>CM021701.1:35320551-35446787 GCA_011074415.1 Stictonetta naevosa | reverse complement strand
TTGAACTCAGGCCACTCATGATGTTGTTCAAAATTCCTTTTTTCTTATCTCTGATATGTCAAGCAACAAAAGAAGGCTAAGTGCTATTAAGAAGAGCATAGTTCCTGGACACATTCCCAGAGTGCCCTCCCATTTGTTTTTCCTTTCACCTGTTATATTTGCTTGAAAGATGTGGTGGTGACACACGCTATTAGACAGTGTGTAGGAAAGACGAATTCTATTTAGAAAGCCCATTATAATCTCAGTGGAGTATTTTTCACTTGGGCATGCCCAAGAGCATTTTTTTCATTATTTAGAGTGCTCCATTTGCATTGTTTTATTGAACAGAATGAAAAGAAACAATCAAGCTCCATCAAAGCACTTTTGGCAAAAGATCCAGGCACAAATGTAGTCACTAACAAATCCCTCGATTCCCTACCAGAGCATTGGTTTCACAGCAAGCAGAGAATGCTGGTGGTTGGACCTTTCCTCAGTGAGGAGTATGTGCTCTTTATCTAGAGTCTGTACTGGATGAAACAGGGTAGGATTCAGTCTAATTTCTAAACTGAGTCTAACTTAGATGTTGGTCCTGCATTGAGTGTGAGTCAGACTACTGGCCTCTGGATGGCCTTTCTATCCTAAATTACTGCATGATTCTAAAACATTTTGATCTTCTTAGGTCCAGGTTGCTGGGTTTAGGATTGAAGTTTGGAACTGTTTTTACTGGAAAAAAATAAATAAATAAATAAATAAATTGTAGTCTCAAGGATAACTTCCTTAAGCTAAGCCAATAACTGAATGAGTCAGTAAGTTCTATCAATCTGCAAAACACAAACTGCTTTATATTTCAACATTAAAACTCATCTCCTTACCCTTGGGATTCTCTTTAGAGATTAGTGAGCTAGACAAGTGAATTAGATATCAAGCCACAGGTCAGAGCTTCAGAAATCACATTCTTTCTATTGTTGTGCCTCAAAGGGCAGGCTCTGTCACACTTTCAGAGTGTATCCTGGACATCCGGTTTAAGAGGTGACAAATGGTTTCTTTTTTCCCCTCCTTGACTGTTGAGATAGATTTAAATGGGCTGAAGTGAACAACTGTGGTGACATCTTTCATTGTTGTCGTTTGTTTTTATTTTTGTTTATACTTTGGATATCAATTAGTTCAGAGCTTGGATTGATTTGGATTTGAACTCTGATTACTGCCTCTTGGTAATTTATGGGCTGTCTCAAAAAGATGAAAGGATTAGCTTGAAACTCTCCTACCAAGGACATAAGCACAGGACAGCTAGCAAGATTCATAAGTTACAGATAGATGGAAATAGTGCTTCCAGTCACTATTCTCTTCACAACCAACAGCCCTGCTATCGTATTAAGTTCTTGTAACAGTGAGTAAGTACTGAAAGAATGAAAGCGGCTAAGGATTTCACTGTAGCAAAAGCTGTATCTTGAACTTTGCTCTGAACTTCTCATCCTGTAGAGATAGTGCTCTTCTTGCTGCTGCTGAACTCCTAAGCAATAAGCAATATCCAGAGAGTCATCTCTGCAATGTCTGAAACCTTCTATTTTGTGCCTGTGAGTAAACAGATAGAATCTGAATAATTCTTTTAAACAAAGCTTAGGAATCAGTCTCTCTACTTATCTGCATATCCCTGGCTATAACCGAAAGGGTGGAAGACGAAAAATGCTTAAGTATCTTTGAGAATATTGCTGTAAGAAACTAATGTTGCTCCTTTTGGCACAGACATAGATAAAGAGAGATAATTGGCAAGTATCAGCTTATCAGAGACCTCAGGAAAGAGAGAGATATACAACACATTTGTATAAATAATTTCCCCTCCTTTCTTTAGTTTCCCTGGCTCTTAAATAGGTCTGGTTACTCTTATCTATCAGAAAGGGTCTTCTAGGAATCACCCTGAAGAACTGTGCTAACATACATTCAACATAAGCTCAGATATTTAGTCACTCTAACACTGTAGATTCATAATTTTGACTGCAAAAATGTGGTGAATTTTGGCTTAGAAAAATACAGTTGAAAAATATTTTGCAGTTATTTAAAAGGATGACTTGTGAAAGTTATTATGCTACTTCACTGTTGTTCCATCCTTACAGTGAGATGGATTTCCAAAGAAAATCCCTGTTCCTCAGGGAGAAGACTGTGTGATCTCGTGCTACAGATCTCTCATATAAGACAAGAAATTCTGACCCACTTCCAATTCAGGTCAATTTTTACTCAGGACAGTTGTTTCATTGGGCAGTTGTCTAAAATGAGTTTTCTCTACTTTTACCTTAAGGCTCTCTCACTTGGGTTAACTCACTAATGAACTAGTGGACAAATACTACTAGGTTTCACCACTAATAGCCAAATTCTTAACTAAATATAGTCAGAAATAAAGATTATACCTTAAAGAAATTGTAGTACAAAACTGGCAGGAGAGCAGGATAAGGTTCCAGGCATTTTATAGCGTAATTATATTCCAGTGGATTATAGACAATGATAACAACAACAGCAAGATCATGCCTGTCATATCATTTGGAGGGATTTTATCTCAAAACATAAAATCTTAATATAACTTTGAGGAAATGTTTGTTCACTTATCTGATTCAACTTTGCTCCTTTCTCCTTTCAAGGCTCTGTAAAGAAAACATATCAGGACCTTTTAAAGGTTGGGGGAGCAGAATTACTGCAAAAATAGCTGTCGTTGACAAAGGAAATCTAATGCTTTGGTGCATTTGGTTCCATTGTTTATTAATGAGAATTCATGACTGATTTTTAGCATGAATATCAAAGCTATAAGTACAGTCTTAGGACCTTAGAGACTCAGTAAATTAAGGCTCCTCGGCTCCCTCTATAGTTTATTGCATAGCCTTTCTAACAATTTGCAGCCATGTAATCTTCCAGGTGCTGCATATCATTATGTAAGCAATGTAAAATATGTCCAGTTAAACAGAAAGCATGAAGCATTGTACTGTGGTGTTTCAGTCACCCTTGCTTCCTGTTTCCAACACTGAGATTTACGGCCTTCCTTGACGGAATTATCAAGGTTAGTTTCTCTTAAGAAAATGAAATTATACATATCAGAGTTCCTTTAAGGATGAGGTTTCTAAATACCATTGCCTTCCTTTTTACATAACTAGGACTCTGGGAGTGGCTTTCTTCTGTGTTCTTTGATACTAGTGTACTGGCTTCACTAGGTTACCTTCTAATTTGTAGTGATTTCAGCAAGAAGAGATTCAGGTCTGTCATGCTGTAGATTTGCATGAGCAGCTCTGTGTTCCATATGCAACACTGGTTTAACTTTCAATGGGAAAGTAGAACTCATTGTATCTGATCTATTTATCACTTTTTTGTTCCATTTCTTGAGATAAAAGCATCCTATAGATGAATCACAGACAGCACGGTATGTGTGTTTGGTTACTGTGTCACTTTTGGTAAATCATGGAGAAAAATCTTTTCTAATCAGCTAGCATTTAACTTAATAACACTTCTGATAAATTGCTTGTATACAATAGGTTATCAAACCCAAACATTAAAGACGTCAGTTTGACACTGCGGGAATGAATCATACAGACACAAAAGGCCAAATTTACAATTCTTTATCTGGAGTAAAGAAAAAAAAATATGTCAGTTTCAAGACCTGCACTAACAACTAAATAAGGAATTTTAGATCTGGCCCAAGGAAGTTAAAGATATGCTTGAAGCAGAACTGTTCATTACCATTACAACAACATTTCAAATCCACCTACTAGTGAATTTTAACACACTTTAGAGATCACTGTTATGTAATTAATTGCATGGGACCATAAGAAATTCCTTACATATCCACATATCCCTTATGTGTTTTTTGTTGTTGTTGTTGTTTTGCTTTGTTTTTGTTTTTTCCTAATTAATACAAATTTCTTGTACCTTTTGGCTTTTCCTCCTGCTGGAGCTGACACAATTGAAAATATGTGAGTGACAACAGGTTTGACAGCCTTTGGAGCGATGAAGCATCCAGCAGGATTAAGCCTCCTTGGCATGCTCACAAGGTCAGTAGGGGTAGTGGCCTGGATGGCAGCAGCATATACTCCTGTCAGCCAGCAGTGTAAAGGGAGTGCAGCCATACCTTTTCTCACAACAAAAAGAGGAAAGGCTGAAGAAACCTTCACTAGACAGTGAGTTGGAAGATTAGAATGGTTTCCAACTTATAAAACAAGGTTCCATTCAAAGTACTTTGCAGACAGGCCTGCTTCACATTTCTGCCACTTGCACACTGTAAAGAGCCCTTACCATAGCTGTAAACATAATTTATTTGAACTTTACAGTCTTCTATGCCGCTGGAACATTGTGCTGAGGCTTCTGTGTAAATACAAACTAAGCGCCAGCTTGTGCCATTAAGGCCTTAATTTAATCTGATTTAGAAATCCTCCTCTCAAAAAAGGTGATGATGATGGCAAAACAACAGGGTAACCCTGACTGCATAAAGGAAATAATTCCTTCAGTTTCCCCAGGACTCGGACATGTACGTCTTGCCTTTATCAGCCAGGCCTGTATGTGTACATGCATTTACAAGCCTACCTGATTCTTGTACCTTGCTTGTGGCCAGCAACTGCAGTCACAGGTGCAAAGAGACCCCTTTCAAGGAGGTGATGGTAAAGCAGGTATATCTGGCCCATTTGTTGGATTCTGGCTATAATTTGGTGGCAAGCACAGGGGAGCAGCCATCTGTTGGAGGTCAGCACCTGAGCAGCAGGTGGTTTCACTCTATCCAAATATGTAAAAAACAAAAATGCATTTCCCTTTTCACCTTGCATTACATTGTGCTCCATTTTCCCTGTTGCAAAGGTAATCATTGGCAGATGAACAGGATTGAGTACAGTGAGCACTTACCATGTTTGTCAGCCCTACACACCAGTGTGACTAGACATCCTGAGGTTGAGAGAAAAAGATAGCACATCTTCATTCCCATTGCACACCCTCATAATAGCCAGGTAAAACATGATTTTCACAAGCTTGTTTTGATACACATAAAAATAATAGTAGCCTATTTACATTTGGTGGGTAAAGGACTCAAAGGTTTCTGGAGTATGAGGGAGAATTGGTGTCTGTATTTGCAATGGAGTGCAAGAGCCCTGATTTCTGTCTTGTGTTCCCACAGCCAAGTCCTATCTCACAGAGCTGTATAGTGGTGATGAATGTGCTGTGGAATTTGCTTTGCAAAACAAATATTTAACTTTCTACAGATCAGTGAAGGCCTGATAAAACTCCTACGTGTCACCTAACCAATTTCCCTTTCTTTTTAATCAAAGATATTTTTTCATTCCTTTCACCTACTTGCATGGTTCAAATAAAATTGGAAAGGACATTTATAGTTATAGTCAAACATCTATCATGAAACTAGCTTTCACAAAGTCATAGTGTTCAGAATAAGACTTTGAAAGAGAAATTCCCATTAAAAGCATCAGTAATTTCCAAAATAGGAATCATGTTTGCTATTAGTCAAGAAGGCCAATCCTTCCTTCTTAATTTCAGCTATGGAGTGATGAACAGACACCAAAGGCGAACTGCCAGGCAGGGTGGGTGATATGAACAGCCTTGGCAATCTCAGCACTGCTCCCTGGTGAGCAGGCCTGTGGAGCAAATTCCACAGTGGGGAAGGGCAGACCAGGAGCCAAACAAGCTCTTGAGAGAGCAAGATAGGGAAGTAGATAGTTCCTTCCCAGCAAAGGTACAGGAATGCCTGCATGAGCTAATAATTTGCCCAGCTCCAATCTCTACAGCAGGAGATCGAAAAGCTCAGGAGGCATTCAGAACATGACAGGAGTGGGCTTTTTTTGTTGTTGTTGCTGTTTACAGTAGCTTCTTTTGAGAACTGAAGGCTTTCCTATGTTGGGTTAGAACAGCAAAGACAGCACAGATGCTGAAAATATATACAATTATGAAGACGGTAAGAAAAAACAGTCTGAAAATGCCTGTTTGAAGGAGGTGAATTTTACATGGTGGGGGTTTTTCGGGGCCATTTTTAAGAAATTAAAAATATTACCTACATCTTTTGTTGATGTTGTTGTTGTTGTTGCTATTCACTTAAGTCACCTTGTGTAGAATGATATTCCAATTTGACAAAATCACTTTTTTTAGCTTAAGATCTTCTAGTTTTAAATTGGAATGCCAAACTTTATCCCTTCTTCACTCCTCTCCAGAAAGCAAAAGACACCACTTTAAAATGTTGAAATATTTCTTTCTAGCAATTTATGAGACTGAAAAACAACTTTATTATTATTATTATTATTATTATTATTATTATTATTATTATTAAGAAAAAAAAGGCAATCCAGGCTTAGGAAGTATTTGAAAATGGACTGAGTATGAAAAAGTCATTGTTACCACATATATTGGTGGAATGATCCAACATTTCATGCATTTCTGATCTTCTTATCCTAAAATGAGATGCAATAAAACAAGACAAGATGCAAATGTGAGGAGAAATAGAAAGATCTAAAGAAGCATTATTTGCCTGGAGAAAGCATGATTATATGCAATGACTATTCACTGCTTCCCTGAATATATGAAGCAATGGTAATCAAATTGAATTTTGATACAATAGATTCAAACCAAACAAAATTTATTTTTTTCAACACAACAAAGTATTAATCAGCACAACTTGTTGCTACAGTGTTGTCAATTCCAAGAATTTACATAAATTTCAAAACTTATTAAGCAGACTCAGAGAAGAGTAAGCTATCAAAGGCTAATAAACATAAGATACAACCTGTCACTCAGGAACACCTTGAACTTCTGATCAGAGGAAGCTTATAGAGCATACTAGGAAAGCATGTCTTTAATAAAATTTGCCATGTTTATATACTTTTCTGTAGTTTACTCTGCTGGCATTTTCTTGGTCAGTACAGAAGACAAGACACATGATATGTTGTTCTATATGGATACTTTGTTCTACCAAGCTAAGCTACACTTTATTTATTTATTTTTTCTTTTTTTTTTTTTTTTTTATTTTTTCAAAATATCCAAACAGAACATCCAAAATGTAGCAAAACTATATATTTTGATAGTCAGAAAAATGTTTGCCAGATTGTCGTGATTTAACAAAAAAGTGAACTATCTATTTATAGGACAGAAAATCTTTTCTTCCTGCACCTATTCATATATACTCACAGTGATTACTGATAAGAGCATATTTCTGGGAAGGTTACTTAAACATATAATTACATTAAAGATACAGATAGTAAAATAGTAAAGCAGGCAGACTCAAACAATATGAAAGTAAAACTTATTTTACACAGGACTATGTTTAAAACAAAATTTTATTATTATTTTTGGACCATCTCCAATGAAGACATTAAAGAATCCCTTCTTATTGTTTTTGAGATGTTTTGGCTTGGAATTATTTTGCTACCTTTCTTGCCTCATTCCGTTTGCCTAATTGTCATCATCTAGTCCTCTAAAAAAGTAATTTATAAGATCTATATTTTAACAGAACAAAGTGACTGCTCTGCAATGACATGATTTCTTCTTCTTTTGCTTTGTAGCTAATTATATAATCTCCTCCAAATTCTTCATAAACATAAATCTGCCGTTTCTGGTGGTTGGTAAAGAACTACCCTGATTTACACAAATAGAGCACACCTAATCCTAACAAAATGTGTCAAAAACAAATTGAACAAGAAGACAAAGTAAAAAGAACAAACCTTCAAAATTTGAGTAACAAAACTGACTTTATCACCCCTAAATATGGTGTACTAAGTACACAAATTAGCTTTCACATCATTATATCTGGAAAGTCTTAGCATTTATCAGATTTATACCATGATTATCATTTTAATTCAGGGAATTCTGATGTTGCATAGGATTTTTTTTTTTTTGGTTAAACTAACTGAAACTAAACAAAATAAAAAAACTGTAAAAAACAGACAAGCTTTTACAGATAAACTTTTTTTTTTTTTTTTTTTTTTTTTTTTACAAACAAACCTTTCTTTGGGCCTGAAAAAGAAGTATTTTCTGTGCCAGAAAAACTGATTATTTTTTTCAGTTATATCACTCCTTTTAATGACAAATATTGCCTCTTCCTACAAAACTTGCATCTTCCCTAGCCTTGAGCTATGATGTCTATGATGACAATATTAAAACAAAAGAGATCCTGAAGAACGGGCAGGCTGAAAGATGACTAAGAGATCAGAGCTGCCACTGTTTGTTTAGGAATAGATATCCTTCTGTAACTGGCATGAAGAGGAAGTGATGATCTGGCAAAGTCAGAACTGGATCTGCTTGCTCTGAACAGCTGGAAGAGCAAAGGTGAAGTATGTGTGATTTAGTGTAATTCACTTTGTTAGAAAAATCCAGAGCATCATGGGAGTGATGCATAACTGTGGTTCATCAGACTGGTCCTTCTGAAGTATAGATTATGTCTGAGTGTGTTTGAGTTTGCTCAGTGTTTGAGATAAGGAAAGACTTTAAATCTTTCTACAATTCCTTAAGAAACCAGACCCCTGAACTGCAAACATATGACATAAGCAGCAGTGGTCAATAATTTAGAAGTTTATCTCTCTCTTTTGTACAATTCAGTGGGTGTTTAAACATTGATTTTATTGAAATCAGGCTCCTGGGTTTAAAATTAATTTTTAACTAATGTACAGAAAGAAATGCTCCATTAAGTTGCTGCTACTGTATTATATGTCAAAACCCCATGTTTTGCTGTTGCAGAGGCAGCCCTTCATCCTCCAAGCTAAAAAACTGTTAGCCTAAATCTCACTTAGGACTGGGTGATATGGGAGCTCATGTGATCATTACCAGTCCACGTTGCATTTAAGAAGAAAACAAGGGTTGAGAAATACTCTTTTAAAGCTGTTTTGCTTACCTAGGGCTTTGTGTAAGAAAGTTGCTCTGCTTCACGGATTCTCTTTGGACTCCCAGGTGTGTATAAAATCCTGACCTATAGCCCAGAGTCAAAGTCTGAATGTCCTCTTCCTGAAGTTTTTGATTTTGCGTAGTCAAATTGTATGCATTGTTGGACAACAGTTCAGTAATGTGACATTCAACTTGCATTAATTTTCCTTCTATTAAGGGAAACATGACTGTTCAGTAAAATTGACAATCTGCTGTCTGCTTGACATTACTGGACTAGGTCACGCAGTCTGAAATTTTGTGTAGTAACCAGCAGAAACACTTAGGATCTTCTGATCTTTTATTTATTCTTGTCACTCTCAAGCTCATATTAAATATAGTACAACAGCAAGAAATATGATGGGATGATTTTTATTACACTGAACTCATTTATTTGCTGTGTTATTGCTATGTCAGATTAAGGTATATTTTAACAGCAAAGCGCCAAATTACCCATTTATGGTTCCAGTATGGTAAATTAGAATGCCATAAATAGAAAACTCTGCAAAATTATGCAAGGCTCTATATTTTTTCTATTAATTTTAGAATGTCTCTTCTGTATACGAATGGACAGAATATTAATAGCCAATATATACCCATAAAATATATATGAGTCTGTATGTAGGTGATATACTTTGCATTTAAAAATAAAGATGCTTATATACATTTGGTTGTATATTGTTTTAGCTGATAATGTACAGACAGTATTTTGCATTTAAAAACAAACGTAGTTTCACATCAACACATAGGTCATAAGCCTACATTGACCTTTGAGGTCAATGAAAATAATTTTACTGCCTTCAGTGGGCTTTCAGTTAGATCCTGGGTATAAGTATTGGTACTACTGGAGATGTAAACTTTAGCTGCAGTAGTAGATAAAAGTATTTACAGCAAAATGCATCAAGACGTGAATGTTTTGTTTTCACTTACTAAGCTAAACTGTATTGGTTTTGTTCAGAAAGCTTTTACACAGCTTCATTCTCATTTCAGTAAAACAAGAATAAAATGTTTTAAGCCACTTTTTTGCCTCTCATAATTTTACCAAAGAGTTTGGTGGTTCATGGATGGTTTCAATTAAGTTAAGATACCATGTTCAATTTGGATAAATCAATAATTTTGAATAATCATGTTTATGAGTTCAAATAAACAGAATGAACAGAAGAAAATGCTTCTTCTCATCTTGATATTGTTTTAGGTTGAACAAATTTCATTGCTGACATTTGATTTTATTACTGGTTGAAGTTCAAATTACAACCATGGCGGCATATTTGTTTCAAGTTTAAATTTCTTTTTGTTTTAGTGTAACTGTCAAGTCATGAAAAAAGTCAGATCATACAAATGACAGTTTTAAATAGAAAAAATATTTTATAAGGCAGTTAAATTTCATTTGTCTTAGCTTCAAAGAAGAATGGGTTATTTCAAATTTGCAAAGTCACTAGCAACCAATTTTGTATCTGATTTGCTTCATTTGTAAAGGCATGCTGAAGCAAGCAATTTCCTGCCCTTGTTCATTGTAAACACATCCCCACATTTCACAAACCATCAGAGATATTAGGTTCTAAAAACTAATTTGAAATACTTCATGAAGAAAGAGCTTTTTTCTTGTTGTCTCTTTCATCTTGTAACTTTTCTAAATGCTCTGACAACAAGCGGGCTTAAATATGATTTTTGTCTGTATTCAGAATGAATCACTTGAAAGTGTTAAGAGATAGTACTGAACAAAGAAATATTGAGGAAACCATATCCTGTTGAAATGTTAAAACTAAGTTTCTTACAATGTGCATAATTTGCAAAGACTCATTTTATGAAAAAAAAAATCACAACAATGTTAAAACATGTCAGGTTAACCATTTTTAGAACAAAGATTTTCTGCTTTTAATGTTAACACTTTCATTTTACTTCCTATTTCTCACGTGTTTTATCTCACTTCATAAAATTACAACACTTTAAATATTTAATCAGCTACATTAATTTTCCCTCCCTTACAGCTCCTCTGCAAAAAATTTCCTTCCTGCCTGGTTTGGCATTTGAGCTGTTTGTTGTAAGTTGGAAATTCTTCACAAAACATGACTTCTACCTTCTGCACAGCTCTAAGAGCCTCTTTCTTTCTTTCTTTTTCTTTCTTTCTTTCTTTCTTTCTTTCTTTCTTTCTTTCTTTCTTTCTTTCTTTCTTTCTTTTTCTTTCATTTTTTCCACATTAAACTGTAATCAGGTAGCTAAAACACAATAAGAAAACCTACTCTGAGATTAAATTGGTATTTCAGTTTTCATTCAAAATTTCTTTCTTATACTAAGATTTATACTAAAATTTCATTCTTATACTAAGAAGTTTATCCAGTGTAGATAAAACTTTTTCTGTCTAGCACTAAGTTCAAATAAGGCTGTATGAAACTGTAGTCAAGATGAGGCAAGTTGCTTTTGTTACATATTAGAATTAGAATGATTGTATTCCCCCATATTAACCCATCTTCTCAAAAACTAGCTTTGTCTTGATTAGAGTTCCTGAAAGTGCTAATTAGTTCCTGCTAGAAATATATATATATATACATATAGCCTTTTTTCATTTATTTTTCATGCTGAAATTTTAGAATCACCCTTGAATTTTGGCAAACATTTTCCCAGAAAAAATTGATTTTAAAATGATGGATGTTAGAATCACACATTTCATTTAAAAAGTCCTTCCTTCAGCAGCAATGACATGATGCCATCAAAGAATTTTAACAAATTGGTCATACAGTTACAATTCATTTTCATTGTATTGTCACTGCTATATTGTACCTCACAAATAAATATTTAATCCTGCCTATTTCTATTTCAAAATAATAAATATTATAATTCGAAAGAAATGTTTTAAAATAACAAATATAATCCCGGCATAATACAGCAGTGATTCTAAGACAAGAAATAAAAAGGAAAGTTTGGGAAATCTTGTAGCTTAACTGACAATAAGGATCTTTCATGTTGCTCTTTGATTAAAAAAACAAAAAAAAGAAAAAAAAAAAAAGATGAAAGTAAAAGGAACTAAATTTAGAAGAAAGAGGAAATATGCTTGCTAGCTTACCTTGAACATCCCCAAAGCGGATAATGAATATTAGGTCACTTGGAGAAACTGCTGATGTTCACGTGAGCAAATCTTGATTTTAAGGAAAACTGAATCAGCAAAACCAAAAGTTAGGAGCATATGTCAGTAAAACAATTCTCTATGAACCAGCAAGATGTTAGAAAGAGTGTGGATGTATAAATGCAGCCTAGAAAACAGCAAGACTACTGCTGGATCACCCTGGCTTCAATAGGGAGGGAGTTCATCAGAGTGTAGTCATCATATGCATGGAAGTGTTGATTTACCAACATCACTTTGGCATTTGAAAAGCCTGATTAGGGTCTTGGTCTCATGCACAAATGTACTGGAATTAACTAAGGGGAATACAGTCATCTATGATATTTATATAACTCTAGTTACTGCACTGTTTTGTTGTCATCTGTAAAGTTTGGGTGTCAACAGTGGCACAATACTACTCTTGCCATGGTGCAGATGAGTGTACATGCTTTCATATTCCCTTGTCTTTCTGAAGTTTTCCTTTTTATAAGCTGTTGAGGGGCACCAAATTATTAAGATTCACAATTAACATGACAAATAAACAGAAAGTAAATCAGGATATAGATTATTTTTTTAATATTTTTTATTTTTAATACAGTCACTTCAGACGTAAGTCTACCTTGGCACACACTAAGATAGAAGTTTAGGAAGCACATTTGGACTGTGAATTCTTTTGAGGTGAAGCCCCAAAAGTACTTCATAAATAATTTACTACCTAGATTCAGTAATTCTTGGTCTTTCTCCTGTTGCATTTAATCAGTTTACTTGGGACATTTTGAGATTAAATTATTATTATTATTATTATTATTGTTATTATTTAATTTCTGTTTTGCAGACTTGGGACAGTTTAATCTGACAGCAGAATTCAATGAATAAAATTAGCAGCTATTTGCCTGCACTTTCATCTCCTCACATATTCAGCATTTTTTTCACCAAATTCACTGCCATTCGTGTCAGGCATGGAACGAAAAGTAAACCTGCATAACTTCCTTTAAGCAGTTAACAATGCTATGGTATTTAAGGACAACAATATTTTGAGTACGCTAATTCATTTTCTTCTTTGTAGAAGCCTTAATAGGCTTTGCATGAGTAAATGAGGCATTTTCTTTAAGCATTATCCTTATATCTGAGCAAATCCTATACAGTGTATATAAGCAGTTTGTATACATGTGTAAAATGTGCAAATTATCCAAATTCATCTGCTTGTTCAAACCAAGCTGTTTATTGTGTATTTGCTTATTATGTATGATCAGGGATACTTTTTCAAAGCTATATAGTCTTAAAAAGCAGGTAGGTAGCTAGCAGCGTTTTCAAAGGAACCTCACATTTCTAAGTTAGTATTGCATATTTAGGAGTTGGAAACTTTTATAAAATTTGAGCCATGAGGTTTATACATTTACATAGTCCTAATTAATGTCTGTGCTCTTCTACTCTGAAGGGCAGATTGTTGTGCAATATTTTTTGTTTATAGGATTATTTTGGGGGTGAAGAAAAAATACACCTTTAATATCATATAGCCACACTGAAGTCAAGGATCCATATTCTGTAATGACTGAAAGATTGTATTTTCACTGAAGTAGAAATAGGGGCTCCAGATTGTCAGAAGTGTGAAATGAGAACAGGATCTTTCCCTACCATGCATCTCTGTGAATTTTAACACCATACATATGTCTAAAATCAAAAGTGATTCATATCTATATTTGGCATTGGAAGCATATGACATTTGAATGAGCATTTTTTTTTCAACCAATAAAAATAAAAAAAATAGTGGATAAAGTTATCTAATGCAGAGCAAAATCAGGTGCAAATGGCATATGAGTGAATCAGCGAACAATTGATTGATTTATTAATAGTTTATGTCCTCTTGATCTTTACAGTAAACACAACTATTCCTGATTTTATGATGCTACCTGCGTTGAAAACAGCACATTCCCTGATCACAGACAGGTAGCTCTGTTGGGCCATTTTCTTGCAACTGTGTTCTTCAAACAATTACCCATTTGATATTACAGAATGAGAAAAATCAATCCTCACATGTAGCATTAATGCTACATTTCACCATCTGTATTTCAGCTTCACAAGTAAAGGTAGCTGTTTGCATTATAAGTAGGAAGGCTCTGCAGGAAGATCTGGATAGGCTGGACCGATGGGCCAAGGCCAACTGTATGAAGTTCAACAAGGCCAAGTGCCGGGTCCTGCACCTGGGGCACAACAACACCAAGCAGAGCTACAGGCTGAGAGATGTGTGGTTAGAAAGCTGCCTGTCAGAGAAGGACCTGGGAGTATTGGTTGATAGTCAGCTGAATATGAGCCTGCAGTGTGCTCAGGCGGCCAAGAAGGCCAACAGCATCCTGTCTTGCATAAGAAACAGCATGGCCAGCAGGTCCAGGGAAGTGATTGTCCCCCTGTACTCAGCTCTGGTGAGGCCGCACCTCGAGTACTGTGTTCAGTTTGAGGCCCCTCACTACAAGAAGGACATGGAGGTGCTGGAGCATGTCCAGAGAAGGGCTACGAAGCTGGTGCAGAGTCTGGAGAACAATTCTTACGAGGAACGGCTGAGGGAGCTGGGACTATTTAGCCTGGAGAAGAGGAGGCTCAGGGGCAACCTTATTGCACTCTACAGGTACCTTAAAGGAGGCTGTAGCAAGGTCTATTGGTCTATTCTCCCACGTGCCTGACAACAGGACAAGGGGGAATGGGCTAAAATTGCGCCAGGGGAGGTTTAGGTTGGATATTAGGAAAAACTTCTTTACTGAAAGGATTGTTAGTCACTGGAATAGGCTGCCCAGGGAAGTGGTTGAGTCACCATCCCTGGAGGTCTTTGAAAGATGTGTAGATGTAGAGCTTAGGGATATGGTTTAGTGGAGGGCTTATTAGTGTTAGGTCAGAGGTTGGACTCGGTGATCTTGGAGGTCTCTTCCAACCTAGACTATTCTGTGATTCTGATTCTGTGATAAAAAGAGGTGTATGCTGAAGTAATGACATAGGGAATGTCTAGATCAGATTTACAACATGGAAGAGAAGTCTTTGTAAGGTCTGATCTAAACCCGTTGGGAAGTGATCAACGCTCTCACACACAGCGAATGCTTATGAACATTTCTTGATGTAGAAATCCTCATTGAGATTTTTAATAGAAGGCAGGAAGAGTCTGTGTTTCAATGGAAGTGAAATAGCTAATCTGTCATATCCTCAGTTTCCTCCTCCCCATCTTCTTTTCTTTTTAAGATGATGGTGGCAATGCTTTGGGCTTGAACTCAGGCCACTCATGATGTTGTTCAAAATTCCTTTTTTCTTAGTGTTAGGTCAGAGGTTGGACTCAGTGATCTTGGAGGTCTCTTCCAACCTAGACTATTCTGTGATTCTGTGATCTCAGAAAACTGAGGACAAACTTGTCTGTCAAAAGTGAGGGGGGTACATCTCCACAACAATGACTTGGGCCTGTGGGTTATTTTTAAAGGGAAATGTGAAGTCTGTCCATGTCAACATCAGGAAAGGAACAAATAGAGGATCTCCCTCCAAGAGGATGTTCAGAGATGGAGATCAGGAATGGTTCGTGCTGCTGGGACCTGAGGTGATGCTTCTGATGTGTTCCTGACTTCAGAGTGTCCCTGTTGGATAATTCACATACTGTGATTGCTGAGCTGGGGGAACTTTGAGTGACTCCATCTCCCAGGCTGTCTTTTCACTGGCTGCTCTGAAATGTCTGGCTCTCTCAAAGTACTCTGTGGGGAGCTTGTCCACTTAGTGCAGGAGTTTCTGTGCCTACATGTTTTGTCACCTAAGTCCTTTGTAGGCTCTGGCCTTTATTGAAAATAAAGCAGCAGATAAATTTGAGGATATCTGAGACAATGTTATCTACAACAAAGTTGTTTAGCAAAGATCATCTATTTTTCCAATATCACAGTATGCTATTTTGCAGTGAAACTACTTGCTCAATTTTAATGACTTGGAAAACCCGAAGAAGAAAATTTTGATGGCTTAGTTTTCAAAGTTGTGTACATTTTTAGTTTTTATTAGCATCAGTGTTTATATGCGGTTGTTTATGCTAAGCATTATTCATTATTATTACATTTATTTTGTTCACACAGTTACTCCATGCTTTTGTTTTGCTTTGTTTTCCATAGAGGTATACACTTGCTTCCTTGAAGGAAAGACTATTTCATGGATACACACTGATCTGATTACTGTTTTGACTGTTGCTGTATATTTCTGACAACATATATATATATATATATATATTTTAAGATTTTATGTAACTGGCTGCCAGTATCAGAAAGAACATTTCAAGATAAATGCTTGAAGTATGTTTACTTTTTCTAGGCCATTTGAATAATGAAAACATATTTAATTATTTCCAGCCTCTCAAATGGTGTACAGTGTAATTAACTATGATGTCTATTTCCCAGCTAATTAGAGAAAACTGTATCACCAACCTAATTGGACACAATGGTACCTCTGAAGAGCAATACAACCAGTTTATCACTTCCTGTGATTGGCATAAATGTAGTATGAATACAGTATGTAAAACAAAATGAGGAATGCTGTGAAGATGATCTCCATAGCAAGACAAATTCCTTACTATTGGTTCATTTCAGAATCAAGTATGTCTTTGCCTTATTTCATTCAGGCCTCCTTCTATTTACGCGTATTTGTCTACCAGCTGACTGGGGAATACGACACTACATTAAAATCCCTCACTCCTGTAAAATAAATGATCATTATATTTGCTTTGATTGTGAACATGGTCAGTTCTTTCTCATCTGATTTGAGATGTAAATGGAGCATTGGGAGTGGAGAGCACATCAAAATCAAAACACAGCTGGCAAGTTCTTTTAGATCTTAGCACCTGTGATAATATTTGTGACCTCTGCAACGTAACCATGGGTAGCTGCCCATGTTTTATGCTGTACTTCTTCCAGGCAGACCCATGCAGTCACACCTGTGACAATGATGGTGTTGGGAAAAATTATCACTGGCCTGATCTATGACAGGATCTATCTAAGAAAGTGCAGCTCTATAGGCCATAACTACAGTTAAACTGTAACCTGAGAACACTCATATGCACACAGACATAAAATGAGACTGTAAGCTCCTGAAACGTTGGCAACAATGCCATTTCTATTGATGTTATCACCAGTTAAACTGTACCCACTGGGAATTAATTGTCCAAAAAATCCAAGCATAGGAAAAGCCACTGTGAGTGCAATTGTTCATTGTAAATGGAGAGAGATTACAAAGGAGATATTTTCCCCATACATCCCGTTGAGTCTGCGTTTGCATAGATTAAGCATGAAATGTTATGACATTTTCAGACTTTCCTTTAAAATGGCTCACAGCTAACAAAAGGAGACACTTAATTCTGCTAGCTTTGATACACAGCTGTTCAAATAAATTAGGCATTAGGGAGATGACCTTCTGGACTATTTGCACTTGAGCCTTTCTTTCTGAAAAGAATAAGTCTATGTTCTTATAATTTCTCTAAGAAGAGTTGTAGACCTTGTGTCCTCAGCACATAGAAGATGGACAGCACAAAAACATAAGAAGAAACAGGCAGAACTTTTTTTTTTTTTTTTTTTTTTTTCCCAAAGACTTGCATGCTTACTGCAATAAGAGGGCTGCAATAATATCTGACAATGCTAGGGCTCTGAGAGCACTAATAGGCTTTAATAACCCTGACCTGTCTCACCTGAGAGATCTACCTCTTGCAAATGGCCCAAGAGCTCAATTTAAGCACCAGTTTGGGAGTTTAGTTCTTTCTGAAACTGATCTATTTCCAGCTCTGTCAATCCTGCATCCTGGATGGACTGTATCATGTAGGCCTTCTTCAGTCTTCTTTCTTTATCTGGTTTTGCTCCCAGCTGGGCTTTTGGTTTGTACATGGGACCACATCTATCCCTACATGTTAAGGGCCTGGTCTAAGTGTTAGTATCAGTTTCAATAAGTCTACTTTTTTGTTTAGTTTTGGTTATCCTGCAAAGTGTTCTGTGCCTTTTGGAGGTAACTACAGAACAGTGTAATCAAACCCTTCTTAACTTCTTCCTGTAATGGGGCCTAGAAACAGATGGTGAAGAGGTACATATGTACCCATGGTATCGATCTGTATCCTATCCATGGAAGGAATTTTTTTCCTGGAGGACCAGAGTAGACAGCCTTTGATATGACTTGTGCATTCATAGCCATAAAAAAAAGTAGTAGAGTGAATATGCGTACCTCAAAACAGGTTAGTCTCTCATGTGTAATTTCTGTTGTACCTAAACTTCTAATAATGAGAATGAATTTGGAACAGTCACTAGTATGTTCTATCATATTGCATGCATAGAACTCATGAAAGGTTTTAAGTCATTTCTGTTCTTTCTGGTAGCAGAAGAAGGAGGTTGAACTTATCTACTTGACATATGTTTGAAGTAAAAAATGTTATCTTAGCCTGATATAGCTAAGGACAACATTTGATGATTATGTATTAGGTCCAGATTAAAAGGTCACTAGCTGATGGTCATTTTACAGGCTAAAGGAAAGTAAGGAATGTGGATTTTGAAACATCTGTGTGAAGCGTATGATTTAAAAGCACTAATGTGCTTTTTAATTAGTGTTATCCAGAACCTATTGTACGTGTGGAAGAAGTAATTTCTCTATCTCACATTGAAGCACTTGTTCAGCTAAGAGCTAGACCTGAGGAAATGATGTTTTTCTCTGGGTTGCCAGCTGATGCTCAATCATATTTAAAAGGCACAGTCTTTCATGTGTGGTCTTCATTCTCCATCCAGGTTTTGACTAGGACCCTAAGATAAATAGGAGGGGCAGGTGTGGGGAGGTTGACCCAAACAGAACTTGTCTCTGAACTTAATCTTAGTTGCATTTCCCTTGCTAAGTACTATAAGAATTATATGTATGAAGGAGCCTCTATGAAATTTTAGATTTGCATGTGTCCAATGCTTTTCTCTGAAGCATAAACAAATGTAAAATCCTGATGGCTTACTATTTCCTTTCTTTGTTTTTTTTCCTTTCCTTTTTTTTTTTTTTTTTTTTTTCTTTCCTCCGGTAAAATGTGCTTGTATACCATGCTGGAAAAGATTCCAGTGGCTCTGCAGCCAGTCTGGGCCACAAAGAGAAACCCATATGGAATGTAATTGTTACAGCAGAATAGCTTATACCATACAGCAGAATAGCTTATACCACCACCCTTCCTAGCTGAGCTTAGATGCCATTTTCCTGTAGGCTAGGGGTAGGGAAAAGGGGGCTTTAAACTACCATATTGACAGTCTCTTTCATGTCTCCATGAGGTTTTATGGACCTATAACATAAACAGCAGCAGCTCAATGCTCCTTGATTTTTAACAAGTTGAGGTTGGCACACATGGCTGGAGACTAGACTAATGTGAACTTTAATTGCTTTTCACCCTTCACCTCTTCATTTATGTTGTACATCACCCTCTTCCTTACTAAGCTGTATATAGTTCTGTTCTGGTTTTGGCTGGGATTTCTTTTTAAAGTGTTCTTTTGATTCAGGAACAGATTATATTGTAAATGTTTGTATCAGGTTAATCAATGTTATTACACAAAGTGTGATAAACTTAGGGAAGCTTTGGGGTAAATACATAACTAGAAGAAAAAGCAGCATGAACAGTGATGTAAAGAGGACATATAAGAGTTAAGGAATTTCCAGAAAATTTATTGTTCTGGCATTTTCTTGTCTGAGATTCAGGAAGTATTTAAGAGAACAAAGACTTGATTTGATGAGTTAACAATGTGCATATAATGGAATAGTCTGGAGATATCTGTCAACATATTGTTGTTCCTGAAGTCATGTTCATTAACAGAGGCTTTTCAAGTTTTAGTATGTATTGATTAATGACAGGATTAGATGGATTACCAGCCACTGTGTGACATGCTTACTGACAGAGACTTTTCTGCCCTCTGCGAAGGTAGAAATTTAAACTAAAATACTGGAAGTGAGAGTTCATAAAAATGGATGAGTCTGTGTTGCTATGCATCTTTTTGTATGGCAATTGCCTCAGTTTTATGCCCTTTTACACCCAGGATTCTTGCACAGCTTGTAGGGAAGGTAGGAACCAGGACTGACCTTCACAACAGCCAAAACTACAAATTAAAGAGGAATCATGAGAGAAGATAGGTTAGGCACCTAAGATAGTCAACAAGAAAAACAGTAAGAGACTGTAGTCTGCGGCTGCTACTGTCCCAGACTTTACATTTGTATTCAGTCTTTTCCTTTAAAATGGTGCTAGAGATGTGGGATAGTGATACTCTTCCTTTATATGTTTTGACTATTATAGTAAGCTAGTGTGGTTGAAACGCTGAAATAGTAGATTCCAAGTTCTTTATGGTCTATGCACATTCAGATCATTGTCCATCTCCAAAGAGAATAGTGTTTAGGAGAACAGTAGACTGTCGTCTTGGTTTCATATCAAGTGGATGTTTTTCTGACATTATACTTAGGTGGCATAAAGTATTTGGATCTCTGTCAATGGGAGTTGACTAAAATTCTTTACAGCATATAGACAATCTAGTTCTCACCTCTGGCCTTAAAATCTGTTACCAAGAGCATGCAACTTGTAAATCAACTGCTAATCCTTGCTAGTGTGCTTGGTAGCAATTCACCTTCAATGTTCATTCCTCTTACTGTATATGCTTTATTGCTACATGCCTTAAATTATTTTCTTAATTGTGGAATTCATCATTTCAGAAAACTGAAACTATTTGAGATTTACTATTGAGTGTGGAGTCCTTTTTATGTAGTAATAATTTGTCTTGCATATAGCAGATTTTTTCAGACAATTTTTCACTTTTATTTCTTATCGGTGTGTTTTATTTAGAAGGTATCTTTCTTACAATAACATCTACAACCTAGTAAATAGTAAGCATAGTTCCTTAAGCTTACTGGCTGCTAATTATTGGCCTACCAGACTACTTAGTTTTTGTATTTGTATATTATTGTTGTGCTTTTTCTTTCCCATTTCATTATAAAGCAAGCTTATATAAATGCTGGATTCCTGCTTTGTTTTACTGTTCTGTATGTGCTGAAATGACAGAGGGATGAGCATAGGGTCTGATCATCTGAAATCAGCTGTAAGGACAATATCAAAAAGCTAAGTGAGATACTTTTTTTCAGCAATGATCCTAGCATACTGAGTAGAACTGAGCTCCAGGCTTCACTGTTAGTAAATAGTGTTTGATCACTGTTGCAAAGGACCACAAGAACTGTAGAGGCGCATCCACAGCTATCAGCAGTATATCAGGTACAGGCTTGAGGTCTGATAATGGGGGTGATAGGCTGGAAATAAGGCTATAACAGACAGTGTGGGGATTCTGGGAATGGTATATACTACAGCACACCTTGCATACTGTTTGTTCATGTCCAGTTTTCTATTGTGGACAGTCATGAACACACCAGACAAAAAAGCAAGCTAGAATAAAGATGGCACTTAAAACTCCTTTGACTTCTTTCCATTCTCTCACTCACTATGTTCTACAGCCAGAATGTAGTATACAATTTCTGTAGCAATAACGGATGTCTTTTTTTTTTTTTTTTTAAAAAAAAAAAAAAAGCCCTAAGAATTTCTATGAACCTGTCTATGTATTTATATCTTAAAGATTTCACTTTCATATGAAATCTCAAACTAGCTGTCCTCCCACTCTGCTGGGGAGTGATGTGTGGCAAGTGAAGCATTTCCAAGCCCCAGGAGAAAAAGCTATCTTTGTAAGTTTCTCTGCAAGACATCCTCTGTGTAAGATAGTTCCCTTTCACCCCGTCGCTTACTCTGCACTGGTTTTCCCACCCAGTCTGCTCCTTTTCTTGTTTTATTTTCTCAACATTTTCCCATTTTCCATCCTTAACCTATGCACACTCTTTCCAGATGTGTGGCAAACATTGCCTTTCACAACGCAGTTCCAAAAACAAAAACATTCCAGAGGCTAATTAATCTCAGAACATTGGAGGCTTTGTGTGAGCAGATACCAGATGAGTTCATAAACTTGTGGAGGCCTCTACTTCTAGCCTTCCTGGTAATGAGTCAAAAATCTGTGGACACAGTGTCACTAGGAAACCTGCTCCTTCTGACACTTGATGGGGCACAAAAATTACTGCAGCTGAGCTGATATTCATCCTTATGATGTTATAGTTGTTGATTTTGAGATTTTGTAACTTTATCATTTCGTAGGGCAATCTTGTAATGATTACAAGATTTGCAACCCTTTGAGTCACTCTTTGCAAAATACTTGAAGCTGGTTTCTGTGACAGATTGCAAATTTGAAGTAAAAACTGGCCTTGTTGTGATTTGGCCTTGCTTCTCCAATGGACCTGACCATATAACAAAAAGAACTACTAGCTGTTGTGACGGGAGTAGATGATTGCCCAGGTTTATAGATATACAAGGGTTTTTAATAAGTTGCTATTTTATTTACTAGTAGAGAAGACTATGGAAAATTAAGGCACTGGGATGAAAGCATGTGCTATGTCTAGGCAGTAGCATGAAATTTCTATGAAAACTTGTGCACCTAAGCACCTGGAGGATAAGAGATCAGAAGGACAAGGATGCCTGGAGATAAATCTCCTAATAAAAGCTCCTGTGTGTTTGCTGTTAAATTCCAAGCATTCTGGAGAACATATAATCTTCAAACTAATAAATATTTAAATTATTTACTGTTTTACTATATGTAGAGATGTTTCTTAAAGGCATTTTAGTTGGCTTTTGTTTTGAGGTTATGACGTTCCTTGAATTCAAACCCCTTTTTGTTCAAATCACTTGTGTTTTTCATTTTATTACTTAGTGCTTTATAGAAATAAACTGAAGTGGTTCTTGGTGTTGTTAACTAATAATATGTATTCCAGGAAATATCTAATGGCTTAAATCAAGCTCAGAACAGCTGCAGTAGAAGAGATGTTCATAATGCTAAACATGTTGAAAAGAAGCATGTTGTAGTAATGAATCATGACAGTTAAAAATGAAGTCCTTTCCAGTCTTTGTCATTATTTGGTAAGATTGAGACTTAGAACTATTTGTATAATGTCAATAATCCTTTGTGAATAACTTAGTTCACAACTGACACAAACATTTATTGGATATGCTCTTTCTATGTGTACTCCATCGTAGTAACTGTATAGTTTAAAAGAAAATGTACAGAACATATCCTTTCCTTTCAAGCAGGCTTTTCTGAATGTAGATGAAAAGCCTCTACAAGAAATACCTTGTTGATTACAGAACAAACATTTTAGGTAGCAACACTGTCTACATAGTTTTTGATCTCATAAGCTTTTTTTTTTTTTTTTTGACAAAATGGAATTTACTTTTCCTGCCCATTAATTTATTGATCACAGCTCTGAGATGGACAGCAAGGCAGTGGAGTCTTGTGTAGACAGGGTAAATCTAGGCAAAATTCAGTGTTTTTTCCACTGAGTTTTCTGATAAGCTGCCAACCATTCACAGGATAATAATCGTCTGTCACTATCAGCTTGGATCAGAAAAGAAGCATTACTGATATTCATCATATATTTCTCTGCTACTCAAGCTATTGTTACTTTATTTTTTATGCGAAAATGCTTTCATATAGTTTAATCCTGTTTTATATGCGCACTTCTTTGATTATGTATTTGCATTTATTTTATTGAATCTCTTTTGTAACTTCAGTTTGAACATTAGACCTATCTCTTCAGAGCTTTTTGGGTGAGTACTGTTTATGCATGAAATTCAGGAGAAGCTTCAACAGTTTTTCAGAAAGTGTGACGGACATTTGATTAGACAGGTTAAGTTAAACTACTCAGGTTTGTCTTTTTACTTGTAAACATTGCTTCACTTCCTCTTTGCAAATGAAGGACAGATTTATATGCTTTATACCAGCAGATCAATATACATTAAAGGCAGTCAAAGAAAAAATATGAGACACTTTGTTATTGGTTCACTAAGGGCTACAAATGAAATAATGTTAGTTTGTGAATTCAGGGGTGTACATTATCCATGTTTTATTGATTATTAGGCATAAATTAAAGGATAATCTAATGTCATTAGGGGATCACTTGCAGGATCTGGACTAGTGTCCAGATGAGGGCGATGAAGATGGTGAAGGGCCTAGAGACCTTGTTTGGTCATAGAATAAAATATCTCCAGAGCCATCAGCAGGCATTAGATTTTCTTCTGGGAAAGAAGGCAACAGAACTACATTCTGATTGGTTTTCAACCTGCCTGACAGGTATATTGCAGAGCATCCTTAGCTTTAGAGATAGAGGATCTTGCATTCTCAACCAGTCTGGTGTACAGATGTCTGGAAGCTGGTGTCACCATGCTGATTCAGCCAGCTGGGGATGACAGTGTCTGTGTGGTTGTACAAACCTGGAATCTGGCTCCCACGGCTGCTGAGATTAGATCAGCCTGTAGGACAGGATTAGGAAAGCAGAATCTGTGCATGTGCAACAAGCACCCTGTCAAAACTGACAGGATTATTTTTTACCTCTCTGACGCTGCAAACCTAAAAGTTCTAGGGAGCATTATATTGCTATGAAAATACATTCTTTTCTACTACACCTACCATTAAACACACCTTCCTCTAGGGTTTGCAATATATTACCTAACGAATATGTCTATTGAACTTTAATTGACTGCTTGGATAGGAAATTAACGATGATGTGTTTTTTACTTTAGCTGTACTAATAAATATATCTTCACGCTAAGGAAAATATATAAGGATGACTGACTTAAAACCTTGTCAGCTCTATTAATCTGTGAAAATACATAGCATTAATCCCAAATTTAGAAAATCAAACTTCTTGATTGATTGTACTTGATTTTACAATCAAAAAATAAAAATGTTTGTCTTGCAAGGGAATATTGTTGGTGAGTTAACAAATATTTCATATCCTGAGCCAAAACTCCATCTGGAAGCATCAGAGGACTAATGTCTGTGATTTTTAAAGATTTTGTGGCATTTTTTTGGCAAGAATAGAGGTGATAATAGAACTGAGAGAACCATAGCCACATTGCTCCTGCGGGAGGGGTGGTTTGGTTTTTATTTTGTTGCTGTTGTGAATCTGCTGACATCCCTGAAACCTCATGGGATTGTTTTGAATTTGAGGGCTACAGTTAAGATTAAAATCTAGCTCATCATCACAGCATAGTCCTAAAGGCATTCTCTAGGCCAGAACAGGCCCATGGGATATTTTATGCGAATTGTGATTTTATGTTACGGAGGTAGAGAACAACTAACTGGACAATAAACAATTATGTAACAACTAACACTATTGCTTACTCCTGAAGATTGCTTGGTATAAAGATATGTAGACATTGACATCACCATGGTACTTCCACTGACCAAAGAAGAAAGGATACTTTAGGTGTTTAATATGGTATCCATTTCCCATGGTGGCCAAGACTAGGTTCTAATTAAGAAACTGTTACCCGGATTGGTGTTGTTTGTTCAGTCCTGTTGGATTAGCCATATTACCTTGCTCTTATTCTTTCCTCAGTAAATTAAGTAATTATTGCTTGTCAGACTCAGAAATGATGGACTAAGCTTTAAAACTTTTCAGAAGATAGTAATTTCCAGTTTTCCAAAGGAAAATATGGATTTTTACTGAAAACAGCACTTTCTCTGAGAATGTGTGAAACGTAAAATGCTTCAACAGGCAAGAGTCTAGGCAGAAACAATCAGCTGATAAATATAGGATCTGAAAACCTTTCGGCATTTGCAGAATCTGCAGGAAAAGATATAGAAAGTATAGATCGTGAACTGAGTCAACATGTTTACTGTTAGTAGAAAAGCAAACATCAAATTGGGCATATGAACAAAGCTATGGTTTGGAAGGCACAAGGATAAACTGTAAGGATTGAGCTTTCAAACGTGAGTCCTTTTGATCTCGTTGCTTGAGCGATTGCTACTAGTCCAAGTGAGGAGAGCTAATAAAGTGATTCAGGAGCTCATCTATAAAACTTGAATGAAACAGCAGTGTTTTACACTACAGAAGGTCAAGAAAAATGGGCTAATTTAAGTCAAAAAGCTGCTGAAAAGGAGGGTGTAATCTGCTGTTTCACTGTAAGCACATTATTTCTTATTTGCTTAACCTGCACAAAGAAATTCCTTTTGAGGACTTTTCAGTCCCCTATTAAAATCAGCAACATGAGAATCTCCTGGGAAATGGAAACTGATATGGGAGTTTTGAAAGGTGGTGTTCTGTGAGGTGAATATATTTGTCTGAGGAAAATAAAGTACTCAAATAAATTCAGAGAATTAAAAAGTCAGGTCTGTCTAGAGCTGAACTCATAGGAAGAGGGCAAAGGCTTTTGAGTTAAGTTCTGGTCTGAAGAGGTTTGGAGCTGTGTTTAAGCTCCTGTTGTACTGCTTTGTTCTGTTCTCATCAGAAAAACTCCAAATTAAAAAAAAAAAAATCAATACTAGATGCCTAGTTCTTCAGATACAATCCCCTTTTTTTTTTTTACTTTATCTTGCATATTTTTTATACTTATATACTTTATATTGACCAGAATAATTATAAATAGTATATTAAAAGTACCATACAACTATGACTTTTGACTTAATCTTTCCATGACAGATGCTTCATTATGTAGAATAACACATTAGAAATTTTTGGAAACAAATAATTTTTATTCAGTATAAATGAACTAGAAAAGTATTTACTTTGGTCATAGTCTGATGTAACTTCAGCAGATAAATGCCTGGTCACTGGCAGTCTTAAACATAGACAGATGAGGCTATCAAAGTTGCTGGATATTCTTAGAGGTAAAAGGAATCAATGAAACTAAAGTTAGGGAGAAGTTTGTTATTATTTCCTGTTAAAGCCAGTGTTAATACACAGTTCTTTTCACAGATCAAATAAGCATGCTAACAAAAAATGGAGTATTTCCAACCAAAAAAATAATCCAATAAATCCTTGGAAATATATGAAATTAAGAGCAACGTTTTTTTTTTTTCCTACCTGAAATTCCTAATTAAGTGTGAAGTGATGACATACAGGATATAGACTGAGGAGCTGTGTGTGAGAAAATCACAAATGGCTAAGTTACCACTGCAGAATATCTCATTTGTCAGAATGTCATTCATGTTCAGAATTATAGTATCCCTTTTATGACTACTATAAAATGATTTTGGTTATGAAGCTAACAATATTTCATGTCATATTAATTTTATTTTGCATAAAATTAGAGCTAAACTAGCAAGTCTGCAAAAGAACCGATGATACTGAATTATTAAGACTTCTTAACCATGAATTCACCTTGTTTTATTCTAGCACATTAGGAATGATCATGACCTATCTCTTGGCCAGAGTTGCCAGAAAGAGTTCTATAAATATTTTTTTTAGGTATATAAGAATTGCCTTAGTGGAGCTATCAATCCTTGGTCTGTCTTCTGCTATGGGTAATGGTAGAAATCAAAAGCTTAATGTTCTCCCTTCCACTCAGCCTAGCTCTAGTAATTCCTCATGATCAGATATTTTCATCTGCCCCTTTTTCGTGCTCTGGAGGACACCTATTAATAACTTTTATATCTGTAGAAGTTGATTTTCATCAGTAAATGTATACATTTCAAGAATGCATTGAAAGTACACCCCTGTTATGCTATATGACAGTTAATTCCACAGGTTAATTATGTATTATACTCATGTCTGTGGTTGAGGCTTATTTGTAGTTTTACTGCTTTAAGTTTGGTCACAAATGGTTTTGTGAAGCAAATATATTTTGTGGTATAGCACCAATGAGGGAAAATGAAGTAGAAGAGACCATAAGCAACTACTAACAAATACAGCACCAACCACAATTCTTTGTGTAGGACTTCAGTTTATTCTACTTCTCAAAGATACCAAGACTGAGATAAGTTTTCTCTTAAGGCTGGACAAATCATGTTATTAGACAGAGTACTCGAGAGATTCTGGAGCTTAGAGGAAAATAGGTCTATTGGATGCAGAAATTTCATAAACATGGGAAATCTTATAATTTAGATGGTTTGTACAGTTGCTGTTAGTTGTATCTCATTTAAGAAGTCTTATATGGGTTCTGGTCCAGAGCATCTCTGCTGGTCTCATTACACTCTGACACTGCAGCTGAGTTTGTTTGGCAAGTAAATACTTCCAGCTGGTTAATTCCCACCCATTGGTAGGACTTTGTCAGATGTTGCTCCTGCTGTTCATTGACAAATTTTACTCCAGAACAAGCCTCTTCTTTTGCTGATGACCTAGTGAGCTGGGATTTATTTCTCAAAGATGTGGCTGTAATTAATTATGTAACTTTAGACTTTACTTTGTTGTGTCCTGATGGAATAGCTTGATTGGGATCCTGTTTCAGTGCTTAGGAAATTCTTCCTCTGTTCTTGAAATTGTCAAATGAGCCACTCTTACTTGGTGCAGATAAATGTGGTCACCTTCTCTCTGCTGTCTCATTTAGTCCAAAGCTGTTGCCCTGACACATGCAGTTATTTGCTACTGCTTATGTTACAAGGGCATAAATCAGATAACCAATATTTGTGTTGTCGTGGGTGCCTTTTGTGCATAATAAGAGAATTTGGGAGTGCCTGAATACTTTTTCTGATTGCTAGCAAAACATCTTCCCTCTATTAAAAATAAGGTAATTACAGTGAGCTGGTTTCTGGTGTCTTCCCTATGACACCAACCTAGATTTTCTTATTGCTCTATCCTTTTTGGCCTTTTTATATGACTTCCCATACTAGCAAAGGATTATGTGATCCTCCATCCCCTGCATAACAATACTACATGATTCTGGCCCTATGTTTAGAAGCTGTGATTTATCCTGATAACTCAGTTCAGTGGAAACTCCATTCATTACTTTACAGTACCATCATCTTTTCCAGGTTTTAGTTCCCTCAAATCTACTAAATAGAAGAATGCTTTTTCTTTCAGTTTATTTCAGTGTCTAAAAGACTGATTTATCTGCTACTCTTGATGAGATTTTTGCTTCAATTGCTGTAAAGAAATCACTCTACGGCTAATATTTTGAAGAATTAGAAGAGGTTCATAGATTTATTTATTTATTTATTAATCCAACAGCTACTAGCAAGTCCTGGAAATGTGATAAACAGTGATTCCTTAACTTAAATTTTACCTGAATTTATCTTTTAAAATAGTTACCTACCAAACAAGTAAATAAAACTCTTGTCTGTTTTCAGTGAGACTATGCAACTTTCAACCAGTAACTTGTGCTTTTCTGTTTTCTGTTTAGTCATTTAATATTTTTTTTTCCTGAGGTCCTTGTACACGTGATATGACAGCTTCATTTCAATTGTGTTGCTAGCTGGTCTAGGGAAGTGATTGTCCAACTCTACTCCACAGTGATGTGACCTCACCTCAAGTACTGTGTGCAGTTTGGGGTACCACAATAAAAGAAGGACATAAAACTATTAGCATCCAAAGGAAGTCTGTGAAGATGGTTAAGGTCTAAAGGGCATAATGTATGAGGAGCAGCTGAAGTCATTTGGTTCTGAAGTTCAAGTTGGTTCTGGTGCAGGCTGAATATCGGGGAAAGGGTTCTTTACCCAGAGGGTGGTCAGGCATGGGAACAGGCTCCCCAGGGAAGTGGTCACAGCAGTAAGCCTATTGGAGTTCAAGAAATGTTTGAACATTTCTCAGACATGTAGTTTAACTTTTGGGTGGTCCTGTTTGGAGACAGGAGTTGTACTTGATGATTCTTGCAGGTCCCTTCCAACTCAGGATATTCTATGACTGTATAAGATTTTTTGATAAACAAAACAGATAGACTTCTCTACTCTTATTCTCACTATAGGCACTACTTGAATGATATTTCAGTCTTTTCCGTGTCTTCCTCAAAATCCTGTATAAGTAGTAAATCTTGTAGTTTGATATCAATCTTACTAATTCCTCAATGGGGTGTGGGGAGGTGAAGAATAATCTGAAGTCTTCCTTGCCGTTGCTCTGCTTGAATTTTCCAGAACTTCAATATCTTTTTTTTTTTTTCCTATGGCATAATGATGATTTGAGAATCTTGTCCACATCTTGTCTAGACAGCTGGGTGGAAAGCAGAAGAATCATGCCGTAAGGAACTTGATGTACAGTGCTCAGTTGAGTTGGGACACAGAATTTAACTGTGCTTATGAATGTTGCTGTAATGTAAATAATGCTTAGTAAGTCTTAGCTGGTTTCCAAATCTGTAATCTTGGAGAGGAAAAAAAAGTTACAAGTTAGTTAACTTTCTATTTGAGCCCTTTTTGTATTTTAAAAATATTTTAATAGGTGAAAAATCATAATTTCTATGGCTTTCTCTAAACAGCCATTTTGCCTTTGTTTCCAGTCCAATCTAGTATTATGTGTTGAAGCTGACTCATTTTCTTTTAATATTTTTATACAAGGGAGAAAACTAGGCATTGCAGTTCTGTTCATTACTATTAAACAATTGATATGCACACAGTATATTACAGAAATCTCCCTGGAGCTAAAAGTATTTCAGGAGGCATGTACAAGTGTTTAAGATTCAGGTGTCTTTCTGTATCTTTCAGAGACAGTAAAAGAAACAGACTAACTAGTAGGTGTAGCTTAGTCACAAAATCCTACATGTAGTAGTCATAACTCTAGTCTATTATTCCACTGTCTATTTTCATTAGTGCTATCAACTCCCCTGCACAGCTGGACTTAGAAGCAAGCTATATATTGTAGAGAACTTTCAAAATAAATGCTATGGTCTTTTCACTGAAGAGTCAAAGCTGAAGAGTTCGTAATACCATGATGATCCTTAAAAATATAAATGTTAATGTGTTTTTAAAAACATCTGGAGCTTCCACCTCAATCTTATTTGTTTTTTCCATTCCTCTGAGCAAATTCTGAGATTTTACACCATTTGTCTAGGTGAAACTTCTATTTTCTGGTGCAATTGTCATGAGAAAATATTCTGTCTTGTATGGTAACATTTCCAAAAGTAATATGTTGTACTAAAATATTTGAGTTTTATTTTGTACAATTTAAAACCCTTTTGCTATGATCGTCTGGATTGTATATGAAGATGTTCAAAAAAGGGTTGTGTCCCAGAACAAGTTTAAAGGATTAATCATACAAGGATTCATTTTTGTGGACTCTCCAGAACTGATAGCTCCATAGAGGTATGCGACACAATGTATTACTGAAAAGCAATATAGGATTTTACATGTATGTTTTTATATGTAATTCAAGAATAATTTAATTTTAAATCAATATTTAAGCTCTAGTTACCAAATTCAAAATGGGTGGAACAATAGGTTCTTACAAGTTTGAATCATGAGATTGCTTTATCTGCAAAATGAATTGTACAGAAGTTTCAGGTATGTGATTCTGGATAATGTTGTATACAAAACTCTGCTTGAATCAGGTTCCAGTTAATCTTTGTCATGATCTTAGTGGGTGTGCTCAACACTTACAAATGGTTCAAGCTTATGGGGGAGGAAAAAGGGTCTGTGCCACAGTTAGTGATAGAATTTTTCTTGAAGGGGAAGCAAAATCACTATTGTTTTCTCCACAGATGAACCTTCCTGAACTTCATTTATTTTGTTGCTTAGATGAGATCAAAACAATCAAATAGGCCTTGGCTCTCAAAATATGAAATGAGATCTAGTGTTATAAGAGATTTCAGTCAGAATTTAAGTACAGAAGAGACTAGAAAGTGCAAGATCTTTCTCCATAATTGTGGCAGTTATGAAAGTTTTATATATGCCCTAGTTCAATAAATATTAGAGAAAAGATATAATTGATGTTGAACCACAAACATCTTGAAGATATTTAAAGCTGTGACATTAAAAGAGTCAAACAATTTAGCCAGGAAAAATGCAATGTTAATGCTAATCACTTTACTTACGTGATGATGTGCAGCTCTTGGGAAGCTTTAGGAGTTCCCAATGGGCATTAAGAGACTGATAATGGGCTACAAAATAGCCCGTGGGTTTTTTAATGGTACGTGGGATATACTGCTGGCAAGTAGCTTGATGTCTAGCCTATGTCCTTTGACTGTCATATCATGCAGTGGTAGTTAAGTGCCTACTGTGTAGGAAATTAATTGCTAACTTTCAATTAACTACATTCCCAGTGAGTGGACAAGTATTACTGTCACAACTGGTGAGTTTCTTGGCCCTTCAGTTTAGGAAAGTAAGAATCAATGAGTCGTCCTGGTTCATTAAACCTAATCCCATACTTTTGTATACCACCTGTATCTTAATATTAAATTTGATTGATTTGTAGAAAAAAAATTAACTCATTTTTTTTTGTTCTCCACTAAAGTGATGTTATGGAAGAAATAGTTGGATTAAGAGCATAAGATGCAGAAGTTCTTTTGCCCATTAGAAATCTTCTAGTCAGTTAATATATTTTTTTGTCTAAATGACCGGTTTCTCCAGCAACTTAATCTTTTACTCAAAAAAAAAAACCAAAAAAAACAACAACAAAAAAACTCTTAATGCTCTATGGTGCTTAACTCATTTGGTATGTAGCACAAATAGACTTTAACTCCAAACACTTTTTTTGGTGATGAAATGGACACAAAACACAGGAGGTTGTTTGATCTGAAGTGGCTGGTGGTTGGACCAGATGACCTCCAGAGATCCCTTCCAACCTCAGCCATTTTGAGATTATGTGAAAACTGATTTTTTTTTTTTTTTTTTTAAGGCCTATTTGAGCTAAGTAGGTAGTGGTCTAGAGCAGATGTTTTAATCATTCTGTCTCTCTTTTTCTCCCATCGCATAGAGCATTGCTTGAGAATTTTGAAATTCTTCTATACAACTACATTTACTCCAAACTATAAAGAATGAAGGCAGGAAGAAAGAAGAATAAAAACAAAACCAATTACCTGTCTAAGCAGTGAGATAAAATGCTTGACCTCAAGTCCTAAGATTTTTTTTAATAGAATCATAGAATTGTTTGGGTTGGAAGGAACCTTGTAGATCATCCAATTCCAACCTCCCTGCCATGGGCAGGAATGTCAACCACTAGATCAGGTTGCCCAAGGCCTCATCCAACCTGGTCTTTACCACCTCTGGGGATGGGGCATCCATAGCTCCTTTGGGCAACCTGTTCCAGTGCATCACTGCCCTCTGGAGAATTTCCTTCAAACCTCTAATCTAAATCTCTACTCTTTTACTTTAAAACCATTCCCCCTTGTCCTGTCATTATCTGACTGAGCAACGAGTTGCTCTCCATCTTTTTTATAAGTCCTGTTTAAGAACTGAAAAGCTGCAATAAGGTCACTCCAGAGCCTTCTCTTCTTCAGGCTGAACAGCCCAAACTCTCTCAAACTTTCTTCATAGGAGAGGTGCTCCAGCCCCCTGATTATCTTTGTGGTTCTCCTCTGGACCCATTCTAACAGATCAAAATCCTTCTTGTGCTAAGGGCCCCAGACTGGTTGCAGCACTCCAAGTGGGACATCATGTGGGCAGAGTAGAGGGGGATGATCACCTCCCTCGACCTGCTGGCCATTCCTCTTTTGATACAGCCAAGGATGCAGCTCACCTGCTGGACTGCAAGCATGCACTGCTGGCTCATGTTGAGCTTTTCATCCACCAGAACGCCCAAGTCTTTTTCTGCAGGGTTGCTCTCAAATGTGTTCTTCTCCCAGTCTGTGCTCATGTCTGGGATTGCCTTGACCCCGGTGCCACACCTTGCACTTTGACTTGTTGAACTTCATTAGGTTCTCAGGCTTTGATTGAAAACTTTTTTAACGGCCTAAGCTGTTGCCGGTGATCATTCTTTCATATGTGTCGTCCTATGGGTGTCTTGATCATAAACACATCCATAAGGCCATTTCAGTATCATAACCAACGTATTTACCTAGAATCAATGCAGGCATCATTATATATATTGATGCATGTATTTGACTATATAATTAGCTTTATATGCACACATACATTGTGTGTATATGTAGCTGTATTTCACTTCTCATATTCCCAGCTATCATATCCCTCTGTCATTTTATGGATTTAGATTATATCGTATGTACACTTCACATGTAGCTGTGCCTTTCAGCATACAGTCTGGTTTTGAGTTGTTTTAAGTTTGACTTGTTTTCACAGCACTTCTTGACAAACCAGAAGAACAAAGTCAGCCATGTCACATAATAAAATATTTAATTGATTTTAGACAAATATAAATGGGGATAATGATGCTATGTTGATTGTTATGACCTTCTGAATATGATTGAGCGGGTGTTAGCCCTGAGCTATTTAATGTTTTTCTCACTGAATTAGAAAATAAACTTTAGTCCTAGCTGGTGAAGAGAACACAAAAACATATGGAGTGATAAATAGCAAAGTGGTTATAATGAAAGAAATACATCAGTGTTACAGACTTGATCTACTGGTAGCTGAGATATAGGAAAAAAAAAATAGTTGTCAAATGTAGCCTCCTTTTTTATAGGAACAAAGTAAATAGTTTATATTTTCAGAACAGAGGGATCTCATGGGAAATAATGTTTCAAGTCTGTGTAGAATGCAAAAGACTTATGTTATGGCAATTTCTTATAACCCTGCAGGATATCTGTGATATCAACCCCCAAACACCCAGAGATGGATCAAAAGACGTTATTAGAAAAACCTGACAAATTTTAAGACAGTGGTCTTTGAAGCTTCATCACCTCAAAAAGGGCCTGGATTATAAATACAAGAGGATATTTCTTGCTATACTCCTTCCTCATGGAGAGTTTTGTGCCAGAGTTGATGATACAGATCAAAACAAAGTGACATAAGATCAGACTTGAAGGCTTGGAATGCGAGACCCCTGCAGGCTGGCCATGACTGAGACTGGCTCTAAAGCAAGCTTGTTATTACTTGGCTATAAGAGCAGTAAATAGTATTGTTAAGTCAACCCTACTTAATCATGAAAGTAATGCTAACATATGAAGAGACAAACTTATTGTAGGAGTGACTTTAAATCTGACTTTAAATATTTCTGCATATTGCATAGTGTAGCAGAAACAAAATAAGCTACCTGCCGAAAAGCGTTACTTTTTAGTTTGTGAACATAATCACAAACCATGTTTAAGAAAGCTAATGAGCTCACAAAAATGAGTATGTGCAACAGTCTGTTTTGACAGGTAAAAGGAAGCTCCCTATGCTTCTGAAACCTGGAATGTGATAGAACCAGGAGGTCTCATCTCCCCCCCCCCCCCAAAAAAAAAAAAGTACTGCTCCCTTCAAAAATGTGGAAGAGCAATTTGGAAAGGGAAACCTAGACAGAGATTGTAAAGGACTGAAATTCCTGTAGTGAATAAGCTTAAGCCAAAAAGGCAGAGAAAATCTGTGGATGTTCAAAGTTTTATGGGTGGTGGTGGTGGTGGGAACAATAGACAAAGAAAACCTGTGGATTGTTAATAGCTGTGATAAATGAGGAGTTAAAGTTCAGGTCTTCCTTTTTCTCTTTTTTTATATATGTATGACTAATATTTCCAAAATCAAGGCATCAGTTTAGATTTCATAATTTACCATTCACTGACTAATATGGTGCTTGATATTTCTGAAAATATTTCACTTATCTGAATTATAATACGATCTTTGAACTTGAATCTTGGATTGCTCTTTATAGACAATTTTATAGTGTGCTCACTGGTCTAACTGAGGTGTAAGAAGGAAATGCACGGGCAGTGGAATCACGGACATGTGGCCTGGGAAGAGTACAGGGATGCAGTCTGAATGTGTAGGTGTGGGATCAGGAAAATCATGATATAGATGGAACAGTTTGGCAAGGGATGCAAAGAATAACAAGGGTTTCTAAAGGTACATTGGCCAGAAAGTAAAGGCGAAGGAGAGTGTACCCTCTGATAAATGAAAAGAGAACTGGTAACAACAGACATGGATAAGGCTGAGGTATTCAAGTTCTCTGCTGTTCTTCACTGTCTGTCAGGCTATGTCTCTTGAGTCCCTGAACCTCTAGAGAGGGGCTGGGCAGAGCAAAGTCCCTCCCGCTGCAAGTGAAGGGCTGTTTAGAGACCACCTGATAAAACTTAACAGGTACAAATCTAAAGGGCCTGATAACTTGCATCCCAGGGTCCTGAGGGAACTGGCTGATGTAGTTGCCAAGCCACTCTCTATCATATTTTAGAAGTCTTGGCAGTCAGGTGAAGTCCCTGGTGACTGGAAAAAGGGAAACGTCACTCCTATTTTTAAAAAGGGTAGAAAGGAGGAGCCAGGAATCTAATCTACAGACTGAGCCCCACCTCTGTGCCTGGGAAGATCCTGGAACAGATCCTCCTGGAAGCAATGCCAAGGCACATGCCAGACAAGGAGGTGATCAAAGACAGGCAGCATGGCTTCACCAAGGGCAAATTGTAGCTGACCAATCTGGTGGCCTTACATCAGTTGAAAAGGAAAGACTAACCGATGCCATCTATGTGGACTTCTGTAAGGCCTTTGACATGGTCTCATATAATATCTGAATCTCTAAATTAGAGGGATGGATTTGAAGGGTGAACTATTCAATGGATAAGGAATTGGCTGGATGACTACATCTATAGAGGTGGTGGTAAACAGCTGTATGTCTAGGTGGAGGCTGGTGACTAGTGATATCTTTCAGGGGTCTGTCTTGGGGGCAGCGCTGCTTAATATCTTTATCAAAGGTAATAGTAGGATCAAGCATACCCTCAGCAACTTTGCAGATGGCACCAAGCAGAGTGGTGCAGTTGGTACAACAGAAAGAAGGGATGAAATCCAAAGGGACCTGGACAAGCTAGAAAAGTGGGCCCATGTAAACCTAATGAGGTTCGACAAGTCCAAGAAAAGCTTGACATGAGCCAGCAGTGCAGACTTGCAGCTCAGACAGCTTCCTTTCCTATTTGTATGGATGAGTACTTAGGAATCAAGGCAAGTTAGAACTAGGACAAGCATGAGACTTTTTGCCCTGCTCATCTGAATAAGTTTATTCCCTCAAAAAGCTACAGAAACCTTCAAGAAGTTAAGTGTTCGCTCAGAACAGAAGTTCTGTAGGCTGCGTGGGGGCAGAAACTACCAAGCAATGTTTCATATCAAATTCACACCCAACAGAGTGGGGATGAGTAATTGTTAGGTGAGAAGTTGCTATAACTTTGTGTTAACAGTTCTGAGTTCAGCTACAAGATATTATCTAAGACTCGATGGAGAGCTGACTAGGTGACTCAGAATTAGTAATGACTTATACTAGGTTATGTTTGTATATATTGAACTTTATTATTGCAAGTCATTGCTAGCAAATGATTCTTCTGTGGTCCCCATGAATTAATTGTTAATCTGTATGTTTTAGTGGATGAATCAGTTAAAAACAGCCACAGTGGGCCTTATTTGACATAGCTGCTGATTACAGCAGTAGAAAATAAAACCTGAATGAGCATGGAGTGTTGAACTGCTCTATCAGTCCAAGATGAGAAGCCTAACCATATAGAGAAGGTAGAACTTGAAGGTGAAAACCAGGTAAGACCACTGAAGCATCTAGTCTGATAATCCCTATAAGAAAGCTATATACATTTACCAAGTTGTCCTTGAATTGATCAATCAAGGAAAAATATGCTGTGCTTGAATTAATACTAACCAATAACACTGACTAAAGCGCTGAATGTTCCCTTAATGCCTTGAAATTACCTGCTATCTGCAAAAGACTATCCTGTGTAAGGAACCTGTTCCTTAAACAAAACTTGTTCCCTTAAGAAATTTCGCTTAAGGATTTTTTTTCAGGAAAATGGAAAAAAATTACTAATAGCAAATTAGTGATATTTCTTATACTGCAGTTCCCATCTCTCTTGATGTGTCTGAAGATAACTGGTTATACACTAGTGCTACTGTGCAATAATTAGATGCTCGAGAAAATTGTAGTACAAGTCTTAGATGCTGGAAAAAGCTGTTTTTGTGCATGTATGTGTTTTCAATATATCTGTCTGTACTTATGCATGCATTTTAATCCTGGGTAGAAATTTCAACTTTTATTACAGTCTTGAAGACTGGGCAATGACACTGACATGAATCAATGTTGCTAGAAGTGATAGCAAATTCTCATTGTCCCTCTGAGGTATTTCCAACACTGGCTTCTCTGTTACAGACACACTGCCTAGGGAAACCGCCCAAAGACCATCACTTTCCTTGGTAAACAATCTCAAGCAATCTGATGGCACTAGGAAGTGCCAGCACAGAACCATTGTATCTCTTGTCTCCCAGGGTTAATGGGTTCATAAGCACCTGGTACATTAATGAATTTGATCCATAAAAATCCTCTATCAATGTCAATGCTTTAGTTACGTTTTCTTGATAGTCATGTGAACTGGGAGTCATGCTCTCTTGTGAAGCATAGGTCATCGTGGCCTGTGGGCAGCAATATGCCACAATTGCATCTGAATGCAGGAAACTAAGCAAAAACTAATTCCTCTGCCTTAGCACGTTTAAGCATAAATGCTTTCCTAAATAACTATATTTTTGCTAATTGGAGCTGTAATGAAGACGACAAACTTTAATGGTGTTTTATTCCCCAATTGTATTATTCAAAACATTTTTTCTCATACATTTTTTTTTCTCATTACTTACCAAGCTGTACTGGAATCAAAGAAATGATTCCATCTTTTGTAAAGAATACTATTTTTCCATGCAGAATGCTAAATTTCTTCTGGTCTACTTTTAAGCCTCAATGCGTAGATACTTCTTAACTTCCACATTCTAGTAGAAGGGACTGCGACATGCTTTTTTCCTTAGTCGTCCTGTCACTGTTAGTTTTACAGACCTTACTGCGGTAAATAGGGTAGACTAAAGTCTTACAAATAAGCTTAATAGCTAAACAGTGCTTTAAGGATCTAGACCTTTAGCTTAATAATCTACAGCTATATGGAAGTTGTAGAGAATGTCTTATGTCTATTTTCTTATGGCATCTCCTATCCAGCCTATGTGTGGGTGTTCCCTGTGGAAGGTTCTTGTTAATGTATTTAACAGAGCACACTTTAAGAGGAGCTCTTTATTACTGCTGTCGTTGCACATTTGAATTGAGGATAATGTCTGTCTTGCATCAGACTATATATTAAATGAATTTCCAATTCTAAATTGGAAGCATCTGACAACTTTGGGTGCGTATAAACTTATTTGGATGTAATAATCTTAAACCATTAGTTCAACAACAGTTTCCCTTGTGACTAAGATTCAAGGGCTGCACTGCACATGAGAACTCCCTGCATCACTGTTAGTGGTTGTTGTGAATCTTAAATACCTGGAAATGCAGCTATTTTCCATTGGCTTAAAAGGTAGTGTGTAATGTGCAATAGAAATACCTGTCCGGAATAGATGTGAAGATCTTGAACAGGAAAGACATCTTTTCCCTAAATATTTTGCACACACAGACTGAGGTGTGTTTACAGCAGCCAAAATCTGCAGACCTAATTTACACTTGGTTTGAAAACAACAAATTATCAGACAGGAAGCTCTATCCTGCTGTCACAAGAATGTGTTGTTTGCATGTCTTCATTTAAAGCAATATTTTGCCCGGAGGCAACAAGGTAGTTTTCAGTGATATTAGTAGACAGTAAGGTTTAAATCACCTTTACTTAGCTTCTATGAGTAGTACTGAATCCTTGATAGAGGTGGAGATCCTCAAATTTACTACACTTCTGAAATGATACAGTCAGTGCAACGTGTAACTGACAAGGGTTATATATATGCTGCGGAAATATATGGATGGGGTGCTGCTGTTTTCTTCTTCATTTTTATGAAGGCAGAAAAGTTATTTCAACTTGTAAAAAAAAAAAAAAAAACTCTATCTGATCTGCAAAGATAAATTGGGCTTGCTATTTTGACTTCTTTATGAATCACTTAGCTGTTTTTGAGGCTTAGCCTAATTCAGTTCAGAGCACCAGCACACTTCTCGTCAAATTGCTCATTTCATATTAGCAATGCAGGTGTGACCTCTTCATGGTCCAGAGGAAATAATTTTTTCTACTACTTAATCCTTTCAGAGTTTAAATTTGTGTCCCTTTAGTGAAGGGGAAAAGATAATTAATGGAATTTTACAGTTTTAAAATTATTCTTTCCTCTGAAAACTTTACAGAAATGCATTTTGAGTTAGAGAGAGGGGAGGAGGAGTGTGTCCTTCAGAAAAGGAGACAAGAACTTCAGATCAGAGGTAGCTCTTACCAAACACATGTTCAATTTGGCTTATTTTCTAGGGATGAGATGAAGCAAGCTATGTTGCTTGAGGCAGTTGAAAGCTGGGAAGGAGATGGGGGTTGTTTTTGACCCCAGTTGCTGCTTGTCAAAAATGTGTGATTTGCTCTCTCTTTAAATATAGACTTTAAAGAGCGTGGGGGTGGGGGGGAGTTGCTGAAAAATGGAGGAAGTAAGCAAAAAAAAAAAAAATCAGCTATTTTTTGGCAGGTTAGCCCATCAGGTCTCATCATGAGAATGCTTATGGTATGATACCAACCTTGCAATGCAGACTGTAAATTTGCCTTTTCCTGAGTGGCCATACTGCAATCTTAAGGTTGTTTTTTTTTTTTTTTTTTTTTTTTTTTTTTAAAAAAAAAAAAGGTTATTTTAGCAGTAATTTTGTTCTGCACTAACCAATCTCTTATACTACTTTAAGGAACTGATCATTAAAAAGTAAAATGTGAAATGTATATTATAATGTCATATGGGTTGTCTCCCCAGTTTGATAAATAAAAAGTATAGTGCTCAGCTCTGCTACAGGATAAACAGAAGCCTCTCAGACTTTTCTGAGATGCTTCTGACAGATTAGAAACTTAAGCCCCATGTGTATGGGTGATAAGTTTTATTTAACTGGGGCTATGGAATTCAAGTAGAGGACCGTGTCAGTGTCCCAGCTTGAGGTTGGTACCTGAATTATAACTTTTAACAATTAACCGTGGAAGAAGTTTGTTCAGAGTGTAGTCCCCTGCTGGGAGATATCCAGGTTAGTTTTTTTTTTTAATGATCCTGTATTTAAGGTTCAGATTTGCAGTCTTTGCTTGAACAGAACTTTTGCCCAAATTACTAGCATTAACTTGATAAATTAAATGATAAGGAATTTTTAACAGCTATGATGCTTAACATCTACCTTGAAAACCTGCATAAATCATCAAGTTAAGAGGTTGAACAAAACCTTTTATCCTGGGAGGAAATTCCCTCTCCTCCAAAATCTCAGGTTTGCATGTCATCATTGTCTTCTGTCAATTTGAAGTCTATATCCTTTATACTCTGTATACTTTCAGCAGTCCAGGTGAACTCATTAGGAAGTAGAAATATTAGAAATGCTTGGCTAGAATCAGTTTGTTTTGCTGCATGTTACAGGTGCATAACTTTTGCAAATCTCAAACACTTTTGGAAGATGTTGGTAGCTGAGGGCATCCATCTATTTCCCCCATCTTCTGTGTGTATAATCTACCAATTCTTCATGTATCTTGCTTTCTTCTATAGAACTTGAAGACAAGGGGCAGGAATTTAGTGGAAAGACATAGTAAATGATTAAATATTGGCAGTCAGAAAAGGAAATACCAAATATGTCTAGAACATATCTACATCCCTATCACCAATTCTTTTTTTGTGACTCAGTGAAATTGTGCAATGTCTCATAATTCCGTCTCACAGATCAATATCATTTAGGTTAAATATGAGATTAAAAAAAGGTTGTGATAGAACAAGATGCTTAATTTCTCAAAAATTATGCAGAATATCTCTGGCTAGGCTAAGCCTTGGAAACGTGAAACTTGCATTTGCTATGAGTACTGGCTTTGCTATTCCAGAATTACAGAATGGTTGAGGTTGGAAGGGTCCTCCACAGATCATCTAGTCCAACCCTCTGCTCAAGCAGGGTCACCTGCAGCATGTTACACAGGAGGCATCCAGGCAGGTTTTGAATGCCTCCAAAGGAGGAGACTCTACAACCTCTCTGGGAAGCCTGTTCCAGTGCTCTGTTACCTGAACTGTAAAGAAGTTCTTCCTCATATGGCGATGAAACCTCCTGTGTTTCAAATTATACCTGTTACCTGTAGAAGTTCTATGTCCCTCTTGTACTTAGGGGATACATAATTTATGAAAAAGTCAGCATCATGAGTCTGTAACTTTAGCTGAAGCTGTTTGCTGAAAGCCATATAAGAAAAACAGGGCATTAATTTTCAGAAAGTAATTGTATTGGACATTTCCAAATTTCTAAAAGAGATGGCCAGTGCATTCAGTTAACCTCATGATATTAAACATCAGTCCAAACTTCAGATCTGAAGGTCAGACTGAGTCTAGGCTTCCAGACACTTAGGAAAATAAGATTAGATGTGTTCATATATTTATTGGAAATGATTTAATAAAAGGACTTAGACCCAGGTCTTTAAAAGAACATAAACACAATGAAATGAAAAAGCTCTGTTGGTGGATTTCAGCATTAACTTTATAAGGTGATATAAAAATAGTGATGTATTAAACTGTGTAGAATAAAGTCAAAAGTCCTAGGAAGAAAATATATCCTTGCTAGAAAGGTTTTGGTTCTCTCAAATCTTGGTTAATCTGATCTTTTAGTCAAAATTTGTTAATATCTAGAAGGGAGTTTACATCTGGATTTGAGGCTAGATTGTAGGGCACTGTTACTTGAATTACCCATATTTTATGAATTCTATATTGACTAGAAACTTAGATTAATCCTACCTGTGCACTTCCTAAGACTTCAGAGTTTTTCACATCAGTACAAAGATAGCAGCTTACTTTTCTCAGCTTACATTTCTTTAAGTCTACTTATTTTATCTAGGCTGTATACACTGTTTAATGTGTTGCTGTCTCTGCCATTTGTCTAGGGGACATGAGACATTACAGCTTGCATGCTACAGACATGAGGAGACATCTTATCTGATGGAAAGGAATTCCAGGCTGTGTGGTAAAAATATACAACAGTTATTCAGGAATCACACTACCTGCTTTCTAATTATGGTTCCTCCAACTACTAGCTGCATATCCATAGAACAACATATTTAACTCCAGAATTAAAAGGCACTCAAAGATGTAGGCTGATGCACAAGACTGTGAATATACCAGGGTGGAACAGCTTCTGATATGTATGATTGTTTTAGTGGTAGAATGTCAATGGGGAATAGTGCTGATTTTCAAGGGAAGATGTGTACTTCCTTGGTGAGGCACTATTGAACAGATAAGTATTACTTGAAAAAAGACCAAAGGGGAGGCTGGACAGTTTCAGATTCAGTCCAGAAGTAGATCAGCCAGTGCAGCTGGGTCTCTGGAGTGGGAGACAGGAGGCAGTGGGAGTAGGGGCAAGGAGAAATGGGATAGCAGTGCTGACACCAAAGGAGGAGGTGAGAGGGAACTGGTTGCACTAGTTTTCATCTTTTTCTCTAATAAATAAAGTCTTCCAAAAAAAAAAAAAAAAGTTAGGGATGGCTATGCTGTATTGGGTTGTGTGGGTTGGTGTACTTTCAAGGAATACAGGCAAACAAATCAATTGTATCAGGATCAATTGTCTCATTCTCCATAAACACCAGTGATAGGACCCGTGGGAATGGGGTTAAGCTGATGCAGGGGAAGTTTAGACTGGACATCAGGAGGAGGCTTTTCACCAAGAGGGTGGTTGTGCACTGGAACAGGCTCCCCAGTGAAGTAGTCACTGCACCGAGCCTGTCTGAATTTAAGAAGAGATTGGACTGTGCACTTAGTCACATGGTCTAAACTTTTGGGTAGACCTCAGCGGTGCCAGGAGTTGGACTTGATGATCCTTATGGTCCCTTCCAACTCAGGATATTCTATGATTCCATGATTCTGTGATATAGGATGGAAATGATCTGCTGTGTTACTTGTATTCTCTGCTTGTTTCATTGTGTGCAAATACAGTGTGCTCTGACTGGATATACTTCTTTAATGTGCCTAAAGAAAAGTGGTTCTGTACTTCTGTAGAAATTGGAAGACATTACTATCACTGGTGTACTTTCTGTTGCATTAAAATTAAGCAATTAATACTTATGATCTGATTATTTTCATGTAAAGGTCAATCATACTGACTGAGGAAAATGATAAAAATTCTAGACTTGTTTAAAAACTTGACCTAGAACATTGATTTGTATAATTGTGATGATATCCATTTTTGACTATTGACTTAAATTATGACACAATTGCGTCACTAAACATTCGAAACAGTCTTAATAAACTGTAACGGAAGTACACATCTCCAGGTGATTTAACTGATCTGTAGGTTAATTCACTATTGAAAGACTCATTCCTGGACAGAATGACATGTGCAGTGGTTGTGTGCTACTTTATATGTGTGAGTCAGTACTTATGCAGACTATCAGCCTACCAAACTTCTAAGGTAGCTCAATAAAATTACGAATTTTATTCTGAGTCTCAATATGATATTTCCCTAGCTAAATTTTTTTTTTTTTAATAGTGAATTTAATTTTCTTATGTTCTTGTCACTATGGATATGTAACATTAAGTCAATGTACTTCAGTGTTTTGTTTTTTAAATGAACACAATTATTCCTTTTTTATGTACTGAAAGCTAATATGAAGAGGTAGATCTTGAACTATGGTATTAACAAACTGCACATAATAAACCAGGGTTTTATTACTAATTTAGGCAGTAAAGTAAACTTCTGAGGATCAAATGCTCTCATTGCATGTTTCAGATGAAAGGCCTCGAATACCTTCTGTATCAGACTGGCATGCAGTCCTTTGTAGACACCTGATACTTTGCCCACGGGGCTACAACTAAGCTAGCTTCATCCTACTCTGATTAAAATCTTTGCTGGTCACAGAACAACAAAAGAATAAGAAAATCTAGATGTGAAGGGAGAAGGGAGAGACAGCTGCAATTGATGACAATGAAAAAAAAATAAAATGGTTTGCCTATCGGAATTTAGAAGAACAAAGAAAACCCGGCATCTTCATCTCAACATGATCAGCTGTGTTAGAGCAGAGTCTGCTGTTAAAAACATTTGCAAAACACTGTATAGTGAAGGTGTCTTGATGAAGGGAAGAAAAAAGTCTGTTCCATACATAGTCACTACCACTAAATCTGCTCCTAGGTCATCCTTTTTCCTCACATACCTTAATCACACCTTGAGATGGGAAAAATGGATCATAAAATCTAGAGAAAACATCTAGTAAACAAATATTTTTCAAATAGACTTTCCAAAAGCTGTAACTCCTGTTTTATTTTGAACATCACATTATTACCATTTGTTTTCTCCTGATCTAGGAGACAACTGAAGGTGACATAGAAAGAACTGAAGTTTTAGGGAGACGGAATACAATTGGGATTTGGATGACTCAGATTATTTAGTACTTCCAGACAAAAGTGTTTGAACATAACAACCACCTACATTGTTGAGAAGGAAGAGAAGCTAATGCATTTTCATACTGTGTATTTTTAGGTAGAACAGTATGTTTTGAGAGGGTTGGAAATACGGAACTTTTTTTTTTTTTTTTTTTTTTTTTAGTACTATTAACACGTATCTTACTGTTACTTTTCTTGCATTGCATTTCCTTGGATCTCTCAGGATCTCTCACCTTGGACCCAAACTAGATTAGATACTCATGACTTCTCAAAGGGATTAAATGTGCTTAGTCACACTTTCAGATGTAGCTGATCATCGTGTTAACAAACTCTATATGGGGTATATAGGCTTCTGTAGCAGAAGAAAAGCTGTGTTGCTGCTGTATAACCAGGCAATGTCAAAATACACCTGAGGCCGTTTTCCCAGCCCTACACATCCTGTGTGACCTAGTGCTAGTTCACCGTGCCAAATTTTGTGGCAGATGTCTTCATCATGTACCATCTGCTCCTTCAACCAGGGTTGAAGGCATCTGTACTAACAGCCCTGAGCAAAAATAGTTCTTTGTCCTGAAGTTTTTAAAACACAGGGAAAGGGAGAATAGAAAAATAGAAAACTAGTAGCATATGCAAATAAAAAAGCTAACTAACTATGTCTAAAATGATGGCAAAACTGTTTGTAACCAAAATCAGGATTTGGAAATTTTCTGTTTACATTAAAAGTTAAATTATTTAAAATGTCTTATGTAACTCCTGAGAAGTCAGTTTCAGCTGAATGTGGTGACTGCCTATTTCAGATATCTTTTTTTTTTTTTTTAGAATATTTAACTATATATGAAAATAGTATGATTGTAAATGATAAAGGAAAAAAGTCAAGAAATAATAACTAACTTAAAATTTCTGATTTCTTTCTAAATATCTTGTATGTAAATCGGCCCAATCACTTAATGCCTGCAAAGATCCATTGGCTTGCTAGTGCTACACTGGTGTTTAGTTGTTTTTTTTTTTTTTTTTTTTGGCTGAAAGGAGAAAGTCCTTCAGAAATTGAAAGTAATGGTAGTTCTACCTAAGAACAAGAATACGAGGCGTTGTACAGAAAGTACTAAAAAACAAAACCGCAAAACAAGAAAAATCAGTAGTCTCCTGATCTTCACTTTATAATCAATTTAATTACTAAATGCTTTTTAATTTTGGTTAAATTTTGAAATGCTATTTTAGTTAGAATCCTATTGTATTATGGGAAGGGTAGCCATACACATAAGATAAATATAGTCTTGTCTACATGAAGATATTTAGGAAGATTTTGTAATGGAAGATGAATCTACATAATTACCTTACACTTTCATTCAGTAATCAAAAGATCTCTGTAGGAGTAAATCTCACTTTGATCCTAAATGTTAACAAATGCAAGGACTGTTAACACTTTAAGTTATGCAAATTGATTTAAGCTTTAGTGGATTTGCCTTAACTTTCCTGACTGGTGCAGCGTCAACAAACTACTAAAAGCTCACTTTCCAGATGTTAGACAAGGGCCTAAACAAATTGTCTCTTTTGCGGAGTTTGCAAATGTCCCGAAGTGCACATTGCACTGTCCTGATATGGCATGAAACACAAAACTGGCTTCATCTACTGATGTCAGTTTTTCTCACTATGCTTAATTAGCCTATTCCCATAAGAGGAAAATTCATCACCATTCTACTTTATCCTTAAATTAGGATTAGGACTGGAGTTTATAGGATGAAGAATAAAGTAATTCAGTTTTAATAGTTATTCTAACATAGATTTTTGTAAACTTTTCTTGCTCTTTTGGAAAACCTCAGAAGACTACTTGATTTCTTTGGTTTCAGAATAGCATATGCTGAGTACAGCTAAAGATGGACATCTAAGGAACCAGTTTGTTTCTTCTTTCCACCTGTATCTTCACTTTGAATTGTTTGTTCATTCTGTAGGATATCGCTTATGCTTTATTTGTTCAAAAAGAGGTTTGGGGGGCAAGGAGGGAGAGAATAACACAAAATCTGTAAGCTTCTTAAAACCATTGTTTCCTGATGTCCAAATTCTACTTTAGGAAAATGCACAAAAGAACACAGACATTAACAGGGAATGCAAGCTTTTTTTTTTTTTTTTTTTTTTTTTTTTTCTCTCTCCAAACCACAGTGATACAAAGAATTTATGCTTTGTGAACAATAATATACTAATCCTAATTTTAATCCTCTTGTGTTTGTGTGTAATCAAAGAACTAACCTACTTCAGACATGGTTGATCAAGCAATATCTTCTCATCTAAGGGAAAAAAATGTAGAATAATGAAAATAAAAATTATACATAATTAAAATTACTCTCTTCTCATCTCTGCCTTTTATAGCTTCTTGACTTTTCCAATACTTTTGGAGCATCACTAAAGGACTTGACTACAGAGTCAGACAGAAGTTAATCATACTCATGTTCTAGGATACAAGAAGACTGCCTGCAGAGACAAGGAACTATACATAGTTTTCATTCACGTACAGTGGGCTTGGATTTCTCTCCCTTCAAACTTCTAATACATCTGGGCATTTCTCTACTCAGAGTACTGAAGAATAGATCAGAAAGACTGGTGATCTAATTTATTATGGCATATCTTATTTCCTGTGCCAGTTGTTTCTGCTCACAATGCTCAGTCTTACTCAATTTTCACTGAGGAAAAGCTCAGCTATGCTTAAGTTAAGATTTTGTTATTTAGGATCTGTTCTATATTCATAAAACCTGGAATTAAACTGATGATATGAGAGCTCAAGAAATAGCTTGTGCCTCTTTAAAACCACATTTAAAGAAACATCTCAGTGTCAAATCCACTGGCCTTAAGGTTCTTTCTTGATCTGGGTCAAACTATTATATTAGTACCTATAAATAATACTTTTGTATTATCAATATCAGGCCCATGAGCAAATTTTGATTGCTCTGAGGTAGGCTTTGATGGGTGGTCCCCATGAGTGTCCATGATTGGTACTGGTCACAGTGTGGATAAGTGGAGCTGGGTTCCAGGAGTACATGAAGCTGCAATTTGCTTTCAGCACAGGCGATCTCAGGGTTAATGTAGATGAAGTATTGCAAGCCTGGAGAGAGATTATGAGATCTTTATTCAAAACTATGATCCCAAAACACCTAACTCTGATAAATAAAAAAGCACTAAATTTTAAAATTATTTTTTTGTGTGTGAAAATCTATTTAATTCTTATAAAGTTATATATTAAGTTCCAAAGTTTCTGTCTCAGCTTTGTTGACATCCACCTGCTAACACACCTCAAATTGTTTTTGGTGGTGCTAAGACTCAGTCTGATAGACATACGTTTTAAACTTCTTCTTGTCACTCCTTCTGACAAAGTAAACAGCCAGAATTATTAAAATGAAACACCACAACAACAAAAAAAGCCCTCACAATCTTTTTGAAGTTGCTTTCAGTATTTATTCTTTTTCCTGCAGCCTGACAGTTACTGCTGATACCCAGGTAGTGGTAATAATTCAATAATTAATTTTTGGCTTTCCTTAATATTTTGGGATTCATACTAGAATCCAGGAATTCCTCGAGCATGTTCTTGCCTGCACTAATCAGGAGAGTGCTGTACTCCACATCCCTCTTGAAGCATTACTACCAGTTGCAAAGGAATACAAAATTTGTAGATCAGAGCAGCAGAGTCAGCAACAAGTAGAGCGGGTAGAAAAGGCCCTAAATGTCAGGTCAATAAGAAGCCTGGGAGGTGGTAGCTGAATTACTTCATGTCTTAGAGCACAAAACTTCAAAAAGGGGACTGCTTTCTGTTATTTAAATGAGACATCATAATTGCAAGTGAAATGTGTGGTTTTGGAGTACTTATTTTGTTTCAGAAAATAATTACAATAAATATAATTGAATAACAGCTTAACTTTATTAGTTTTTTTTTTTTTTTTTTTTTCTTCATTCTTAAAATAGGAAGCATTATTACTGTAATTAGTCATGGATTTGCTGGCTGGATAAAGAATACACCATAGCAAAACTGACCAGGATACTAGAAACTAACCAAGTATAACAATGGCTTCTAATGGCAACTATGCCTTAAAGGCTTCCAAAATATGTGCCTTTCAATCTAAGGAAAAGGGAGGAATCACTAGATTGAATTTTTGCTGGAATACCCCGTCTTCCTGCAAATATTCAGCACTTCTGATCTAGTGACTCTGGTAGAAGGTCACAGAAGCATTCACATTCAAGCATTAACAGATACCAATTATAAGATTGCTCAGGAAAAAAAATAAATCTGAACCTGTATAGGATGTTTATATCATGGAAAAGATATTTTGTGGAGATGTACAATATGTTGGCTGAGCTTATTTGAGTTCAGGAAGATAAAATTTGTAAATAGACTGAAGTGAAACATCTTGGCCAAAGCACTGATTTATTTCTTTATATATATATATATTTTTGGTGGAAAATGCAGTTAGTGACTAAGACTTAAACACATTGTGGATTTGTTAGTTTCAACATATTGTTTATTCAGAAGAATCTGAGAAACTTAAAAGATTTAATTTCAGTACTTTCACATTAAATATTTTGCTTTCTAGACTTAAAAAATCAGTCCTGATAGTATTATCTTTTAAACTGGCTATAAATGATAAACAGATCAAACTGAAATAAAATGTTTTGGTTTTACCACTAAACAAAAACTGGATCAGTTTTACCACAGATCTTGTTTTTCCACTTTTATTTTTTCTAGAGCTGCCCCCAGAGGAAAGCCAGTTATTGCAACTATTCCAACTGTACTTGTAACACTTGAAAAAAGTGATGTGAACATTGGTATTGATCAAAGCATAACCAATAGAAACATTGGGTTTAGGACTGGAATCCATTTTGTGTACTATGTTGGTTATGGATGGTTGCTGTTTCAGCTTTACTTATGAGGGAAGGCCTTAATTATCTAATATTTTGTCTGCACTTGCATATTTTACAGACCTAAAGGGAGAGCCAGGTCTCAAGGCTACAGAGTCTACTAAACTCAGATAAACTGTTAGCTCTGAGCTGGAGTTCTACCTTGCTAACAGAAGAGTATCAGCACAGGCCACTCAGGTGAAGGTTTATTAATTCTTCCCTGCCTTCACGAGGCTTTCATGGGTAAGATAATGCTTTCTAAAGTTAGAGCTGTGTAAGATGCAAGGAACTGATATTTTTATGTTGATACTCATATAACTAACTTTTGATACATACCACAGACAGCTATTTGAGCAGGAGGTAAGGATCAGTCACCCATTAACCTGATGCAAGTTGCACAAGCTCCAGACTGATTGTTGGCAAGATTTTGCTTTTTTTTTTTTTTGGGGGGGGCGGGGGGGGCAGGGGCGAGTGAGACTGCCTTTCTTTTCTAGTTTTGAAGAGGAACACAAAATAAATGCTATAGCTATGCTGTAAGAAATTGAAACGTGCCCATAATACAGACTTCAGCAAGTATATTTTGCTAGGGGTTATGAACAATTGTAATCACTAATTAACTTAGCTATGCAGATTAAAAGTTGTTTTGTCAACATAGGTAGTTTCACAGAGGAGTGGGGAAAACTTAGGGTGGGTCATATTATGCAGCTCCTAAATAAGTTTTTGCTGGCATGGGATAAAGTTCTACTTGTCTATACTGGCAAAGTTCTTGTAGTATAGACATAGTCTGATAAATCACCCTTGAAAGAAAATGATAAGAGGATTTATTTGTGTGCACAAACTAAAGTGCAGAGCTATGAATGTTTCATTGAAAGTTGGTATTTATATTTTTTGGAGTAATAAAGTGAAAGAGTTTATGGGGGAAAAACAGAATTATTGACTTAGCTTTTACTTAGAGGTAACTCATAGTGTTAAAATATTTGCTTTCTTTACAATACTTATCATTTTTCCTGGACAGTGAAAAAAAATTCTTAACTCTGAAATCATAATGTACGTCATAGTTGGAAACTGACTGGGAACCATGAGAATTATGTAACCTTTACAGTTGTTAACACAAGTTTTACAGTGTGCAATGATTTCAGAGAAAGAAAAGAAGCTGAGTTTCAAAAGAAAGGGTAGGGTTAGAGTAGAATTTTGTGTAAACTTGCATCCATGTCATTTTATCTCACTATATTTACTGTGTTTTAAAATAAACATGATATGCAAGTATCCAAAAGGGGAGGATGTAGACAACATTTCCTTACCAGTTCTAAAGTTTTAATGGGGTAATAATTTATGAGCTGAGAGAGTGAGAGATTATGTAATTCACATCTCTTTATTCTCATTTAAATGCATTTATACATTAGAACTTGGACCGAGGTCTAATATGTCTGGTAAATCTGTTCATCAGCCTTCTATACTAACATTATCACTCATATTTTTTTTGTTTGTTTGTTTCTTTTCTGATTTGAGCCTTTGTAGGCTGTTATGCTACAAACTCATAAGATTATTCTTGAAGATCTTAATATGGTTCAGGGTATACAAAAATGTGAGAAAATCTAGTTATTTACTGGAAGGAGCAATGAATTGTTTATCTTCTATATGGCTAGCTGGGAAGAACAAATTCAGGTAAAAGTAGCAAATACCATACAGTATAAGATCTCAATAATCCCAAATTATACACATCTAGGGTCATAGGCAAATCTGTAATAAAATGTCATGGGGGAAATAGCTAGATGTCAATTTAATCACAGTTGTACAATATTGCACTATATTGGAGGCAGATGAATTACGCTTTCAACATTTTTGAATACTTCATTTTGTAAGTATTCTAATTATAGACATATTTCATAGTTATACATTCTATCTTTGTATGTCTTGAAACACATTAATGATAACCAATCAGTTTGAAATAAAAAAAATCAAATGTTTTTCTCAAGGCTTTACCTCAAACAGTGGGGCACAAATGCTTTGGATTGGGTTTTGGTTTCATTTGAGGTGTGCTTATCTCAATGGTTTATAGGAAATATTTATTAGAGGAATCACTTTCCTTCCTGTGATGTGCATTTGAATTTTTCTGAATATATGAAGTAGGGATAGGCAAACTGATTTGGGTGAAGCAGAAGAAGCAGTTGTTGGACTGATGCACTGCAGATAAGTTTACACTTTTCCTATTATTGTACTGGGTCTGGCTGGGGTGTTAACTTTCCCTGCAGCAGCCCATAGAGTGCTGCGCTCTGCACTTGTAGCTAGAACATCAGTGGTATCACACCAGCGTTGTGTCTGCTGCTGAGCAGTGCTGGCACAGCATCAGGACTCTCTCTAACCCTCCTAGGGGGTGGGCAAAAAAGTGAAAAAGAAACATCACCAGGGCAGCTGACCTAAACCAACCAAAGGGATATTCCATACCATATGATGTCACACTCAGCAATAAAAGGTGGAAAAAGGAAGAAGAGGGGAGGGGTGGGCTCTCGTTGCGAAAACGTCTGTCCTCCCCCCGAACACCAGCTACGTGCGTTGAGGCCCTGCTTCAAGGACGTGGTCAAGCATCGCTCATTTGTGGGAAGTAGAGAGTAATTTCTTTCCTCTGCACTTCCACATAGCCTTTACTTGTTTTGTTTTGTTATTCCCTTTCCCCCTCCCTCTTCCCTTTTCCCTTTTTTCCCTTTAGTTGAATTGTTTAATTAATAATAATATTTCCATAATAATATTTTTTTCTCTTTAATTAAATTATCCTTATCTCAACCTGTGAGTTGTTCTTTCCTTTACTTCTTCCCCTCCTCACCTGAGGAGTGGGAATGAGAGAGTGGTTGTGGTGTTCAGCTGCCTAGTACGATAAAACCACCACAATTATATATTTAGATACTTCATTGCATGCATAGGAGAATGATGATGTTTATTTTTTTAATCCATCTTTTAGCTTCTGCTAAGCCATGAGGTCAAACCAGTACCTTTTATGAAGCTATGAATAAGTATTCGTTAAAAAGAACAACTAAGAGATGTAGCCTAGAGTCTGATCCAAAGCCTTTTAAAAATCAATTTAACTTCCTATGTTGAGTTCAATGGATGTTGGATTGGGCTTCAAGGCACTGAAGACTTGGGAAATGTTATAAACACAGTTTCAAAAACTCTTAAGAAAGCTGTAATTCACTTTCTTGTCTTCAAGGTTCCACTTCTCTCTTGGAAATATGTGCTGATATATCCTTGACTATACTGTCTATAGTTGTGGTTGCAGGGGCGTTCACAAGGGGGGTCACAATCATTTTGGAATAGTGACAGCTCAAAATGTATTTATGAAAAAGTGTTATAAACTGTATCTTTATTCCTCAAAGGAACAATGGAAGTCTCTTTATCTGTCTCTTTACTTTTAAAGATGATAAACTTGTGTGATAGTTTTACTCGAGTGGGCAGCCGAGCTCCACCACAATCGCTCTCTCACTCCTCCCCTCCTCAGAGAGGAAGGGGGAGAAAAGACAATAAAAGAGCTCGAGGTTTGAGATGAGAATGATTTAATTAAAGGGAAGGGGAATGGGGAGAAAAAGAAACAAAGAAACAAAAGAAACAACAAGGCCATGCAGAAGCACAGAGAGAAAGGAAAAAAAAGTTATTCTCTACTTCCCATCAATGAGTGATGTTCGGCCACATCCTGGGAAGCAGGACCTCAAAACACGTACCAGTTGTTCAGGAGAGCCCCTCCCCCACGAGAGTCCCCTTTTATTGCTGAGTGTGACATCAGGTGTTATGGAATATCCCTTTGGTCAGTTTAGGTCAGCTGCCTTGGTGATGTCCCCTCCTCATCAATTGTCCACCCCCAGCCTGCTGGCTCCTGGGGGCTTGGAGGGAGTTCTGATGCTGTGCCAGCACTATGCAGCAATAGACACAACACTGGAGTGATACCAGTGCTGTTCCAGCTACGAGTGCAGAGCACAGCACTGTGTGGGCTGCTGCAGGGAAAGGTGACTCCAACCCAGACAGACGCAACACAACATGTTTCTTGAAAATATATCTATAGGGCTTAACCCATCTTAAAGTGAGAGATGTTAACCTAATGCTCTTAAATTCAAAATAGAAATTCCAAATCTTTAACGGCTTCGGATTTTTGACTCATATATTTAAACCTATTTCTATTTTATATCAAACATATGTATTTGAAATAACATTTGTTTTTTATTCCCTCCATGGTAATTTCTGAAAACGGATGTCACATGCATCATTTGCACTGAGTCCATGTAAAAATATGCTGAAAAAATAAAAACGCAAGAAAGCACACGTATCTGCTTAAAATATTAAAGTTCGTCACTACTGGTCTGTTGGTTCTCTTTGGTATGTTCTTTAGTAGGGTTCACAAGAACAGGCTATGGGGAACTCCAGCATGAAGTCTGACACTTATCCTTACGCAGGCATCTCCTGACAGGTTTGGCTAAATCCAGGCTGTGAATCCAAGTATTCTATAGGTGTGCAATTTGTGTCAGTCAATGAGAACCCAGATCTAGGAAAAATATAAGATTTCAAATTGTCTCATCTCCTTAGCTTGTCTCAACTCCTTAGCGTTTCTCACTGCTTTCTCACTTGATTAATATGATGGCAATTTTTAATTCTACTTGAATGCTTCAAGATACCATCCTTATTTTGGCAGGTACCTAAACGTGTGACCTGTTATTTGTAGATACCAATGGGTTTGTAAACTGAAGTAGTTTGGAAATTGAAAGTTGGGAATATCCCCACTCACCTTGTATAGTATCTTCCTCACACTGGGATGGAGTCACATTGCAGTGTTATAGGAGCATGACTCTGAACCTGGGTGTCCAAAATACCATTAGATCACATTTCCTCTCTTGTTCCACAGTAGATTTTTAGTAAAGGACCTCTGCCTCAGGAACATATAGACTACAATTCTTGTTTAGACAGTGGAATTGGGAATGACTGTTGCAGCTGCTTCCAAAGTTTTTCTGAATACCCTTTGAAGAACTAAATGGTTTATTTGTAGGTCTGTATGAATGTTCACAACATGAAGAAAAATAGAAAATTGATTCTAAATATTGTTTTTGGTTTAGGGCAAGTTGCAGCTCTTTTACTAAAGACAGTCCTATCTTTTTATTTTTATTCATTCACAGTTTGTTCTGCTTATTTAACAAGGAAGAAATTATTAAAAGGAAAACAGAGAATTCATTCAGTTCAGAAAAGCAGGTTTATCCATGCCTTACTGAACTATGAACTCACTGAGCTATACTGAAACATGTAGTACTATAAATGCCCTCATTGTATGTTTGACATAAATATTGTCTATAAATTCTGTCTCCTGAATAATATACTTATTTGAAAATGTTCAAAGACATACTGTATTTTAAACTGTAGTAATTCCAATGTCACTTGAGTTACAAACATCTGTTCAGAACATTTCTGTAGCCAGCACTGCTTCTTTCACAAGCACAAATCTAAAGAAAATGTCAATCTATAGCCATTACATCAGTTAAAGACTTTTCACACCTCTGTAGGGTACAAGCTTATACAAGCTTTCGCAAATCAATAAACTTTAAATGAAAGCCTGCCACTATTTTCTGCTCAGAAGCATTCCTGAAGTTCTCTCATTGACAGGTATAAAGAAAATTAACGTCCATGGCTAAGCATGGGTCTCTTGTGTGTGTAAATAAAGTTTTTTTTTTTTTTTTTCAATCTCTTAGTGAGATGAAATCTATCCAAATGAAGTGGTATCATGGGTAACATTATCAGCAAGCTGGTGACAAAAAAATATCAGAAGTTAGGTTATTAGAAAAAAGTTATTTTCAAAACATCTCTGGAGACAAGTCCTATGAAGCCTGTGGAGTTTAAACCTTTACAGTCAGCCCATAAGGTTATCTATTGTCTGTCTTTGATTATTCAGGCAGAACTACAGCATTGCTCTCTGCACCAGCACTTCTTCTCTTTTTTTTTTAAGACTTTTGTCTTTATAGACAAAAATGCATGAGTCATGGCATGAGCTTATTGGCAACAGGAATCAGAAAGGGATTCTGTCCAATTTAAATAACACTCATTCCTGGTGTAGTAATATGTCTTTCTTAGAAATGGGAGGTGGATTGAAAGATTTGAAGAAGTATATTAAATGGCATTAAAAGGGAGTTGCATGTATCTACTCTTTCGTTTTTTATTTTTATTGACCATTTATTCTTTTTTGTTGTCATTCTTGGAAACGACCAACATAATACCAGAACACACGTTATGGAGAATTTTGCTTCTTTATATGAATTGGAAATGTTACTTACCTATATTTTGTTTCCTTTAAATAATAGAATCCAATACAGATTTTTAATTTTCTCTTTAAATGATTGCAGATGTATAGATGTCAGAAGAGAAGAATTTTACTCTTAGTGTTTTAAAGAATTTTGCCTTGGTCAAGTTAAGTTTAAATGACAAGCAAAACTACTGTGGCCTTATTTTACCTCTATCTCAACCCCTGATGCATTCATGATATATATATATATATAAATTTCTTAATATTTTTCTAATGTGAGGCTCTTTTCTGTGATTTTTAAATTAGCTTTATTATTAAGAAGCTAATAAGTACCATTATTCATATCTTTGTAGGTATAGATATATTTATAGCATAATAATTTTCTAAATTTATGTTCTGACATCATATACAGCAAAGCCAAGTTTAGCCAAACCATGTGTTTAACTGAATTACCCATTTTAAAACAAAAAGAATCGACTGATCCCTGCTGCGCATCTGGGATGGAGTGAGATTCATTTCACCATAGATGCTTTGCAACGACAACGGACATGTGCCAGTCCTTAACAGGCAGTGAATTCCTATTTTATCTATGTGCAGCTCTCTTAACATAGAGGTAAAATTCAAAGATGAAAATACGATAAAATTTAACTTTGATTAGAGTATTGGTATCATATTCTTTGTGAACCAAAAGGAAGCTTGGCTGGATTAAATATGAAGTTTTTTAGACTGTTACATGCCAATAGATGAGTATCTGGGAAAGACAATGATAAGGGTCAATGAAGAGAGGTATTGGATGGTACATAATGAATTTCAGTCTTAAGTAAATGTCACTGTCACCTTTTTTTTTTTTTTTTCTGTCAGAACGATAGGTGTTACGGTCATTCTAAGATATCAAATAGATGTGGAAGATATCTATTTCCCAAACAGTCTTTCATTGTATTTCAAGATTCACTGCAGAGCGTATGTGATATGAGGTTATTTGTAATTGCTGCTTTTTCTTTGCTTTTTTTTTCACCTTCAAGTTGTTGTATTAGATCTCAGGTAAAAAATAAATAAATAAAAATGGGACTACTGTGCTATTCTAAAATTCTTAAGAGCAAGATATTTGATTCCTGCAGTGTTTCTTGCTTATTTGTTTCTGTCTTCTAAAGATTTCTATGGTATTCAGCTGAACACTAGTTGTATTTGTTTATGAATGGAGGTTTTTTTTTTGTTAACACTTTGATATTTACATTACAAAACCAATGACCTTATGTGTTTTTTCTGTCATCATCTTTAGCGGTTAACTGGAGAATAACACAGCCTTCTTAGCAGTAAAGTAAATCCTCTAGTTTATGCAACGCATTTTGTGTTCAGGGTGTTTATGGAAAAAAGTTCATAGAGTCAAATTCAAGGATGCATTTCCAGGAATGGACATCAAGTTTCTCTTTGTAATATTTCTTCATAATTGAATTCTCTGTAAGTATTGCACACAGAAAACGAGAGATAAGTCAAGCATAGTTCTGTGTTAGTGCCATTTCCCTCCATTTTATGTTGCTTTTGATATATGTTTTTGGGAGTGACTGTGAGAAGATTCATCCACTGAGACAGAATTGTCAGGGGACTTGGTGAAAATATGTATTTTTGTTGTTTATAATTGTGGATATTTGGATGGGTAACACAATGAGAACATATTTTTGGATTCTATCCATCACATTAGTCAAATGATAGTACGTACACACTTCTTTATTTGAAAAGCAACATTAACACCCACTATAAAGGGTTTTATTTTTTTTATATAGAATGAAAAATATTTAGGGATCTGACTACATCAGTGAAAAAGGGTTCTCAGCTTTATATTCAGCATGTTAACAAGCTGCTATGTATTCTGTTTGTATTAGAAGTTCACACTGTTAAATGAAATAATAGGGTTCATATTATATTTGATATATTGAATATTTCTTTACACAGACAGAGTTTTATTAAATGAACAGAACATATGGCAACAGCGGGTACTAGATTTCAATTCCTTTTGTGTGTATCTATATAGAGAGTGTGGAAGGCACAAAGAAAGTTACTGCGGGCCCACAGACCCCCATAACTGGTCACGTATGAGCTGTTCCAAAATACAAATATTTTTTCAATAACCAGTCCTCCTCCCCACCTAATTATGACTTTACCAGTCATAATGTTCACTCTGGCTAGTTTAGGATAAGAATAGTCTACCATGTGCCTGCATAAGTTTTATGAGTGTGTATCTCAATATCTTGTAGGAGCAGAAATGAAAGTTTCTACAGAGGGAAAAAAGATTATCTTGATAGTCCCTCAATATATTTTCTGAATAACACACCTTGAGAAAAGCTCTATCCAACTTGGTGGAGAGACATTAACCTTCACATAAACAGAAATTTTTCATCTATAGTTTTTTTTGTTTGTTTTTTGTATTAGTATTTTTTGCCTCAGTCTTCCCTGCCAGTTAGGCTTGCCAAGTCTTCCATTTCACTGAGCCTGTAGATGGAGGCTGAGGCAGAAAAGTTCCTCCCACTGTAAGTGAAAAGCAGATGTGAGACCACCTGATGAAACTAAACAAGTACAAGTCTATGGGACCTGATAACTTGCATCCCAGGGTCCTGAAGGACTTGGCTGATGTAGTTGCCAAGCCTCTCTCCGTCATATTTAAAAAGTCCTGGCAGTCCCTGGTGACTGGAAAAAGGGAAACATCACTCCCATTTTTAAAAAGGGGTAGAAAGGAGGGCCTGGGGAACTATAGACTGGTGAACCTCACTTCTGTGCCTGGTGAGATCATGGAAAAGATCCTCCTGAAAGCAATGTCAAAGCATGTGCCAGACAAGGAGGTGATCTAAGAAAGCCGGCATGGCTTCACTGAGGGCAAATTGTGGCTGACCAATCTAGTGGCCTTTTATGATGAAGTAACTGCATCAGCTGACAAGGACAGGGGAAGACTGACCATTGTCATCTACCTGGACTTTTGTAAGGCCTTAGACACAGTTCCACATGACATCCTGGTATCCAAAACGGAGAGAGATGGATTTGATAGGTCAACCATTCAATGGATAAGGAATGGGCTTGAAGGTCACACCCAGAGAGTGGTGGTTGATGGCTCTATGTCCAGGTGGAGGCCGGTGATGAGTGGTATCTCTCAGGGGCCTGTCCTGGGACCAGTATTGTTTAATATCTTTATCAATGACATAGATGGTGGGATTGAGAGTACCCTCAGCAACTTTGCAGATTACATCAAGCTGAGTGGTGCGGTTCATACAACAGAAGAAAGGAATGCCATCCAAAGGGAGATGGAAAAGCTTGAGAATTGCGCCCATATGAACCTAATGAGGTTCATCAAGTTTAAGTGTGAGGTGCAGCACCTGGGTCAGGGCAATCCCAGACATGAGCAGAGACTGGGAGAAGAACACATTTGAGAGGTGTTATGTAGGTGGTATGCGAAGAACATCTCAATAGTTTCCATTGAGGATTCCCAGCATTGGAAATAATTTAATATTTGTTTTGGATCAAACACAAAGTGATACCTCGATTCAGGCTCACCTGAAATTTGTGACAGGTCTTTGGAGTAATGTAAAAGTGTCTTAATTTTCACTGATTTTCTTCTATTATGAAACCTATGTATTTAGTCAGAACATGAATCTTAGCCACAGTTTGAGGAAATTAGTCAGTCACATTAAAGGCAAAAGTCACTTCTACTTTTTTGAAACTTCAAGTTTTTATCTATATACACAATATATAACTAAATATGGAGCACAGGAAGTTCCACACCAATATGTGTAAGAACTTATTCACAGTGAGGGTGACAGAGCACTGAAACAGGCTGCCCAGGTTGTGGAGTCTCCTTCTCTGGAGATATTCAAGACCTGTCTGGATGCCTACCTGGGCAACCTGCTCTAGGGAACCTGCTTTGGCAGGGAGGTTGGACCTGCTGATCTCTTGAGGTCCCTTCCAACCCCGACAATTCTGTGATTCTGTGATATCATTAAGCAATCCCTTTTATTTTATTGAGCAATCATCATTACATTAAAAAAGTAACATCTTTCAGCAAATTGAAATCAGCTGAGAAATCAGCCCTCGTTTGCCTTTGTGGTCCTCAGTATAGATTCTTTTTTTTTTTTCTTCTTTTTTTTTCTTTTTTTTTTTTTTTCCAGATCAGTGTGATGCTGTTTTATACTTATTCTGCAGTAATGAGAAAGAATCTTTGCACTTCAAAGTATTATTATTTAATATTATTAGTAGTTTGAGAAGTCAGCGAAGAGCTTTAGGGAGATATGTGTGTAAATATGGTTGCATATTTATATATATAAAAACAGAGTACAACTTTATTCTGTTATTGGATCTAAATTCTTAGTGTAATATACATAGCCAGTGTGCTATTGTTGACATTTGCTGCAGAATCAAACATTTAGAGCATGATATGTGGTGTCAGTGTTATGATGGTGTGTGATAAGATGTACCACTGAAATTTGTGACTTTCTTAGTAGGTTCTTATGAGAGCCAATGTTTTTACAAAATATTTGGCATAAATGCTGATAGTATCAGTAAAAAAAAAAAAAAAAAAAAAAGTAGCTAAATAGTATACCTACTGAAATAATATGGTAAAATTTAGAAGTTTTCTGTCCTATGTGGCACTGCTATGAGAGAAAATTTTTCTGGGGACTGGAAGTTTGAGGACAAGTCATGCATAAACTAAAGCAGCTTATGGGTAGCAAAAGGAATTACTGGAGACTGTTTAATAGTAATGGTAAATTACAATGTTTTGTGACCTGAGTAAGCTGCACTGTATAATGTATGAGAGAGGAGCTCTCTCCATTTCCTTCATATACATCTTGTCTTTTTTCTTAGGGAGAGAAATATACAGCAGCAAGAAGAGAAATAGTTATGCCTTTCAGGTGCCTTTGATCTAATTCAGTAGTCAGGAATACCTAGAGACAGATAAAAGCAGAGGACCTTGTCTCTCACATCATTTAGTTAACCAAATGCCTCTCTTCCCATAGCTCATTGCATTTGTTGTATGATCGTATTTACTTAGCAAGTCGGTAAATCCTCATGCCTAATTTTAAGTTGTGATGGGTGAGATGCTGTCTAAGGATTTCTTTACCACTTGTCTAGATGGACAATTTAGGGGCAATAAGTTTGTCAGTGCCTTACATAGTACGCTGATGTGCCTGGGTGTCAGAGAGGTACTGGGGATAGTTATGGTTGTATAACAAGCTGAGAAAGACGGTGCACGAGCATTTTGGTGGCATGATATATGGATTGTTTTTTAAGTATATTATAGTATAATCTATGCACGTAAAGCTTATAGCTTTCTAAGTATAACATACATACCCATACCCTCTCTCACACGTGTGTACTTGTATATGCAAACTTCAGCTTCAGATTTCCCCCTCTTTGTGACCTTAGCTTCTGATCATCACAATGTGCAGAAGAGAAGTTGTAAGAAAGCCATACTCTGACATAATCACCGATCTTCCATCCACAGGGATAATAACATTTGAAGATCATTGTCTGGGAAAGCTGCTCAATTTGGGGATGACTTGGTGTGTCAGGACAGACCTAGAGCCATTCACAGCTGAGTAGTACATGGGTGCAGTTCTGTCTTTGTGATCATTATTGAAGATGAAATGACACGTAGTAAGAAGCAAGACCTGAAAAACATATGCTGAGGTTGTATAAGCCAGTTTAACAAAGTGGTCACTCTTACCTTTTCAGATCACAGTTTACTCTCCTTTTGATTCAAAATCATTTTTTATTTGATAATAAAAGAAATGGGGAAATGTTACCCCCTAGCTTAGATCAGCTAGCAACCAGTTCTGGAAACTGTGATACATATATTACAACTAAAATATACTATATACGTAAGAAGCCAGTACTTGCAAGCTGAAAAACACATACATACCTGTATTACAGTGATCTATTTGGAGATGGTCAAGTACTTTTGAACTTTGATTATTTCAGAAGAAAATTAGAGATAATGTCCCTTTATACACACACACGCACAAAAGACAATGCATGAGTGTTGTTATTGTTATTGTCAGGAAACTGTTAAGACATTAAAATATTTTCAAGCCAGTATTTCAAGGCACTATATTTTGTTATACATTAAAAGTAATTTGGTTGTTTTTTAAAGCTTTTTCTGAGATGGGATGACAATACTTCAGGTTAGATGTAGCAGGAACCAAAATGAAAGCAGAAACTTTGCATGAGTCAGGAAGCAGCTTTATGTATTACTCGTGGGAAATGTATGATATCATCATTGCTAATCAGTGAAGATATTCTTGCCAGTTACTTAAAGTATTAATATTGACTAAATAAGATGTCTCCTATGTGATATGAATCCACAGCTACCCTTCAGAATGTCATCATGTGAAGATGTGCCAGGCTAATGCACAATGCCAAGTGCTGTCTTTCAAAACAAGTTCAAATACAGAATGTTTTTCTTACAGTAGGCTACAAAAGCAGTTACTAAAGACTATACCTAGAAGAAGGGACTTTCATTATTATTATTTTTTTTTTTAAGAAATCTTATGGGAGCTGTTTATTTGCTTCCCCTCTGAGCCACCCAGCTGTTCCTTCCATTTGTGGTCTTAGGGCTAATTACATAATGTCCCTAATTTATACTCACTAGTAAATCAGATCAGAGCATTACCTGGAGGGCAAGCTCTAATTAGAGGAATTTCAGAACAAATTGTCTAAAGAGCTTGTTTAGTGTGATTAAATGTAAGTGATGGGCCTCTTTCTCTCTCTCTATTTACTCCTCTATAAAAAACATGATTTACCTTACACAAAAAACTGGCAGATCAAAAAAAGAATCCCAGCAATGACAGTCCTAATTAAAGGGATATAAAACAAGTGGAAGTGCTGCCCAAGAGAGCAAATTGAATTCCCTGTATGTGGATAAATGCAGCTGAATTCTGTATTCTTTCACTAGTGTTTTAGTGTCTTGAAGTAGTGTCTTACATTATGGATGATTTGAAAATAAAGAGATAAATGGGAATCCCTGATACATATTGTGTTTTCTGGGAAAAGAAGAAAAAAATTTTGAGGCCACTTGTCTAAAAGCCCTAAATATCCTTTTAAAATGTCTGTTTTCATCTTTATAAAAATTAAACTATGGCACATATTGGTCAAAATGTTATCATAGTCCTTGCTGAGCAGTAGAAAGGACTAAGTTGAAATGCTCCTCTACTTTGACTGGGGGAGGGATGAAAAGCACCTCAGTTAAGTTAATCACCAAGAATTAACCTTGAAGGGGGAGGATTCCTATCTCATACTCTCTGGAATACCTTTCTGGAGTTCATAAGGACAGCCAGTGGGCAGATAAGAAAAGGAGTGAGGTCTAACAAGAGAAGAGCTGTGACTCTTCTCTCTTGCTGGTGGTGCAGCTTCTGGTTGGAGACTTTGGAATCAGATTTGTCCAAACAGTAAAAAAATAAATAAAATAAAAATTATGAAACTAATACCGGTATTGTGATACTCTTTGTTCTTACGGTAGTATAAATAATCTGTTTCACATGAGAATGAAGCCATGTGAATTTGAGGTTGTCTAATAGTCTCTAATTACCTTTCTTGTTGTTGGTTGACCTTGAATAAATTGACTCCGTTATCCTACAGCATCTAATATAATGTAAAATCAGCCTTCATTCTGAAGCAACATCCACTTGTGTGAAAGGACCTCATGTAAACCTCCCTTCCCTCCCACTCTCCCCCCAGCCGTGCAGGAGACATCCTGAATTTTTTTATCACCTTCTTGTTGTAAAAAAAAATAACAAGAATTTGGGACCAGTACTACAAAGATAATTTTAATATGTACTTACTTCTTAGGCACATGTATGTGCCTTACTGCTGAATAGGTTTTGAGACTCTTTGATTTTCTCTTATACTGATCTTTAGAGCATTAAGAACTAGTAGCTTTCTAGTCTTCTTAGCTAAACAAGAGAAAATATTAGCCAGCTGAAAGTGGTGTACAGAATACCCCATCAGAAAACAGCAAATGCTGCTGGAGTTATGTGACAAGATTTTTGTAATAAAAGTGGTAGTTCATAACTCAAGCAAGGTAAAATAACGACAAGATCTTCACAGGCTGCAACTTAGAATATGATGCCAATCACCGCAAAGGCTTTAAAAAAAAAGTCTCAGAGAAAAATACTTCAAATACTTATTTTTCTTTTTAGAAGAAAAGCACTCTTTGTGATTTTTATTTTTTATAAGATAGGTTAATTTCTCCATGTCTCTGGCTATAGTGAGGTTTGTCTGCAGGAGCTCCTGTGTACGTATATAGGTAATAATAATTGTCTCCAAAACCTTTATCTTGAACTTTGTGTTGAACTTTGAAAGAGCTGAAATTTCTTAATGTACTGTTTACTGTTATTTTGAATAAGAAGAGTCCTTGAAGCCCTCTCACTGTATAACAGCTCATTTTAGTTGGTCTATCTACAAATGCACAGTTTCTTCCAGTTTCAGGGTGCATGGGCCAACCTCCCGTATGCAGGAACTATGTATAGGACCTGTTATAGATGTCTATCGTACAGCTAGTAACAGTTATTTATAACTTTTTTTAACCTTCCTTCATAGTGTGTTCCTTCATGACTGGCCAGCTCTGCAGTTTCTAAACATGGTTTGTGCTAGTTTCTGAGAGGCTATGCTCTACCTTGCAGCAGGGAACTCTAACTATATATGGTGACTTTGAGGGGGTGGAAAATAAGAGGAAGAAAACTTTCCTTATATCTTCTTCGAATTGTTTGGGAGTGGCCATCACGTAGTGAGTCCTGGCTTGGTATCAGACTTACGTTGCTACAAATGAGTGTTTCCTGTCGTGCCTGAAATATTTGCTGGGGGGAGGGGGGGGAAGGTAATTTGGAATGGTATAAAAATAAAATCATTTTAAGTGTTCAAAGACTCATTCAAATTTCCTCGGGATACTGGAAGTGAGGTGAAGCAAGGTAGTGTGTTGCAGAGACAGAGTTGGCCACAGCCTCTTGGAAAAGATAGATCTGGTGGTGGTGCTACCAGTTCTGTGCCACAGGAAGATGGGACAATGCTGGGACTGGTCTCCAGAGACAATGCTGTCCAGGTGACTCTGGAGGCACAACATGATCCCTTCAGCATGACCCTTGGCTCATGGGGGAAAGAAACAGCCATTTCCTTTACAGTGGAGATGCACCTACTTCTGTATGTACCAAGTACAGGATTATATAAGCAGTACACCACTAGGCATATCTTTTGAAGTTGGCTTGGAGGCTGCCTTCAGGATTCGGCTTGTGAGGCACACTCAAAGAGAGGTCCTGCATGTTTTGATTCAGGTATGTGCATTCTATATGTACACCCACTGTTGTTGACTCATGAAGTGCCAGAGAGATGGAGGTTAGTAGCTCATCCAGGTTCAAAAATCATGTGGACAACTACAGAGAGGAAGCAGAGTGTTCTGTGAAGAGTGTCTGCTGTTATTTTAGGCTGAACGTGGCAAGCTTCCAAGAATGTCTAATGTGAGTGCCCTATCCTTACTTTCCGTGAGTAATCACATAGCTATTTGTACTAACACAAGTGTGTTCCCCTTGGCTTGAGGGTAACAAGAAAGAGCTAAAAATTATGCCATATGGTCAGCTTTAAATTTAGAGGTAATTAAATATTTCTCTGGAATGATTGGGAAAGCTTGCATGGCCTACAAGACTTTGAAGATCTGTATTTCATACTCCTGGTGTGATCCTAAGTATGTGCTTGTAATCTGCCTATGCCTGAATTTTCCTTCAATGATGACGATAATAATGCCTTTCTTGTCAACATTTATCTCTCTTACCTGTATAAGTTTCTGGCAAAGGAACTATCTGTTTATTAGTAACTTGTAAAGAATCTAATGCACTGAGGCCCAGTTCTTGGCTCATATTCTAGGCAGTACTGTAATATACATAATAATATTGATATACTTTTGAGGACTGTAATATATATACAAAGATTATTTTGAGCAAAGCAGAATTATACTGAAATTAGATTTAAGACTGACACATCATGAAGACACCATGGGACTGAGATTTAAGACTGACATCATGTTTTACAGGCATTTAAAAGTGATATTTTAAAGGAATGGTTTCAAAGGTATAAATAGAAGTTATGTTGCACACTAATTTCCATACTGTGACAATTAGCTGTTATTAGATATTTTTGTCTTTGAAGAATATCTTTCTAAAACACATATAAAAGATATGATGTTGAATAGAGTAATGCTATACTGAAGTTTCTAATATGCTTTTAAGATCCATAACTCATTCATTGTAATTATTTGTGATGTCCTTAGTTAAAATAAATGCCAACAATTGCCAAATAAATGACAGTTTTAAAGCAGAGTTCTCACACACTAGTCAAAATCAGGTCAATCTTTTTTTTGTATTACTTCATTCATTAGCCAATTCAATGCACACAGCCAATAGCTAAAGCTTGGCTTCACACACCAGAGCTTCTGAGTGAAGGAGAGTGGCAGAAATAATTTTTTAACCTTATATCTTTGCTTCACATTCTTTCTGTTAACTGCTCTATTAGGACAAGTGAAGTTTATAGTGTATGATTGAAAATTTATTTTATTTGCTCAAGCTTGAAGTTAAAACTTTGCTCTTCCTTGACTCTCTGTGTCTATAAAATGGACAGAGTTGATAGCCCGTAAAATAAAATAGACTAACTTTTCACTAGCATCCTATCAATATTTTGGCATCTGAAAAGAGCAGGGAAACTAGAATGAAGTAGTTTCATTTCTTCCACTTCAACAGTTTGGAAAAAAAAATAATTATGACAGAAAGAGGTATTTGTGTGTGTGTGTGTGTGTGTTTTAACGAAAAATGGTGTAATTTCAAAGGAAAATTATTATTATTATTATTTTCCTTTGATTAAGATTTTCAAAATCAGGTAAGGAGTCTGCATCAGTTGCTAAACCCCCAAATTTTAAGGACCCCTAATTTTCAAGCTTATTGAAAATAATTTTCACTGAAAGGTATACTATATTTATTAAAGGTTGTGAGACTCTATTGATAACATATTACACAATTTTATCTAAATTTTCACTTTCATATTTATTGGGTTTATGGGGCAAGGGCCTTGTAGCAAAGGGCTGCAGGGGTAGCCTCTGTGAGAAGAGCCCAGCAGCTGCCCCATGTTAGATAAGGACCAGTTTCAGCCGGCTCCAAAGAGACCCACTGCTGCCCACAGCTGAGCCAGTGAGCGTTACTGGTTGTGCCTCTATGAGGGCAGATTTGGGGTTTTCAGAATATGTCTCTAATATGCCTGTTGGAAAAAAAAAAAAAAAAAAAAATTATATCTGATTATTTTAAAAATAGTTGTCTGTTTACATTCAACTATCAAACAATAAATATGGCTAATGACCTTTTTTTAGTGGATATAACTATAGTTACTGTAAAATGTCAGGTATGCACAAAAAGGAAGTGTGGAAGGATTTATTGACTCTCTAAAGCACAGATTCTATCTTTCTTTTGCATATTATAATAATAAAGCATATTTATGAGTCAATAGATTCAAACAAGTTTTTTTTTTTTTTTTTTTCTATTTATTTTGTTATTTTCCAAGCTGCTTTCAGAGAAGTGGTATAAAGAAAATCCTGGTCAACATAGTATAATAAGAATGCAGAACCACAGAAAAATTTAGGTTAGTAGCAATCTCTGGGGTTCTCTAGGCCTAACCCCAAACAGTGATTTGGACTAACTTCAAAGTTAGGTCAGACTGTGCCAGGTCTTAGTGAGTTTTGAATATATCCAGTGTTGGAGAATCTGCATTTTGCAGGAAAACTTTTCTACTGCATATCCATGTTTATTATTATTATTTTATTATTATTATATAATAATTAATAATTAGTTATTTTCATAATATTATATAAATATAATATTACATATTATTACATATAATATTATATGAAAAATTCATAATATATAAATAATATTAATAATATTAATATAAATAATATATAATATTATATATTATTTTATAATATATAATTAATATAGTAACAATAGTAACAAGTAAAATAATTATATATAATAATATAAATAATATAAATAAATATATAAAATATTTTTATAATATTATTATTAGTTATATTATTATATAACTAATATTATTATCCTTGTATCAGAGTTTTGCTTAGAATCATAGAATATCCTCAGTTGGAAGAGACCCACAAGGATCATCCAGTTCAACTTCTGGCTCCACACAGGTCTACCCAAAAATTAGAATCCAGACCATATGACTGAGAGCATAGTCCAAATGCTTCTTGTTGCAACATAAAACTTGTAGCCAGAAATGTCTATCTCAGCCTTCCCTAGAATCCCCTTCCTAGGTAGTTGAAGACTTCACTTAGTTCCCCATTAATCAAGCAAACCCCACTCCCTCTCCTTATGGATCATGCACTCTATATCCCCATTGGACCTGCTCTGATTAGTCAATATGTATTATGTATTGGGTGACAAAGTAAACATGATCTTAGAATTACCTAACAGAAGGGAGCACTCACTTCCTTTGATCTTCTAGTCATGCGCTGTCTCATGATCTCAGACCACTCATACTTGACTTTTCTTATTTGTGGCACTGGCTTCTGGCTTGACGAGGAGCTTCTCAGCAATGCCTTAATTGCTTCACCTTTTGCCCAGTGCCTCTGCGGGTTCTCCAAGTGACTTTCTGTAAATAAAAGGAATCCACCCTCCTCCATTTTCCACTGTCCTTGGGCAGTCAATTTCCATGACTTAACCCTAGGTTTGCTAAGGTTAATACCCTCAGCCTATCCTCTCTATTGCTTTCCATGGGATTTTAGAGGTTTAGGATTTTCAGTAGGTTTCTGAAATATATATTTGAGATTCACCTGCACCTCAGGACTGAATAGCAGCAGGAATAAAATAGGAAGAATATAAAATAAATTTGTCTAGTAGAAAAGAAGAGTTTTTACATATTGGAGTGAATTCTGGCTCTCTGTGAGGACTATAAAAACTCTCACTGACTTCAGGGGAGTAGGACTTATCCCTGTATTGATAGAGAATCCCTTCTCTGGTCAGGCCCCAGGATCTGAAATAGCTTGTTGCCTTTGACATATGTGGCATGTCATGAAAAGTTTATTGATATTAATATAATAAATCAAACATTTTTCTCAGGAAATATGCTTTTAATAACTGGATGATACAGATTTCACATCCAAGTATTTTTCCACTAAATATAAATGGTAAATTTATTGGGAATTTAAAGAGCTTTTAATTTTACCATTATCAAGAATTCTTAGTTCTTAAACACTTCTGGTAATTGCTCTGAAATAGAATTAATTTAAATTAGGTTGTTCTGTGATCAGTAGTTATGCTACTGTGTCTCATGAGGGTCAGAAAAAGGCAATGAAACATGGAGCACAAACTGACTGCAAATGTATTTGGGAGACACAAGGAAGAGAGATATTTTACAAGGCACAGCGGATTGAGATGGTCGAATTTGGAAAAAAAAAATAATAATCCATGTGCATAGAGATGACTACTTGGGGTCTTTACATAATACCTATCTCTAATGAAGCACTAGGGACTTATGGGAATACCATTTTTAACGCTAAAAGACAAAGCAACATGAATCTCACCTTACCTGTTGAATTCCTTGCTGTGTGAAAATCTGTAAAAAAAAACAAAAACAAACAAACAAAAAACCACAAAACAACAACAACAAAAAGTTATTCTTGCTCAGAAGTTGCTACAGTGATAAGACAAACACACCTGTGTTAAGAAGAAAATAAACCACAACTATTGTGGTGGATTTTGTAAACCATTACTTATGGTCCATTTTACCTTTCTGTTAAAGATAATCCATACTTGAACAAAAGGTGACCAGTCTTGTCTGGTAGCAGCAAATTTTGTGACACTTCTCTTGCCACTAACCTAAACAAACAGACTGTTACCTCTGTAAACTATTTATTGTGAGAAGACAAGTAACAGATCAGCCCATGGGTTGATATGGTATACATATATATCCTGCTTGTTCTTCATTCACTTATATAATTGATTTATGGAAACTCCAGCCACTTTAAATGCCAAGATTTCCTTTCTGTGGAAAACTGTGCAGATCACAAGGGGACCAGTTGTGATCTCAGAACTGATCTCATCCCAGGACCAGGCTGGGACATAGTCTAGGAATACAACTGAATTTGATCTTGGAAGTCCTGAGATTAAAATTATTGACCTGTGGTCTTAGTGTTTTCAGCTGAGGCCACTCAAACTCTCATAATGCCTTGGTTCCTTTTACATATACTATATATACATGTAAGTAACATATATATTAATAATATATGTATATGTACGTGTATGTGCTTTACTAGAACCTGTTTTTGTAGACCTCTGTGTCCATGCATGACCAGATAACAGCTAACCTTTACAGAATTTATCTGTTTGTATTCTAATAGCTACGCTAAATTTCAATTTACTGATAGATTATAATTATACTCTAGACAGTTATAGTTAAACCCTTAGAAAAAGAAAAACAAACAAAAAAGCCACTCAGATTCTAATGACAGGACAGTATTTTGTTTAACATAAATATAAGCTGGATGCCAGTGGTTGGGCACTGGAAGAGTCTGCCCAGGGAAGTGGTCACAGCAGCAAGCCTGCTGGAGTTCAAGAGACATTTCAACAATGCTTTCAACACATGGTTTCATTTTTGGGTGGTTCTCTCTGGAGTCAGGAGTTGGACTTCATGATGGGGGTTGGAACTAAATGATCTTTAAAGTCCCTCCCCCACCAAACCATTCTCTTACTCTAAGATCTTCTTCGGTCCCTTCCAACTCAGGATATTCTATGATTCTTGGATAATATAACATCAAAAGCAAAAAGTTGCATTATAGAAATAAATGTTATTCAATAAAGCATTCTCAGTTTCGTACAAATTGGACCTACCAAATCACCGAGTATTCATCCCTTTCCTCTTCTCCCCTTGTTGTATTGCAGCCTGTGGAACAAGCCAGTGCTTAAGTGACAGCTGCTTTATAACCAGATGATATATTCCAGGAGACTTTGGTATACTGAATCCTGTTTCAAGAAACAAATTGCCAGTGAACCTGTGCCTGTGACATCTAGTTTTGGAACTTTGCTTGTGTGTGTGTGTATTCACTATTACTTCAAGAGCTTTTAGAACATTTTAATGTATCATTTTGATCACAGGTACTTTTGTCTGGAAGAAAACCTGTACTGAAATAGGTGGACCCTTGAGGGACGTTAATTAACAGAAATGAATGCTTTAATAAGGAAGGAGATCCCTATTCAGAGTGGCCAGTCAAAGGAAGTTAGATTATATCAGAAAGGTATCATTTTTATTTCTATGGTTGTATTTTAGTTTGCTAGCCCACTTCCAGGTAAGTTTCTTAAATGTTAAAATGTTCTTAAAACAGTATAAAGTGGTATTTATTTCTTATAGTTAGTGGTGTGCTTAAGAGTAACTTTAATTATGTAGATCTGTAATGAACTGATTGATTTTTAAATAAGAGTTATTGGAACAGTTTTATCATCATCATCAAAAGAAAAAAAAAAAAAAAAAGTAGCTCCTTCACCAAAACTATTTTGAGCTTCAAGCTTGACTGAGCTTAAAGATTCAGACAAAAAATTTAATCATTCTGCCAGTTTTCATCTGCATCCATTCCTGGCATATGAAACTTGGATGAGGTTTTGTGGATCATGTTGAGAAAATAGGTTCTATCTTCAGATTTCTAAGGAATCTTTTTTTTTTTTCTTTTTTCTTTTTTCTCCTTTTTTTTTTTTTTTCCCAGGGATTTAATTTCTTAATTTTTCAGTGACTTTATGTGACCTTGACCAATATAAACCACTTCATTTTTTCTATGTTTAATGTTGCCTAAATATAGGAAAGCTGTACTACATTATCAGGGATGTTATGGATTTAAGTAATTGATTATATATGTTTTTGAAGACATAGCAGTAAATGAGCATTATAGCTTTACACGTTTAACATTTTGACAGTGACAGAGGGACAATGATATCTTTTCAGATATTTTTTTTCCATTTTTATGTATCGGTTCACATGAATCAAGCTTATGTCCCCTTTGTTTCTTGTAAGTGCTCATTCTCTGAAGCTCTTTGTGTGAATAGGTTTAGCTGGCTAGGCTCTCTGTGAAGCTTGCATTTAACATTTATACAAAATGAACATTCACTACTGGCAGTGTCAACACAGACACCCAATCAGATATTTGTAGCAATTTTGTACAAATATATTGACCAATCACATCTAACAAGTTTAAATAGCAAATATAACATCGGACAGAGTTTGACATGTTTGAATAGTCCTTTTGTTTGCTACACTTTTGATCCCCCAGAAAGCTGATATTCATAATAAGAGAGGGTACTGAAGGTACTGTATCCACATTTTCTACAGACAAGAGGTTTTCATGACCAAGCTGTAAAAATTAGGTAATAATAATTAATTGGATAATTTAAAATATGTTCCTAATAAAAATATTAGTAATGGTCAGAAATCTCTCATAAGCAGAAAAATTAGATCATTGCAGTATGATTCACTTGTGAATTATTCACGCAGCTGTAGAAATGATTCAGACTGACAGATTGATGGGTAGAACATGCCCATAAAAACAGGATATTCTGCACTCTTTGTTATCCTTTGTGTGTTACACATTCTATGGCTTTTTCTGGAATTCTGTAAGTATATGCAAAGCAAGGAATGCCAGCCTGCAGAAAAATCTCAGATTTTCCTGCAAGCATCAAATTAAAGGATACCGCCCAACAGGAGCAACTGGGTGAGGAAAGAAATGGAAAACACATTCTCAGTTAACAGTTCAGTAATCAGCTGAACTTCTTGGGCCTCACTTTTATGAGAGCTGTGCATAAAAGTTCAGAGCCAGTTGATTTTTTTTTTTCCCCGATGAAGTAAAACATTTCCCAGTATAAGCAAAGAGTCATAGGAAATGGGCCATCTTTTTTATTGCAATACAGAGTAAACTTCCAATGATTAAATTAGTGTGATGAAATATGCTGTGGGGCATAATATTTTTCTGAAATAACATGCTTTGGAACTGACCTATCCTTCCTTCATGTGTTAATGATAGTCTTTCTGAAGTTTTAGATTGTTTTTTTTCTATTGAATTCACAGGAATAACAATCTCATTCAAGTTTAACCTGATGAATTTACAAATAGTTCTTTTTTACATTTACCATAAAGTACTTTGCTTTATCTAAAGGCAACTTGTTTGCTGGCAGTTTAACAGCTTAGTAAATGTAAATATTAATAAATGGAACATAGTCTTCAAAAAGACAGAAAATAAGTCTGTCGTCTTACTGGAATATGTAGCCGCTCCTTTTAAAACAGCACAGCTGGTACCCTTTGATTAAGTAATGCCTATCAAGTGGATTATTGTAAACAGAAATTTTACAGTGTTTGTATTTGGATAGGAGAAGCTAGATTTATAGACGTGCACGGTGTTTCAGCTGGATATTGCCCTTCTGGATTTTTATTTGGCTCTGAAGCCATCCCAATGAGATGTGACACTGTACATGAAATCAGATGTTTTGTCTTTATTTTTGGTGTACTACAGTGTGTTAAGTACCTTCTAGGGGTTAAATAAAATAAAATAAAATAAAATAAAAATCTAGTCTCATTCCCTAAAGAACAGTCATGGCATTTTCTTCACCTTTTATACGGGCTGGATTATTAATCAGGTATTTTCACTTACACAGAGCTCCTAAAGGATTTTTTTTTTTTAATTTTTTTTTTTTTAACAAAAATGAAGAAGTGGGTCCTATCTTAAAGAACTGGTTTCTTATTATGATTCTGTGAAATGCTGAGGCATGAAAAACAGTAGTTTTAGTAGCTAATCATATGCATGGTACTTAAAACCCCACTTTTCTCTAAGAAATGTAAGCAGCAGACATCACTTATAAGCTCTGCTCCAATAATGTTTTAAGAATCTTGTTTAATTGCTTAGGAGTCTTGAGATGCATTGGTATCTTTGTTCATTAAGCTAATATCCTGATCCAGTAAGTATTTGCAAGTACAGAAAATACATTCAAAAATCACTGTCCATAAATAAGAGGGAGGAGACAACCAAAAACTTTTTGATAATGACCTCATGACTGGGGAACTAGTGTGAGAAGTACTAAACTGGGGTTCTGTTCTTACACTCAGCAAGCTCAGACCCATATTTTCTAATTCAGTCACCACATTTTCAAGAGTGGTTTTCAAAAGAGTTTTCTGGACACACCTTCCACATCTCTTGCCCAAGCTAGTCCATTGTGTGGTAAGGAATACAAAAGTCAGAAGAAAAGTCAGGCCAGAAGTAAAGAGGTGAGGAATTAATCTTGACTCTATATCAGAATAAAGGTAGATTACTTCTGCCCTTTTCTATACAAGTTCTGTGTAACATCCATAATCCTTTTCTACTCTCCTTTTCAGCAATTTCATTTGCAGTTCCTGTAAAGTTCAATAGTGAATAAGATAAAAACTTTGAGGTCTTTTGGAGAATTAGAATTTAGGCCTAAGAGTGAGAGTAATTCACTTCCCTTGCAGTACCTAGGAGAGCTGTACACACACTGAATAATGTAACAGGCAGTGTGGGTGGGTGTGCATGTGCAGGCAGAACATCCCAGTGCCACTGCTGGTTCACAATGAAAATTAATTCCCAGACATGTCTCTTCTACACAATCATTTTAACACATTCCTCCTAACCTGAACATGTTGAGCACAAAGGAACTTCATGCGTCATGCTGTTTATCCTTGACCTTTCCTGTTGGGTTCAGGGAGGTACACATGGCCTCTACTTTCTCTTGGAAAATTCTAATTAAAAGAGAAGGGAGAGATTTAAATGTGTGAAATTTTAATAGAGTTTCCCAGTGTAGCAATTGTACATTATGTCATCTTGGATAAATTTTGACTGAATTAGCTTTTGCAGAATGCCCACCAGACCTGCTTCCACAGGCTGTTTTGCCATCTGCACTATTAAAACATCCCCATTAAATGTTCCCAGGGTCTAATCTTTTGCAAGTGATTACAAATTGTCCATAATGCACTGCCTAAAATAGAATTGCTGGAATTAATTTTAAAAAATTAAACTTACAAATTCATTATACCAGAAACAAAAGGATATATCTAGTTATAATAATTTTAATTTGGAAAGAGTGAAGATTAGCCTGGTCAAAGACAATGATAATAAAGATTAGATAATAAAAAATACTATCATTTGCCTCAGGGGTGTTCAGGAAAGTTTTAATGTGTTTATACTGAAAGTCTGACAGAAGCTCTTGCATTTCTCTGCAAGTCTGGTCAGAAAATCCCACTGTATTCAAGTACTGACCTCTCACTTGATTTAAATGATGCACTCTCAATAGACTAAACAAAAATGACTGACAAAACTGATTTGTAAACCAAATATTTGCCCTTCTAGATATCTGGAAGGTGAAAAGATTTACTATTTTCCTATATCACCCTAAACAATGGTCTTGTTATAAAATAATCTTTCTCACTTTTGTCTCTGAAAAAGGGAAAAAAATAGTAATGGCAAGCCTAGAAGGTAATAGCTGGAAACTGGAGCTATAGGTTGAAATGCTGCTCTGTGATTCTCACCTTCTCCCTGTTCAGGCAAGTCATGTATATCCTGCCCTGGACTTCAGTTTCCTCCTCAGTTATCCATACCTATCTCATGGAAGGTATGGTTGCTATATTAAGACAGAGGGTGATAGTCACTTGAGCCTTGAGTCAAGGTCAGCATTGTAGAATTTCAAAGTTGGGAAGTTAATGGTTTTCTAGGATGCATGTCTATCAATCTACCATTAATGATATATTTCCTGTTTTGGGATCCCTTCTGCATCAATATACAGGCTACTATGGGAATTCTTCCTTTGCTTGGTTTCTATTTAAAAGTAAGTGGGAGAAGGATGGAGAGGGAAAAAAAATTAAAAAATATTTAAAAAAAATAGTTCAGGCATTTTTGAATATCAGAGCTGTGTAAAACCAAGAAGACAGTTGTAAGTCTTGACTTGAAGTGGTATTCCCATCATTCCAAGTCTCATTTTGCCAAGGCTGAAACCTAAAACACAATGGATGTCCTTTAGTTTGAACTCCTAGTGCTGTCAAGCTTGAGGTTTCCCCTGCAATGCAATTTACATAGTGAGAGTGCACCAAGACACAGCAGCTGGGAGCTCTAGCCTCTCACTTTCCCACTGCAAAAGAAAATGGGCATATGCTGTCATGGTTTGACAGCAGGTTTTTAGAAATGAAACACTTCAATAGAATTCAGGCATTCAATAGAATGCCTACAAATTTTTGGATGCAGAGAATGTTTCATCTGAAAATTACTGATTCCATTTCTAGCATGCTGAAGGAAATGGCATTTTCTGATGACAGCCCTACTGTCTACCCTGTGGAGTCATATGCTATATGCAATATTCTTCTGCACTTTTTCTATCCTCTGTGTCCCTCTTTGTTCCCAAAAATGTCTCAAAAGTTGAACAATGGAACATTTTTATCCTAGAAAACAAAAAAAAAAAAAAAAAAAAAAAAAAACAGGATAAGAAAAATCACTGTATTCAGATTTGTAAGGTAAAAAGTCCTAGTATTACTAAAACTATTCTCACTAAAGCTATTCTTGAAAGGGTAAAGAGAAAAAAGATCCCTTCCAACACCGAAATAAACATTATTGCACTCCTCTGATGAATCCATCTGGATTGTCAGGCTATTGATATTCCTTGAAACATCCATTACTTGAATGTCATGGAGGTGGGAATTTTGACTGGCACATCAGACTCTAGACTCTTGGTTCTTGTAGAAAAACTTCAGAACTCCAGACTACCTTTTCTTTTATGACCTAATAGCAGCAATTAAGAATGCTTGGGATATACATAAGTATGCCCTCATCTAACCCTCAAATGTCTGTCACCATTCTACTGTAAGTGAATAGTGCATTGATCAGCATGTCCCTTATTGCCTTGTGCATGCAAAGACATTGTAGTGGTTTATTTCCTCTTTTGCACTTTGTACACCACATCTATCAAGAAGAAATATGGTCTAGGCAGTTCAAAAGGCAAAAGAAACTGTTTCAGCAATAGGGGAATGACTCAACAGGGAAATGACACAGGGAGAATTCAATGTATATCTCTTCAGAAGGATGCAGACAGATAACTGCTCACTCATTCAGAAGCACTAGGTGTGGCAGCTGTTAGCTCTCTCTCTGATCTTGTACTCAGTCTAAACAGCAGCTAAGAATAATGTTGCCAAATAAGGCAATGCATTTAAAAAGTTCAAATAAACATCTGCATCATGCAGCTGCCTTTCCATCACTGAGGTCTAAAGACCAGTGAGGGAGTTTATTCAGTACACTAAACACTCCTTGAAGTAGTTGGACTTCAACTTCTTTGCAATGACTTAATGGACAGAGAAAGAATCCAGTTCAGGCTAGCATAAGGCAGAACATTTTTATTTTTTATTTTTAAACAAATACCCACCAGATTTGATGTATTCACGTCATACTATCATCCACAAGGCAAAATAATCGTACATTTTCCAAAACAGACCAGCAGCAAGAGCACAAGAGAAGGGAGATGCTGGAGTTTGGGATAAGGCCAGAGTGTGAACAATGCTCAGGATAACTGATCTCTCTGGATTCTCTAATTCCAGTTCATGCTGAGACTCTGAAGAGATTTTTCACTTCTGTTAGGATAAATACTTAGACTGTCAATAGGGGAATGCTAAAAAGAAGTAGAGGAAAGCAAGCAAGTGGAGGCCACAACATGCTGATTCACACTTCAAAAAATCCATGTTGACCCTGGCAAATCCAGAAGCAACAGTAGGGTTTTTCTGTGGCTTCTCTGAAGAGAAGGGAAATAAAGTCCTCTTTTGCAACTATTGCCTGGACATGCCTCAGAGCTGGGCCTTTCCTAGGGCTGCTGAGAGCCTTCTCATCCTGGTTTCCACCTGCTCCAGCACATCATACTTTGCAGCTCAGCATGACTCTATCTTTAGCCTCTCAGCAGTGGTACATTTTGGGCAAAAGAGGTTTAGGCAGGCCAGCACAGATTTAAGTGCAGCCTGCAACTAGCCACAGATGTGTTATCAGCATAAGCTCTCAATATTGACAAGAACATAAAACATGATTGTTGCTTTGCCCTATTTCTGATTTATTGGTTTCTGTTAAACACGAAGGAAGAATGTTTATAGCTAAATAACAGTGATATTCTCTGCAATAAAACATCATTATACTGTGCTTGTATAATTTAGCATTTGTTTTAACAAAAGGAACTGAGGCTTATAAAGAAACATGAGGGAAAAGATGACTTGGCTGAAGAAAATGCGCCACACCAAACATTACTAATACAATGTCTAAGTGACATATCTCTGACAAATCTAGATGGTTAAGTCAAAGAGTGGGCAGGGGGAACTTTTAATACTGATTTGGATGTAGCTTCTATTTGTATTTTATTATATTATAACATTTCTCTGTAAAATCACAGTATTTTACTTCATTATATATTCTTGTATAGTTTCTTAATTGTGGAGTTATAGCAAAAATACAATTTTACACTTTTTCTCTTTTTTTTTTTTTTTTTTTTTTTAAATCCCTGAAGACTTGAGGGGGGGGGTGAGATTTAGAAATGTTTTGTATGAATCCTGAAGAGCAGGTGTTTTAGACTGGAAAGACTATTTGTACTGTCACACTACTCATGCAACTGTCTTTGCCTTCCTTGACGATGAGGTTCCTGATATAAGATTCTCTGCTCTTTTGAAATGTTCTTCCTCTTTTGGAAGTGAGATGTGTCCTTGCTCTGAACTTGGGTTTGGCAGAGTATTACCATGTACCTGGGACTTCAGCCAGGAGAGCATGAAGATGTAGGGAGGGACGAGAAAAAATGGGCTAGCCTGAGGGAGAAGTTAGCAGACTTTGGCCAAGGGTTACAGAAACTCAAAGTATAAAATCTTCACTGAAGCTCAGTTCTAAAAAAAATAAAAATGTTTTAGGGGATGGTTCTTCTTACCCATAACAGTGTTCAGATGGAGATGTGCTGGTCTGAACTCCTAGTCCTTGTGCATAGCAGAACTCCACTGAGTTCTTCAGACTTGCAGGGTGAAAATCAATTATTATTTGAGGTGATGTTTTTAGTGCACATTCTATGGTCAGGTTTGAGATGTGTCTTTTTTTTTTTTTTTTCTTCTAATTTTTGAAGATAATCCATATATATCTGTTGTGGATCTATCAGATAAAAGAGGAAAAACTTCTATGGTCTGAAACAAATTCTCACTTTTGGTGTGAACCCCATTCAAAAACAGACTGATTTTAAACAATTACATTGTTATGCGGAGGCAGCTTTTCGTAGTCTGAGGAGAGATGGGATTGAAAGAAAGTATGCACATCTGTTTACAAATCATAATTTATCAATATGAACTATGATGCTATCTGTGTTTCTTTAGGCAGCTATGACAAAGTCAGTTATCTGTAACAAGCGCAAAAGAGTTAGGAATGAGGAAAGCACTCAAAAGTGTTGTTTTAGTACATTTTTTTTCTTTAAGTGACTAACCCTTTCAGCAAACATACTTTACTTTCTGCTTAATCTGCATTTAACTCCTATATGATAGTAAATAATAAATCCTTTTAACTCCTGTTTCCATTCCTGATAGAAAATACTTCATTGAGGAAGAAAAAAAGAAATTAAACTGTGAAGCCTGAGTTAACAAAGAAGACAGACCAGATAGATTACCTAAAATTCGTGTCTGCCTGTAAAGTCTATACATTTTAAGGTGAGTTATTCACTGTCCCAAAGTAATCTTGATTTTTAAGCATAAGTGCTCAGAGCTGCACTCACTTGGAATTCAATGTGCAGCAATCACTCTGTATGAACGTAAGCCACATAATTACATATGCACTTGTCCCCTAGGCACACAGAAACTGTCATGACATTTGCGAGAATTATTTTTACTGAAATAAGCCTTGCCTTTGGAACAACCAAGATTGTAAGCAGACATGCATTTTCTCTGCCCAGAAGAGCAACCAGAGCAGGAAAATGGGGCGTGACACCAACTCTTTGGCCTCTATGTGCAAATGTTATTGTCAAGCCCTTACTAGTAAGTCATTATTTACATGATTCAAACTTAATAAACATTTTAGTTCTTGCTTGAAGCAGTGTGTTTTGTGTTGTGAGACCTTCAGGTTAAATAATCCAGATAATCCAGAGTAAATTCTGTGTAGAATTGCCTTATTTCCTTGCATTGTTCAACTCTATCTGAACCCCATGCTGGAAATCTTGTCAGAATTGTCTGATTTATAAATTGCTGTAATTGCTGGTGTGACAAAGCAGCTCTTTGTCCTCTGAGAGTTCAAATGTTGTCCATCTATAACAGGCAGTCATTTTTTAGATGTACAAGATCTGGAATGTATTTAGCAAAACATAGTTTACCAATTTGTGTAAATATGTTGTGTGTAGCGGCATATTGATTCCTTCTCTTAAATTAGAGACTAGGTATTCATGTGAATGCTGTTGGCAATGGTAACCATTTTCTTAATGTTTGATGACCTTTATCAAGTCACAGGTATAGTGGATGCCTCCAGTAGTACAAACATTCTTCACAGCACTCAAACTCCTTTTTCTAATGCTAAGATACCCCACCTAGTTCCTTATGAGCCTCTTCATAAGAGTATGAGACTTAAGTTAAAGCAGAAGGCCCATTTGGATGGATATTAACTTCATCATCTCTCTGCTGTACCTCTAAGTCTAAGGAGTGAGAGAGCTGGTCTTTATTAAGGAGCACTGTTCTATTAAAGAGCGCTCAACTCTTCTTCTCACCTTTCTTGTCCTAACATACATTTTCAACTTTATAATCACATGCAATTTCTGCACATGATTTGAAAACAGAATCAAATCTCTCCTTTCAGATGCATTCATCCATCCATCCCTTCAAAGTGATGTCACTGATTTCATTATCAACCAACACAGTAACAAAATGCATATCTTATTCTTTGATCATATTTGTAACATCTTTTTCAAGAAGGAAGCTGTTGATGGTCTATATAACAGAGAAACTGAAACTGGCTACCCACCAAAATCTTTCTCAGAATAAAGTTTTAAAAACTTGTGGAAAAAATAATTATGGAAATGGTATCTGTTACCTATGGATAGACAATTAAATTGTTTTCCAAACGTATAGTGCCCCTTCAAATCAGTAAAGAGCCGTTTGCATATAGTTTTGGATGAAAAATTTGGTCATAATTCTTGAGACCTCAGAAGAAAGCAGAATAATTTTGTACATTAGCCTCTAACCTTCTGGGAATAATTGTGAAAAGAGTGAGTTTGGAAATTCAAAGCATGTTCTTCGGTGGCTGATGATTTTATTTACTGATGGAAGAACAGCTTAAATTTTGTTGTTGTTGTTGCTGTTTTTTATTTTTTTAACATAGAATTTTTTTTTTACACCTATAAAGTTTTAAAGCTGCTCACAGAAATGTTAAGGTTACCAAACAAAGAGTTTATTAAACTTTATTAATATGCTGGTCAAAACAGATGATGACTTCAAATTTGTAGCTCATATAAAGTCATATTCTGAGAGCTAAATGAAGGAGAAATAGGTCTGAAACTATGCATTCTTTTTCATTATTTCATACAAAATATTTTATTTATGAATACATATATTCAGACATGCCTAAATATATACAAAATTATATATACACATATATGATGTATCACTGTATGCATATACGTAAAATGAGAAAATAATCATAAAAGAAGACTAAGAGAAGAATGCTCATTGTCTGAAAGTTATCACTGATGTTAAAGAAACTGTATTACAACATATCAGATGAGAACCTAGTCTGTAAAATTCATTAAGACAACCTTTCAGACATATTTCTGCATTCAGGAGGATGCTTACTCGTATTCAACTTACATCAAGGTTAATGTAAAAAAGGTGCTGAACTGGAACCCATCAGAATGTATATTCTCTGTTCAAATTTACACTTGCAAAAGTTAAACTTCATTGCTTTCCCCAAAATGCTGAATTTAGAATTTAAATATTTTGTCAGTAAAAGCTGAAGTTCAGAGAGAAACAGCCTAGAATAAATAACAAACTGTGTTAATGTTGACGTTCTCATTTAGTAATGGAGTATGAAACAGAAATCCCTCAAGTTTGCATCCACATGCCATAAGAAACACAGACATGACATCAATATGCTAAAAAGAAATAAAATCTCTGACGCTGTCCATGCTGAGCTTCCAAGAGGACTTATACAGAAAGATGTAATTGGATCTCCTGTTAGGATTCTTAAGAATTTGCCTTTAAATATTCATTTATTGATTTATATCCTCCATATAGCTATCTACAACTTCATCTATATAGCTAGACCTACAGCTTTCTTACAGTGAACTTCGTAAGAGTGTTAAAAATATGTTATAGAAAAATGTCTTTGCTTTCAGTACATTCTGCATTATATACTGGAAAGAACAAACAATATATCACAGAAAATATTTTATTCAAAACATACAGAGTGCAACAGAGACACAAACAGTTGTATTACAATTCTCACTAGGCGCTGAGACCACATATTTCTAAATATTTCTGCTTTGAACCGAAATATTCCAGTGTGGGAGCATTCACAGAACGAACATGCACACATAAAATAATCATTAACATCTTAATCCATAAAATAAATAGATCCATAAACCCCAGGTATTTGAAACACTTTCTCAGTTATTCATCAATAATCACTGACAGAAATGATCTGACAGAAAAAAAAAGACTTTTTAACATTCCCCTGCCCGCCCCGGTTCTGCCTGAAATTTTGATTCAAATCTCTTTTATCTAACTGAAGTGACACCTACGCAGCTCAGAACTGGACTGACACATAATTTCAGTCACTTTAACTGAGTGCAAATTCCCTATGTTTCCATTGTAGTTAGTGGAGAGAGATGGACACTCTAAACTTGTAATTCATGTTCAAGATGAATTGTTTATTATTTTCTACTGACTACAAGAGTAATATAGATTTAGTAAATTCCTAATTTAAGTGTCTCTTTTAGATACTCAAAGCAAGGCTTCATAAATCTCAACAAAATGCTACTGGTGTATATGAATGAGGGGATACATGCTGGCTTATACTTTATGTTTTGGTGTTGTAGAAGAATCACAAATGAATTCTGAACACTGATCTTTTCCAGCTTTTATGAAATGTATTTTGATACTGAAATACCTTGCTTTTAGCTGAAGTTATTTGTCATTTACATCCTCACTTGCACTGTCTAATGATCTTAGGGAGTTTATTTTTTTATTAGCAAAACCTTTGCCACTCTCCTTCAAATCTTTAAATGAGTAGCAATAGTTTACATATATTAAAAACATGTACAGCTATCCACCCTAGAAGAAAAATGATTGCTTTAACATACTAAAACAAACAAATAAGTCCTCGTTTGACATAACCACCCCCAAAACTGACACATGATATGACAAGTGGTTTATTTTTCATACCCGTCTCTTTTTTTGTGATTGTATATTCAAGTTATGGTACTTGATATTAAATTGCACACAGTCTAAAACACACAGCTCCATGGGCTATAATGATCTGTCACTGCTTTGCCCAGACTGAAGTAAACATCGTACATGTGGTACTCATTTTACATAAATTTCAGTTTCTGATGGGTGGTTACTGTCACTCGTTCAAGATAACAAACACAAAATTATGGGAGAGCAATGTGGTGCAAAGTAGCCTGGAAGTTATCCACAGAGCACGTCTTTTATATCTCAAGTTGTAATCCAGCTCACAAGAATGTCTTTCATGTATGAAGAAAGAGGTTATTATCCTATCAGTATACAATCTGTTAATAACAAACATCAGGGGAGAGCAATTCATTTGCCCTGACAGCTTTGTTGAACAGGCTTAGAAACTGTTCTGAATAGTGGAATATGTTAAGAAAAAGATGTTATTTATGGCAGAAGACAGGAAAGGGAGCTTTCCTCTTGGAATTTAGGGAACTTCAGCCAGCCAAAACATAGCAAAATTTCCAAAATACATTTGCAAGATTAATGAAAGACAGACCTCTACATTTTCACCTCAGATTTAAAGGTGAAGGCCGTGTCATTTGGTGATACATTTTTCAAGGAACAATATTGAAAATCTATCAATTTTACTTGTATATATTAAGTAACTTTCTAGGTCCAAAACTGTAGGCAGATATGAGACAATTTGAAATGCTGTTCATTTTATTGTTCTGACCTCTGATTTAATTTTGTTTAAATATTGTTAACCTGAGTAACTCCTTTTATTCAGTTTGCACTTCTGTGTGCTCTGGCCTTATCTGGTCTTTCTCAAGAAATGTTATGGAATAGGATAAGCAGGCAACCTACTCATGCCTATGTGTGGGCCTAAAGGCATAGTCCATTGATATAGTGAACCATCAGACTTATTGTATGCACTTGCTGTATTTTATATTATTTTTGCATTTTACATTGTAATTGTATTTTATATTTATGTTTTATAAATATTAATATTACATATGTAGTCTAATATTGAAGGATATTTTTATTACTGAATATCCGTCTCACTGATTATGGACATGTAGCACCATCAATTCCACTTATAACTAATAAAACACGAAATAAAAATGAAAATATAATTGGTTAAAAGCATGTATGCTGGCCACTATTTGGTACCTTAAGAAATGTTTGCGCAGACATGGACATGTATCTTAACAATTCAGAAGTTCAAAGTATCTGATTGTATGTATTTTACACAGTGGGATTTGCAACATATATATGATAGATTTGCAACAGGTTCTTTACAGTTTTACCACTAAAGTTCTAAATGTGTCCAGTGTATACTGTGTGCTCCTTCAATCAGTTCTTAAAAAACAAGGAGGTTTTTGTTTTAAGAGCTTACATACTTCATAAATAATACAACTGGAAACAGAGCTAGAGAATTCTTTCCTTCTGTTCCTCTCCCTCCACATCGGTGCTAAATTTGTGAATAAAATCCAGGTTTCCTCACTGTCTGGTGTATTCATTACTTTCCACTTACTGAAACTGCTGCCCCATGGTGGTGCAGTTACACGTGGATGTCAGAGGTGCTGCTTGGCAGGGCAGGACCTGGGTAGCCATGTAGACACTGGGTTCTGACAGCTGCTCGGAAAATGCATGTATGCATGTATGATGAGCACAAAGTAGACATTATCAAGTTGTGTACACACTTCAAATTAATAGCACAAAAATCCCACTGTTGAATCTGACTTTACTTGGTTCCCTGTTTCATTCCTGTTCTTTCCTTCCCTAAGGCTTTGGAATGAGCCTTTGGTATTGTTCTAGGAATGTATACCTCCCACCTGCTATTTTACAAGAGTGAAATTATAACACCTGCAATGAGCCTTTAGTGAAGAGGGGCTTAGCAATTTTTTTTTCACTATTATGTTGTAAAATATAGTGACTGCCCTTGTTATGTGTGTTTTAGATTAATGTGACGCATTTTCAAAGAAATAAAGTGAGAAAACAAACAAAAAAAAAAAGTTTCAGTTTTCCATTTGTGAAGCAAACATTACTGTACTTAATAGAAGAGAGAATTCAGCAATCCAATTAAAGTATTATTGATCTTTTATGGTCATTACACAGTGAGCAGATTGACTATGGGCTATTTTCATTATAATTATTTATTAACATCTCATGGTTATACATTTTTTTAAATGAACTTGCCAGCTGATTAAAAAGTGCTGAACTTGTAGTCGGAAAGTCCATTATTTATGTAAAAAAGATGTGTACAAGCAGAAAATCACTATTTTCATTTTATAAGTGGAAACTTTTTCTCTAAGGATCCAACACTTCCTCTCTACAGTACTAACAGTGGGAGAGCATGTGAGGTAATTCATTCAAAAAAAAACCAAACACACACAAACAACCATTGTTAGGTATAGGTTAGCATAGACACCAGATAGCATAATTAAGTTAATTACTGTTGGATCTGGAATTCTGACTTGTCAATCAAACTATGAACTTCCCCACTCTAAATTGCATTAGTGTCCTTCAACCTACTCAGAAGAGAGATGGAAATCCATGGTAAAGAAAGCACTGTCTCTGGAGTGATAGCCAAACAGGTATGTACTAAATCACAAAGATTGAACTAGTTGGGAAGCTCCATTTTGCATCTGTTATTGCTGATCTGATGGATGGGGGGAGGAGTGGATAGAGGATTTAAAGGTAAAGGTTTTCCTTTCCCAATGGCATTTTTTGTTATCAGTCTTGTATCTTCAGGATTAGCAGTTCATTAATATTAGAGATATGGATGCGTTATTGTCCAAATTTCTATCAAGTCTCTCATACAACCTGAAAGGAAATCCGCAAGTGCACTCAAAAATTCACACTTTCCTTATGAACTGGTTGACTAAAAGACAGTTACCCTCATGTATGTGGTAAAAATCAAAGATCCCAAGGTCTAAAGACCAAAAATGCCTTGACCACAGGTACATTTTTAATTGTACATGGACCTCTGCTTAAAATAGCAGTGCTTAGTCTTTAGCTCAGGTAATTAGGAAAAAGGAAAAATAATCATATACATTAAGTATAAGAAAGTATCCACAAGCTCATTCATTCATTTTTATTTATTTATTTTTCTTCTCATTTCAGCTGAAGTGGCTTTTAAGTGTGCTTTCTTCCTATTCATGATATTTCTGTAAGGGTGAGAATATACTGAATCCCCTGATCTAAATAAAGAAATAGAAAGTAAAAGAAAGATTTGCAAATGCTTACAGTAGCAAGTGGGTGGAGTTCAGTGAGATCCTCCATTAACACAGAATCAAATGTGCTTCTAAAGGAAAACTCCCTTTGTTTTACCTATCTCCCTGAGATTGTTATTCAGGTGTTCCATTGGACATGATTCACTTACTGCAGCAATTCTTTTCTGATCTTACTGCCATATTAGCATTGTGGAGATCAGCCATATAATACACAGCGTTTCTGAGCTCCTGGTCTTGTATTGCAAACGAATGTTCCCTTTTAAATTGCAAGTGCTCAGTGTGACATTCTCTCAACAAAGACATGTGCAGAAGTTGGAAAATCCATTTGGAAAGTGATGGGACAAAGCAATTTTGGATCAGAGAGACTAATACTAGTGGCATTTAATTCAAGAGAGATGTATGGGATTCTGCCATAGTGGCAGAGTCTGACAGCTGCCTGGCTTTTCCCATTTTGTGACTAGTTCTTGTGTATTTACATTCTCTACATTCTCCAGAGAGATAAACCAATTTTTGCGACACTATTGCAAGAGAGATAAAAGTTACTGTTTCTGGTATAAAACATATATAAGGAAACTGAGACTGATAAATCATGATTAGCTCAAAGCCTCATACTGACTCAAACACAAAGTTGCATAAAGAAAGAGTTATCAAACATTACTATGCTTCATCTCATTTTTGGTTTGGAAATTTGTTTTCATTCTTTTAAACACACTCATAAATAATAAAAAAAAATAAATGAATAAAAACATCGAGGACAAAAATATTCAGAATAGATGTTTTTTTCAGAGAGCTTCTCATGATAAGCTATATGCATACACATGTACATATGTAAAGCCCACAGTATTAAACTGTTTTGGAATGCACCACTAGTATCTTGCATTTTCTCTAATGATTTTCATCTGAGAAGATCCTCAAGATCCTTAAAAGATGTTGAATGTACAAAGCTTTGCTGAAAACCAACCAACATCAAATATGCCTGTATAAGAATGGGGAAGGGAGAAAGTTGTGCGAAAGACAGAAGAACAAAAATCCTTGTTTTTAAAAGTTTTAAAATGAGTTCATTCCAGAGAATGCACAATAGATTTTATTTTCTCTCAATATTTCATCAAGGAGATTATCTCCTTGACCTCAGTAAAACTGGAGAGATCAATGTGGAGAAAAGTAGCTAGAACCTACTTCCCGTGTCACCAGGAAATACCAGCATGTTTGTTGATTTATTTCTTATTAAATCATTTTAAACAAAGATCTTGCACCTGCACCTGGGAAAGAACAACCGGATGTTTCAGTACAGGCTGGGGGATGATCTGCTGGAGAGGAGCTCTGAGGAGAAGGACCTGGGGATTCTGGTGGATGACAGGTTGACCATGAGCCAGCAGTGTGCCCTCATGGCCAAGAGATGGGATCCTGGCATGCACTAAAAGGAGAGTGGCCAGCAGGTCAAGGGAGGTGATCCTCCCCCTCTACTCTGCCCTGGTCAGGCCTCATCTGGAGTACTGTGTCCAGTTCTGGGCTCCCCAGCGCAAAAAAGACAGGGATACCCTGGAAAGAGTCCAGCAGAGGGCCACAAAGATGATACAGGGCCTGGAGCATCTTCCCTATGAAGAAAGGCTGAGAGATGTGGGTCTGTTCAGCCTGGAGAAAAGAAGACTGAGAGGGGATCTCATCACTGTGTATAAATAGCTGAGATGTGGGAGACAGGGATTTGGCCAACCTCTTTTCAGTGGTTTGTGGGGACAGGACAAGGGGTACGGGCCGCAAGATAGAGCACAGCAAGTTCCTCACCAACACGCATAAGAACTTCTTCATGGTGAGGGTGATGGAGCACTGGAACAGGCTGCCCAGGGAGGTTGTGGAGTCTCCTTCTCTGGAGATATTCAAGGCCAGTCTGGACATCTACCTGAGCAATCTGCTCTAAGGAACCTGCTTTGGCAGGGGGGTTGGACCCGATGATCTTTCGAGATCTCTTCCAACCCCTTCAATTCTGTGATTCTGTGTTCCTGTGAAGTATAATTTTCTTCATCTCTGTCATCTGCTGAACTAGTTAGAGCCATTTGAATAGTTTTACTTCAGTGACATAATGTTATTATTTATACAATGCCAACAATAAACTAAATGTTCAAGACCTTCATGTTATGGAATGTAGTAAATTTGGAATGGTAGTAAAGAATATTTTTTCTAAGTGAAAATAGTTGTCTTTCTTTAGAAATGTTGTCTAAAATATTTAATTTATCTTTCAAGAACTTTGGATAGAGTTTATAATGAGCAAGTCCTTTTTAAACAAGCCATCTTTAAAAGCCCTTAATACTCGCTGGTTTGCTTTTATTGCGTAGTTTCAATATAGCAAACAATATTTCTATTTTTCTGCTGATGATCTGATTGGCTTACACTTCTGTACTAGAAGCAAATGGCACAGTCACAAGAATGTAACAAGTCTGGATTGAGAACACTTTCAACAAGTCAAAGTAGGATTCTGAGATTCCTTTTTTTTAAAGTGAAAAAGATGTGTTTCTAATATAATTATAACTATTGGAAAATATTGTGATGAAGATGGTTCACATAAAATAAAACCCTGGCACCAGTGAACTTGATGAAGAAAAACCCATGAACAAAATTAAACATGTCTGGGTTATAATATAATCTTATTGGGCTGTACATAACTATGAAATAGTAGATGAGGTGGCAGAGCTACATTTTCCTTTCTATGAACTTTTTTTGTGTTACTGTCTGCAAGGGTTTTGTGAGCCAGACTCTACTGAGCATGTTGTAGATAAGGATGCACTGTACTCTCTAATAGAAACATTATCTTTGTTTTTACTTCCATTTATAGTTTCCCCTTATAATAAAGTAAATCATTCAAACTGAAATGTATTTCTGGGTTTCAGGTTTGTTTAATGGGTTGGTTGCAGTTGGTTTTGGTTTTCATGTCCTTAAGACTGCTAGATTTAGATTTTAGAAGAACAAAGAGATCCATGAAGTCTCAGAAAAGTGATTTTATCATATATTTCCAATTCAGTTCCCTATCTAGATAACTGAGTGATATGAATAAATATCAAACAAAATATCTAACAACAAACTAAACTTCCATGTTTGTCAAAGTTCAGTAGAAAGTGACAGTGCATTTCACACATTTCACACACTTTTTTTTTTTTTTTTTTTTTTTTTAGATCCTGTCTATCTATCTATCTATCTGTCTATCTTTAGGATGTTGTTATAGTAAATCCACTCTGAGGTGTCTTAAACTAAAGTTTTCCTGAGTGCCTCAGGGTATAGGGAACAGTTGCATGTTTTCCTTACGTTCTTTGATAATCCTAGCTAGATTTGGCTTAGCTTCAGAAGACTTTATTTTTCTCTTAGAAGTCCCATGACCATAAATGTTATGTTAAAGGGTTCTGTTTTGTTTTTTGAATCATACAATTACTAGCTACAAATTCAAAACATCTTAAAATGAAACAGACTTTGGATTCCTGATTTGTCGGTGGTGTTCTGAACTATTTTTAAGAAATGAGCACACTAAAATATATCAGCTGTTAATGTAACTGTTACTAACATTATAATTAATAAATCTGTCATATTTATTTGTATTTCTGATTATTATGTTCAATGATGACAATCTTTATTATTGTTCTTATTAACAGTAGGGTTTAAATGTGTCTGAAGATAACCTAGGCTAATTTATAAGAAATTATACAAATGTGAACATGCTTTTCATAATAGACCCCATAAAACCATTTCAAATAGAGTTTAAAGTTTTTATACATTTTGTGACTTGTTTACTAAGAAAAATGGTGTTTTGGCAGTGTCTGGGGAGACAGGCATAGAATACTCCTCACAGCCTTCTGCATGCTGCCTTGTCTATGTGCCCTGTCAGGAACACCCAACCACTTCTAAGTTAGAGTAGAGGCTCTCCATTTGATTCTAAGATCACAACGCTAATGTGTATGCTAAATATTATTAAGAAGATTACACCTTTTATATATTTTTATCATTGCTTCCAGAAACAACGACTTCTTTTTCCAGTCACTATACAAATTGAAAAGCATACATAATAGCCATCCTGAAGAATCTGCTATAGGTAAAAACTAATTAATGTAGTTGTGGGTTTTTGCTTTTTTTCTCTTTTGGTTTGGGCAATATTGTTTGACTCCAAAGTTAATAAAAACCCTAAGGATAGAAAAAAACAAACAAAAAACAACAACAAAACAAAATAAAACAAAAGAACAAAGCCATTAAATTGCCTTGGCTTTGGCTACCACATTGTTGTGTCTACATATGCATGCAGTCCTCCACAACTGCTCACATCCACCCTTCTACCCACCCACATACACACAAATCACAGTATTTTAAAAATAAAATAATTCCTTACTGCCTAACCACAACGGCAACCCTGCCAGTTCAATAGGTTCACGATGCATAAAATATATGGAATATCCCACTACCAAATCAGTTAAAATGAACATTATTTAAAACCATGGTAAGCTTCTGGATGTTGAGCTGTGTTCTCTTCATTGTGATTCTGTGACGGTATTAACAGAATTTGAGTTCACAGAGTTCATGATAAGTCAAGATCATGAAGTACTGCAGACCAAATGTGCTAATCTGCTCTGGAATGTTGCCTCATCCCATCTGAATAGTCTGTATTTGTGCTGAAGACATAACAGAGGGAACTTCTGCTTTCAGACTAACTGAAATTATTTTAAATACCCATCATGCTAGGGATCTCATTTATCATCACTGCATTCAGGTATCAATTCCATAAATGCATGTTTCCATATATCATCTAGTCACTGGAGATTTTCATCTGTCACCTCTGCTCCGGGAATCCAAGAAATCAGCCAATCATTTCATATTATTTTATTTATTTATTTGTTTATTTTCCTTCCTTCTGGTGGGGCTAGCTCTTTCGCTTTAAAACCGGGAATCATATACTCATATGAGCTAATGCCAAATCCCATAGTTGGAGTGCTTTTAAGAGTTGGAACAAGTTAAGATATTTGTTTTCTTGTTTATGAAAGAAGTAAAGAATGACAGACAAAGAAGGGAATAGGATAAAGAAACTGCATTTCTGTAATTACAATGTAAGCGTGTAGCTGCAAACTGAGAGTCTTTGCAGAAATTTTGTGATACTGGCCTTTCTCACAAAATAGGAAAAGATAACACTTTGATGTTTAGAGAAGCTGAAATGCTTTGCACTGAACAGAACAAACTCATCCTTTGGTGCACACTCCTTAATGAAGCCAGCATCTAATTACTTTCTCTAATAACCCATTTTCAATATTGAAGTTTGGGTGCAATCATTAACAACTTTCATTACTAATATTGACAGAGGTATAGCATAGTTTATAATACAGGTGTACACATGGGTACATTTCCATATTCACACTGTGTTAAAAAGTGATTGCAAAAGTGTTGCAAAGTCAAGGAGTCAAAAATAAGAAAAAGTTTTCATTCTAGCTGCTTAGGCAGATCCCTTATGCAGTTTTGGATTTCATGATCCCGTAATGCCTTAGTCACTGCCAAGGATGGATGAGGTGCTATAAGAAGCAATTATTTGTTTTCTTTTTATACTTAAATTCTTACCAGTATAACTGAACTACTGTAGAATAATTAAGACAAAGTTCCTTTATTTGTATTCTTTTCTTTTAGAAGAAAATTGAGTACCTCAGTATTTAACTAATATTGATGAATTATTTCACATTATCTTAAATTCAAGGAGATAAGAGAGGATAATCACCCTCATATTAGCAATGGTGAACAGTGACAGGGAGCCTAGGGATAGTATCTGCTCATTCTGGATGCTCAAGTACTGATTATTTTCAGAGCATTTTCTGTTATTGTGCTGTTCATTTTTTTCTCACTATATAACAGGTGCATCTGTGCTCAACATTCCTGAAAAATTGTTATTAGACTTTTTATGCTGGCTAAACCTTCCTTCCTCCCTTGTCCAGCTCATGTGGCCATCAGGTTGGTGGCTGGCCAGCCTGGCTGACCAGTCAAGACCAGCGAGGTTGCAACCAGCATGTGACATGGAGAGGCCCATGACACAAAATGCTGTAACATGAATGAGGTCAGAGAAAAAGCAGGGCATTCTCATGCTCAGCACATGAGAATGAATGGTTTTTATCATAATACACAAAGGGGAGGAACTGAGGGTGCAGTGGATCATTGGATCTCTTTTCCCCCAATTTAGTTCAATTTTTCTCACAAATTCCAAGCACAACTGAAGGCTTTAGAGCAGGTGACATTTATGTCATAGGGCTTTTCCTTACACTGGTAAACATTGAAATGTTTCACTATCTGTTCTCAATTCTTTCCTGTAGTTCCTAACATGTAAAGCTGAACTGAACTCTCTCACCTAGCTAAGTGCACTGTTCTCAAAACACGCATGTGCTTTTCAAACATTTTACTTTTTACTCTTGGAAAGTACCACTCAAAAATTTAAGAGTTTTCATTGCAAATTCACTATTTAAACTACTCACACATGCTGATATGCTCCAGAACATCTGATCTTGGGAAAGAAGTTCTAGCCATCAGTTTTAACAATATAGTAGGGATCATAGGCAGTAGTTTTCTTAACAATAAATTTCTAAACTTCTTAAGAGTAATGGCACACAAGCACCTCAGCGGGGTATTCATCCAAAAATGTGTTTGCACATAAACCTTAAGCAAATTTTATTATCAGATCTTCAACATGGAATAACTTCCCTATATTTTTGCCAAAAAAATCCACTAGCAAACTGCTGCCTCCACTTGATAACTTACATCATGTAGTCAGAGGCATAAGTTATCTGTGATCAAGCAATCTGAATTGCACCTTGATCCAGAACAATGCAAGTCATTTCTGCATATTTTTCTCATTTACTATTTCCTATTACTTGCTGCTCATTTCTATTAGACTTCAGTGTGCTTGCATTAGGAGTGAACAGCTGAAACCCTTGAGATTTAGGAATAGATTGGATTTTTATGATAGGTGATTTCTACATATCTGTTTGTCATTTGCTTTTATTTGCAATTCAGAAATATTATGTCAGAAATGTTTAAGAAAATAATTATCTGGACTGTACAAACACACATCTCAATAGCAGATAATATCCCAGGTCAGCTCCAGTAGATCACATTTACAGGCTCAAGAGGTGCTGGCAAAATAAAAGGAAAGGAAAGTCCTGTTAAATTTCCAAAAGGAAGCCTAAACATACACAACTCTCCCCATATTTTCTTTTTCAAGTAATAAAATAAGAAAGCTACATTTTTCTTTCTTCTGCCTAGAAAAAAGTATTCTGACATCACTGATTGGCTTGGTTAATTTAAAAAATGACAGCTTCCCATGCCAGTACAGGTTTCCTGTGCCAGGAGATTCAGGGCTAGACGGCCATCCAAAACACAAATTTCCCTGTGTTCTTACTTTTCTATAGATCATATACAGAGATGTGATTTCCAGGAAAGCAATCTTCAGCAGGGTGGAAAGTAGCTCATGCAACAAAATGTCTACCAAGCACATGAAAGTTGTGATCTAGCAAAATAATGCAAGGCAAAGTGGCCAGAGGTGAAAGCTGTGTTCTTTAAAGAAGAGCTAAATTTAAAGTTCATTGAAAAAAAATTAGATCCATCTTAAAACCTTCAAAATATCAGAATTATTGCTTTGGAAACCTTATACAATAGGTCCATATTCTAAAAGACTTGTTCTATTTTTAGTGCCATTCCAGAGGGGAAAAACAAACCAACCAACCAACCAAAAACAAACAAACAAACAAAAAACAGAGAGAGAGAAAATCAGAGAGAAATCAGTGTCTTAAACACAAATATTTAAAGCTACAAGGAAGTGAAAGTTTTATCATTTTTAACACATCTGTTTATCGTTATCATCAGAAGCTTATCCTCCCATAACTGATAGATTTAAAATTCTCCATTTTAAGTCTAATTCAAAAAAAAAAAAATAGGAAAGTTAAAATGCTTTTCCTTCCCTATGAAAACTGATAGGGTGAAGAAATGAAATAAAACCTGGAGTAAAATTTCTGGAGCAGAGTGCAAATGAGATGATACATTTGAAATTACAGATTGCAGAAATAAAATATATAATACACACTAGAAAATATGACCACTTAGCTCAAGAATGGAACTATATACTTTGTTTTTATACCAAAATCCAAAGATTAAACTGTGTATTTAAAATCTGAATTAAATCTAAAGAACTTTAAAAAGTAGCAAGCCTAATTTCGCCTGCTGTGTGAATGTATTGCCCATTATGAGATTTCTGTTTCAATTTTGTACTGAACCCATATACAGTGAGTGAGAATCACATGGCATTTCTTCTTGTACACACAGAGAAGAAGCTATATCTATAGATTAGCTGTACAGTTGTAGAGCTATACTGTGAAGAGATCAAGCATTTTTCACTTCAAGGAAGATTTTTATATTCATATCCAATTCTGCTACATTTCAGGTTTAGTTGTTAAAGAAGGTTATTCCACCCATAGTCTAGAAAAACCTTAGAGCTTCCCTGGAGGCCAGATAAAACCTATATTTCATTCTGGTTAATAATTCTATGACGTATGGAAAAGAACCTGTCGAGATTTTTTTTTTTGGAACAGGGAATGGAAATAAAAATCTTCTTATATAATTCCATTTTAATTCTTGAAAGAATTATTATTATTATTATTTATTCTCCTTCATTCTTCATTAATTAAATTATTATTATTTTTTGTATTCTTGTGAAACTTACAATTCCTTGCTGCAGTTAATTTTTAAGAGCCCTTGTTGCTGAAAATATCAAAAGAGTTTCTTATCTAGTGTCACCTTCTGTCACCTTTTGTTTCCTGATGGTCATATGCTAGGATATTTTCAGAAGTCTAGAGCAAATCATTGTAAGACTTGCTCTTAACTCACTTAGACAGGATCTCTTTCTCACAAAATGCAAAACAAAACAAAAGGAAAATAAATAAATAAATGGTGGAAAATAAATAAATAAATCTTTTAAATTTAGTATTAAGGCTTTTTAAGTTACAATGATATTGTCTACATTACTCCTGCTGTGGAAATAGTTATACTGGTATGATGTTGGATCAGTACAATTTAATTCCCCTTTTCAACAAATTTCACCCTCCCAAGATTCTAATTATATTTCAAGACTTCCTGGACTAATTTACTATGAGAAACTTACTGTGCCCCCCCCCTTTTTTTTTTTTTTTCCCTCCATAGAGCAGTCCTTGTGAATTAAAAGTAACACTTAGAAGCAACATTACACCACATAAAATGAAAACTATGAAAACTATGGTTAATATTTTATTGTTTCTATTTAATTATATTTAATATTAATATTTAATATTTTGCTAACTACAGTTTTGACCAATGCTAATAGTAACATGAGTACAAAAGAGCAAAAAGCACCCAATTTCTATGTCTAAAAATAGCACACTTTCTAACTCAATGGTAAATAGTTTTGATTATCTTTATAATGGTCTTTAAAGGGATTGTTTCTCAAAAATTGTTTGTGGCAAATACATGCTTATCAGAGTTTGAGAGCAATTATGTACTAGATGGTGCAAAAAAAGGTTGCAGGGGAAATAAATAAAGCCTACTTTCACTGTGTTGAAGTTGATGTGAACTTCTAACAGCTTCTTTTCTCTGACAGACCTGATTAGTTCAGGGGAAGACACTAAGAGGGATACAAAAATGTGTGGAGGGAAGGCACTGGGGAGGATCCTCCACTCCCGCACTCTCAGAAAGAAGCTGTGTCTATCAAAGGAGCTCCCTTGCTGTCTGGGCAGCATATGAGTAAACACAACACCGGTCACAAAACTCGTGGGAAAGAAAACACAACATGTTTGAAAACCTGGCACTCAACAGTGTGAGACCCATCAATTCCACCGGAGGTATGCAGTACAGGGGTCAGGAAACAACAGACTTAAAGCTGCTCCGCACACCACTACACAGGAGACTGTAAGAAAAAAAAAAGACAGATATATTCAAAGCAATTATTTTGATCTTTCACTTCCTAGGAGATATCTTTTCAAGCCAGGTGAAAAAAAAAAAAAAAAAAAAAAAGCCACAGGAAAAACTTTGGGCTAGCTATACAATTGCATGGCAGTTTTAGGCCTTTAAAATTCATCATATAATTATATAGCATTTTTACAGTGCCACAGTCTTTCACCATTTAGAAGTCCATCAATTAAGACTTCTGTCACAACTTATAATTCTGGTTTTAAAAGAGGCATTCACTTCAAATTTTCTAGCAAATCTTAGCAAGAATTCATTGCTGTCTGAATTAAGACATTTGTGGCAAATTCCTGTATGTAGCAAAGAAACAAAACATAACTGAAAGTTTGGGGTGTATGTATATATGTATAATTTTGACCAAATTCTTCTTACTTTTCAAGCAGAATATCAGACGGAATCCACAACTGTAGCTTTTTGTTTGTTTGTTTGTTTTACAAAGTTTTTTTCTCTTTCCCTTAATAAACAAAACAAAACAGTGAATTTCTAACAAGAATTTCATATAGGATTTCAGCAATTTGCAGAGAAGGATAAGCCTGGGCCTTATGCTGGAAAGATAAAATCTCTGACAACAATAATCTTTCATGCATAGTATCAATGGCTGAAGTCAAAGCTTTAACTGAGCCAAGGTTTCAAGTAAGTGTCTAAAAGCAGGTATTTCCTGGCTTTTACTAATGAAACTTCTTATTGATGGCAGAGGAATAGTGTCTGCTTATGAACTTGGCCCCAGGTATGAAAAGCAGACCTTTGCAGTAGAGTTTTATTGTATTAACTCTCCCTGTAATGTACTGATAAATTAATATCAATGTAGCTGTCTAAGTTGACATTTTACATGGTTGGATAGTAAATTACAAGTATATTTCAGCTTTTTGAATAAGCTTTCCAACATCCAGACATTTTGTCTGAAGATGTCTGTAATGATCACACAGGTGTAAAACAAAAATGAATGCCAGAAGACATTATTAAGTGAATAATTAGTGTAGACTTAAGTGTGGTTTTTGGAAATTATAGCATGACAACAAAATAACATTGTGAATTGTAATTGAATGTACATTGAGAACACTTTTATGAATAATGTTTCTTATTTTTCAAGTTTCTCTTTTTGGATATCCTTCTGCCTAGATTGTCTGAAGTTAAGAATCTAAAATTAAGGAAATAAAATGTTTTATTTTTGTCTGTTTCCCTTAGCATAATAAAGAATCAGGTATATTTCTTTGCAAAATTTAAGCACATGTCTCCACAAATCATAACAATAAAATATCAGGACAACAACAACAAAAAATGTTGATTTCAGTTCTGTTCTTAAAGAGATATTTTCTCCAGCCTTAAAAAATGGAATAAGGCAAAATACAATTAAAAAGCAACAGAAAGATAATTAATACTAGTTACATGCATGCTGTCAGCCTCAACAGACACTGTCTTAGGTAAGATTTTGCCTAAAACAACCAAGAATGACCTAAAATGTAATCCAAATCCAAACAGAGGATACTTGCCGATACATTAGCTACATTTTGTGAGAACTGTGACAATTCAACCAAAACACAGGTGTGTGCGCACACACATGCACAAAGCCCTGAAAAGAATGAAAGAATAAATCAATAAATATAATAATCATCATAATTAAGTAATCCTTCCGTACATAACTAAACTGGCAAAAGACCTGTTTTTGGTATGGTTATACCAATAACACTGTCCTTGCCTGCTCCTGTCAGAGAGCTCAGATCTGGCAAAAAGGTGTAATTCTGCAGATAGTCTTACAGATAAAAAGTCTCTAGAATGGGCAACACTATAATGAACATACTTATAAAGCAGTGGTTGCATTAGTATATTAATTAAAAATATTTCCCATCATAATCTCCTATCCAGCATCTTTCACACGACTTCTATTTAAAATACAGAACTATAATATTTTTATCCTTAAGACTTTACTAAAGGTAAGAGGTTTGTAGGCATTAGACTTTATGCCTCAAATACCTTCGTGATAATGCTATGACACACAGTTACACCCACATGATCACATTGCATAAGAATGTTACTGGATTTTATCTTAATTATTTCTCAATCTCATATCGAATAGGACTTTGCACAATGGAATTGTAGAGTTTTATGCAAATGTCTTCTACCCACCCACACAAAAATTTGAATTAAAATGGGTTGAGAGCCAGACAGGCTATTTACAAAATATCAAGCTTATGAGATATATGTAGATCAAACACTTCTCTTAAACTAGACATCCAACAAAGACAACAAGAAGTGATAAAAAGATTCTAATAAGCTTCCAAAACACAACCCTGCAGTTATCAAAAGTGACATTACCTGTACAGTAATTAACTTAATTAATTCAAAGCAGTTTAAGATTTGCAAATAGGACTAATGTCTCACTAAAAGTGGAGCCCCAGAGGCAAAATGAAATAATCAGATGCTAAGAAAAAATTATAGCTATACACGGAAATGTTAAAAACCTCCTACATAATATGTATGAGATATTCTAGTAGGAGAGTAGAGTTCAATGTTCTTAGTGTTTTCTCCAGACAGTACTAATTTGTTTCCAATTAGTAGAAAATGTAGTGCAACTGACTAAACAGACTAAAGTGGTCACAGGAATATTGTCTCCACCTGTGATCTTGCCACAAAAATCTGTTCTCCTTTGTGCTACCTTGTTCTAAAAATAATAATAATAATAAAAAAATTATCTAGTCACTTGTCTGCTTGCCATGTACTCAATCTCTTTTCTTTTACTTTTAGTAGATTTTTTTATTTTTATTTTTTCCAGGCAGCTGTTAATGTCCTAATCTTTAATAGGAAAATATTTTCTATACTATTGTAGGAGTAGGTAATTGTTTCCTTATGAGTCTAATCTTTCTGATGCCTTTGCAGTTCCATGTGAGTAACCCTCAGCAATGCAGAAAAAGAAGCCATAGAAAGCAGGACGATCACAGTTTCTGAAGGACAATGGTGGACAGTTGTATTGAGGTGATGCCATTGCTTGTTTCTCCAAGTAAAAATTGGGAAATGCTTCTAATTCTTTTTCTCCCCCTCTTGCTAAGCTGTAGTTTAAAGATCAGGAAGTTGAAAGAATGTTAACAGCTCAAAAGGGAAACCACTTCAAAAAACAGATGAGAGACAGCAATTGTACTCAGAAGATCACCTTGTGAGTGTGAGTCCCCAGCCCTTCAGCTGCATGGAACATGGAGCAGGGCAAGGATATGTCTAACTCAAGTGGCACAATGCTAAAATTCACTTCTAGGCCACGAACCTGTTCACACCAAACAGGACATAACCACTTCCCCAGCAAACCTTGTGAAATCAACTTGGTAAAGTAAGGGCTAAATGTCAGATACTAGAAAATGGAAGGCTGCATAGAGAATAATTGGAAAGTTGTGAGAGATAAGTATTTAAGGAAAGAAACAAAGGCTAAATGTCTTGCCACTTCATGCTAAATGGCAGCTTGAATTTATTTTGCATTATTACGACAGCAGTCTGAGAATGAGATATTCGAAGCTTTATCTTTGTCATTAACTAGGTGTGGGTTGTTATAGGCAGGTCACGTCAATTGCTAAGATTATTCAGATGTAAATTAGGATCATTTATTTGTTTATTTATTGTAGACTATATAATCTTTATCCATGAAACATGAAACATTAAGTCATCCTGACTATTTCTTAACTTTTTCCTCTTACTGTCTGGGATAACATGGAAAGAAATAATATGTAGAAATTTAGATGAAGTTCAGTGAGTTTTATCAGTGAGTTTAGAAATTTATTACCCTTGTCATCAAGTAAAGGCTCAGTAATATTATGTTTTGATTTCATAAAAAAGACAGTTTCCTTAATTTAATATTATCATTGGAAAATGAGATTAGATTTTACTTTTCTATAGCCCTAGTTTTTGTCACTTGTTAAATAATTGTTTGATCGTTACCCTGTATTTTCAATCAGTGCTCTCATCAAGTGGAAAAGGAACTTCTAACCTTTATTTTAAAGTCTTGGTCTGAGATACTTGGTAAAGTCACTTGACATTCTTGTGCCTCAGTTTTCTTAATTTAAAACATGTTTGTTAAGGGTAATCAACCTATACTAATTACACCAATCTCTACCTCCCTAATAGACACGTCTTGCAAGGTTTTGCTTTTTATAAATCATCACTTCTCATTGAAAATGTATTAAGTCACAACACTTCTGATCTATTCTAATTAATATATCACCAGCAGAGACAAACATACTTTTCCCTGATACACATAAATAACATATATTTTATTTTTCAATTTGATATGTTAACAGCTATAGGCCAAATAAATCAAAATACCCTACTCACATATACAATTTATATTAGCAGATAGCATTCTTTTATTTTAATTTTTTATATTTGTTTAAAAGACTGACAAAATATAACGCCTGAAAATCAAAGTCATCTTATCAGATTGTGTGCTTATTTGGTTTGTTTTTGTTTCTTGATTTTTCAACTCTTGCTACTGCCATGCACAGCAGGAAATTCAGCTGAACTCAAAGACTAAGCAAATAAACAAAGCAGTGGCTTTAGAATACTTTAGTCAGAGCCAAGTCCTGAGTTAGAGGGCAAGTTAGCTAAAATAAGAAAAGTGAAAAATCATAACAGTATAAAAATACATTATATCTTTCCTATCATAAAGGACACTTTATTCAGTTGTTAATTCATTCAATGATTTATTTATTTTTTATTATTTTTAAAGAAAGAAACTCATGGAGGGAGCTTGCTAGCTGCAGAATAAACAGAGCTAATTCTGTTTTGGGTGTATACGTGTGGTTCCTATTTGACTCAGAGGAGGCCTGAGGCCACAGTTGGGCCCTCAGTGATTTGTGACAGATGGTGAACAGCAAATAAACTCTCTAAAAGCAGAGATCAAGGGCTTTGGGTAAGCATCTCAGATTCTTGCCTGGGAAGATGCAAGGGCTTTGTTATAACTTGTATTTCAGCAACCTTTACCTGTCATTAAACCTTATATAAACACAGAAAGTGTGACAATGGGAGTAAAGTATTAAACAAATGTAGGCACAAATGCTCAAAGGTTGTTGCCTCTGAGTGCTGGCTGTTGTCATGTCCCTTTAACAAGACATGCAGTCCAGCCTGGCATATGGACATGGTGGAAAGGAGATAGCTGACCGTGCATTGCATCAGAATGATCAACCCAAAAGACATGTGAGTATGACACACTAACTTTTGCAGAGAAAGACCTTCAACTTGACATCACTTTATTATAATATTATCAGTCTGTTGTTGTACAGTGCCAAGATAATTCAATGGGCCTCCATAAAAAGAGTTTATGCTAAATTTTTTGGAAATGAGAACCTCTTAAAATTAATAGATGTGGTGTATAGACCTGTGCCCGGTTTTAGATGACCGTTCTAATGACAGCACAGAGCACTTTGGAAGCAAATTTGTATGCTTTAGGCATTGACTAGAAACAGGTACACAGATTTGCAAAGACATAATTTTTACCAGAAGTTTTATGCAACCATGTGAACCCACATCCCAGCTAATGCTCTCTTGAGCTGTATGATTTGACTAAAATTTCAAGCATTCGGTTAAAGAATAACTTCGCAGTCTGCAATGGGATGTTCTCATGTTAACTCCCAGAAGAGTAGTGTTAAATTGATGTTACGAGTTTTGTACTGCACCCACAGTACTAGTTCTGATGCTGATTGCATGCAGGTGCATTTTAATGTATAATATTGATCTGAAGGATTTTTTTTCCCCTTCAGCTGTATCTTAGCTTCTTGCCTTGATCTTAAAAGTTTAGATGGATGTTAGGCATTATTATCTAGCAGAAAGGGTAAAAAATCAATTTTATCTCCTGGTGCTTCAGTCCCTCATCTTCCAGTACTCAAGCAGTGGGGCTGTAACAACCGTCAGCATAAAATCATTTATTAGATGATGTTATGACAACTTCTGGCAGATGAATATATTACAGTATGTACCTTCATGCTCCTGAAATCAACTTTCTGATTAAAGATACGAAAAGAGCACGGCAACCAATCAACTGTTTTTAATGCAGTAATAATTTCATGAAGCACTGCACTGCGGAAGGAGGGTAGTAAGGTATAAGAAAAACCTATGTGTAAGCTGTGCATTTTCCAAGACTGATGGTAATAGATGGTTGTTACTCATTATAATTTATGGATTTTAAAGGTGGCCTGAACAGAGAAAAAAGGACAATTTCAAAAATTTTTGCTTTTTACTTTCAAAAAGGTAATGAAATCAAAGTGAAAATTCTGATCTTTACTAACGGTGTGCTAAATTACCAGTAAAGCTTTGATGCATTTTTTAGCTTGAATTCTAGATGTAGGCAAATTCTGTATTAAAATATATTGATCAACTTCTTTGGAGGGCTTCCTTATCCCACAGGATGCTTTGGGACTTGGAAGTAAAAGATTGTCTTCCCACCTTGTCTTCACAGCAAAATTCAGCTTTAGTTGAAGATTTGTGTCAGTATCCCCTGGTCTTTCCTAACGTTTAAAACCTCATTAATCCTTTCCTGCCATATCCTCTGTAATTCAATTTGCTAAACACAGGTCTCATTCAGCTTTTCATTAGTCCAGTAAATCATTTGATGCTTGATTATTTTACACAGGTAATGCAGATCAGGATCCTTGCAAGATCATCGCTACTAAAAGCGACATTGAACTGTATTTCCTCTTAATGTTGATGATTCTGTGCTCATATATAATAATTTCTTGTACGATACTGTCTACACAATATAGATAAAAATGTAACAGAGCAAGTTAACAAGCTCCACTAACACTATTTATGCCATCAATTTATGCCATTAAAAAGATATTTTGCAGACTGTTGACCTACCAAAGAAGCTGGACAAGGTAAAGATTATAAAATACACATTATTCTAATCTCTCTTAAAACAATATAGTCAGGGATATTTCTATTTAAATGTGCCAAATTTTATACTTACTAAAGATCGCTGGTTGACACTGTAAATGACTACATATAATGGAATCAGAGGACTAGTGTTTTGCATATTTTATAAGATGGTACTAAAATGATGGTAAGATACAACCTATCTCCCTTAACCTTCAAATATAATTCAATCTATTTTTGGAAGTTTCAACATTGCTATCAAAAACGGAGCCAAAAATCATGAGATTAGATTAAACATCATGTAGTGTAAAATAAATTCTATATATTTATTTTCACATTTCTTTCTTTCTACTTCACTTTCTTGTTTCTGAACATTCAAGGTTATTAGAGAAAGGAATTGAAAAAGATATATGTATATATTATGATCATATATCTGGCGAAAATAGCTGCAAAGGTAGGAATAGTAGAAGTAAATAATTAAAACAGCCAACATTATCATAATGATTTGACTCTATCAGTCAAAAACTATGAAGAATTAAATATCCTAATACATAGATGCCTTTATATTCAGCTTGTATTTAGAGAGCTTTCGGACTTTCATTTGCTGTTTAAAATCAATATATTCTAATATTCTTTAGAAGCATAAGCTTAAATCTATTGGTGTATGGTCATATATTATTAAATATATGTTTCAAAATTATATTTAATTTTGAAATTAAGTATATTTTTTTGTTGAGTAGTTTCAGTCAAGGTACCTTGCAGAAATTCTGACAGAAAAAAAAAAAAATAAAAAAAACCTTTTTCTGATATTTTACATTAACACATATAACCGTTACATTAACAAGGTCAGAAATATAAATATCTGTTGTTGTTAGATCAGAATAAGTTAATTTTATATTGATTCATGTACATTTTTGAGCATTTTCTTTTAATTTCTCACCAGGTATCCTGATTATCATAAACAAAGAATCTCTGAGATCAAGTAGATAAATAAATTACCTTTATGTAATTGTCTATACATACTTCTTAAGCCATCTGGCTGTTCATTTTTGTGCCCAAGATTTGAAAATAATATATTTTTTTTTTTCTTTAAGAAATGAAAAACAGGAGCTTTAGCAGCATGGCATAAATTATTGCAATACATGGTAACTAAATATAATAAACCCATTCTTTGTAATAATGTTTATACATGGGACAATACATCAATGAAAATTATTCAGTTGTGAGCTCTAAATATAAAGGCTAGCACTGAAGCCAATTGATATCCCTAAAGGTAATTCTATATCTATGAAAATAATAATTTTGTTCTGCACCACATTCTATGTTTATCATAAAACTTGCACTGAGTAACAAAATAACACATAGTGTTTTACTTCCTTCTGTGCTGTTGTTGCCATGCTATATTTCACTTTGAAGGATAAAACACACAAGCACACACACAAGCTGTGCTTGGAAAGGAAAACTCCTCTAGGGTTGTTATGTACAGGTACCATGATGATAAACCTGCTTTTCTGATGGTGTTGACATCCCTTCTCTTCTCATCTGGCTGAGATTCAATTCTGCTCTGCTCTACTCTGTCTCATGTCTCTCAGTCTCAGTGGGTTCAAGTTTGCTTATGAGACCAAGCTCTGTGGTGTGGTTGGAGGGAAGGGATGCCAGCCAGAGAGACCTTGACAGGCTTGAGAGGTGGGCTGGTGCAAACCTCATGAAGTTCAGCAAGGCCAAGTGCAAGGTGCTGCATCTGGTCTGGGGCAATCCCAAGCACAAATGTAGGCTGGGCAGAGAATGTATTGAAAACAGCTCTCAGGAGAAGGACCTGAGTGGGCTGGTGGATGAGAAGCTCACCATGACCTAGCAATGTGCACTTGTGGCTCAGAAAGCCAACCATATCCTGGTCTGTATCAAAAGAAGCATGTCCAGCAGGTCAAGGGAGGTGATTCTCCCACTCTACTCTGCTATTGTGATACCCCGCCTGCAGTACCATGTTCAGCTATCGGGGCTCCAGCACATGAAGGACATAGACTTATTAGAACGAGTGCAAGGGAGTAACATGAAGGTGATCAGAGGGCTGGAGCACCTTTCCTATGAAGAAAGGCTGTGGGAGTTGGGGGTTGTTCAGCCTGTAGAAGAGAAGGCTCCACGTTGTATTGGCCTTCCAAAAAGGGCCTACAGGAAATCTGGGGATAAACTCTTTGTCAGGGAGTATAGTGATAGGACAAGGAGTAAATATTTTAAACTAAAAGAGGGTAGATTTAGATTAGATATTGTGAAGAAATTCTTTACTCAGAAGGTTGTGAGGCAGCGGAACTGGTTGCCCAGAGAAGCTGTGGATACCCCATCCCTGGAAGTGCTGGAGATAGGCTGGATGGGGCTTTGAGCAACCTGGTCTAGTGGGACGTGTACCTGCCAATGGCAGAGGTTGGAATTAGATGATCTTTAAGGCTTCATCCAATCTAAACCATTCTATGATTTTATGATTCTATGTGTGGACAGGGGATAGTGGATTTAGATTATTTTCTAAACTTCCATCCATTTGGAGAATGGACAGAGAACTTGGGCTGTAATAGCAGATATTACTGTTTTGTTCCAGTGAGAACATGTCCCAGTGGTTTTCCTATAGAGGTAAAAGAATCCAAATACTTAGAAAAGCAATGCTATCCCAAACAGAAATTTAATTAGGTACTAATCAGATCTCCAGTGGCACAATAGTTTCTTGTTGCAAAAAGAACATGCCATTAATAAATTAGTTTGGTATCCAACCAAAAAAACATTGGCATTCATAAAAAAAAAAAAAAAAGTGTGACAACAGGTTTCAATTAATTCCCCATGTCCACACATCTAAAATTTTCATAAAAAAGAAATTTGGCTGATCTATACTAAAAACAACCCTTCCAGATTTAGTCTATGAAGTTATTTACCTTCAGTCAAACTGTAAATTATGTGTCGTATGCATTGTATTGTTACTTTTAAATTGTCTGTCAGAATAAATAAATAAAAATCAGGAAGAATACATAGAAATTCAGTGTAAAATTAATTGTATCAGATGAATGTATTTGTGTATATTTAAAGATGTGGATTTCTGCAGAGTATAATTTAAGGTAGGACTTAAGAACAACATTAAACAGCTGTCAGAAAGCTGAGGGAGACTAATATCAGAAGAATGATCGCTGAAAATACAGAAAAAACAACATATCAAAAAAATCAGAGAGAAACCTTTTTTTCAATGTTTCTGTGTGGACTGCTTGCCACACACAAATGTGGAGTAGTAGTTTTGGATCTGATTTTTATTTTTTTATTTTTTTTCCCCTTTTAGGAAAGCACAGCTTCTCTTAAAAGGATTGTTTTGTCTGCACTGTTTTTTTATTTTTATTTTTTGTAGCTTATATTTTTATTTTATCTTACAATGCTCAGTTCTAGTACATAGGGTGGTACGTATTATTTTCTCAAGAGAAAAGCATTGCTTTTTTTTTTTTTACGATTTTGCACTTGATAAATATTTTTTTCAGATCATGTTCAAGAAAACTGAGCATATTAATAAAAAAGGCACAATGAAAACAATTGTACAATGTTATTCATTTTAATCAACTATTGTAACCAGGAGAGCCTAAGGAATATAGGCCTATTTCACGCATTATGAGCCTAAGTTCTGCTTTCTACAACATCTACGAAATTAGATGAAAAGAGCGTGTTGCAAAGGGCAAACTCTAGGAGGGTGCACATTACCCAGATCTCCTCAGCTTCAGTAGAATTACATCCCCTGAAGTCCAAAGCAATTCTGAACTCTTGAAAACACCTGCTTGTGAGTTATTTTTTCAGCTCATGTCTGAGCTGCTTCACTTCTGCGACAGCCTTGTGATGAGGGAACAAAAATAAATGAAAATGATAAACTTCAAAATGATGTACATTATGTAAATGTCACATGTAGAGAAAAACGTTCCTGAGTAGAGAAATAATACTGTCAAGCATACTACTTTTGGGCATGTCTACGTGTGCTCATAAAAATGCTCTTTTCACTGTTGTTTGGATTGAATATTAGTGCCACCTAAAATTGACCTCCTGTGAGCAGCTTCAAAGATCCTTCCATTAAGGTTCAGAAAGCTTCACTTTGTTGTGATTTAACCTGGCCTGCAGGTAAGAACCACTGTGTAAGAACCCCCCCCTCCCCCCCGCCTCCCCACTTTGTGGGATCTGGGAGAGAACTGGAAAAAAAAAAAAGTGAAAGCTTGTGAGTTGAGATGAAGACAGGTTATTAGGACAGAAAAGAAAGGAAAATAATAATAATAATGATAATAGCACTACCACTAATAATGTGTACAAAACAAGTGATGCCCAATGCCCAATTACTCACCACGCACTGACTGATGCCCATCCCATCCATCTCTGAGCAGTGGTTCCCCACACCCCGGCCAGCCCCCCATATTAATTGTTTGCCAAGATGTCAGATGGTATGGAATACCCCTTTGGCCAGTTTGGGTCAGCTGTCCTGGGTCTGGCCCCTCCCAGCTCCAGCCACACCCCCAGCCTGCCTGCTGGCAGGACAGTGAGAGAAGCTGGAAAGTCCTTGGCTTAGTGTAAGCACTGCTCTGCAACGATTAAAACATCAGTGTGTTATCAGCATTATGCTCATCTTAAATCCAAAACACAACACCATACCAGCTACTAGGAGGAAAATTAACTTTATCCTAGCCAAAACTATGACACACTTTTAAAGCAATCAAATGAATCACTTTGCACAGCTATTACCACTTTGTTTACGGGTCTAAATCAGCAAGCAAGCAAACAAAGAATGAAGCAGTTAGGGAATTAATTTGGTGAAAGTTTCCTCACAGACTTTTTTTTGTATGTCCTTAAATACATCTTTTCAAATATTTACTTATTTCTCTTTAGTTGTTGCATGTGCAGAATACCTTAAATGGAAATATAATTTGTATCTCTACATATATATAACAAGGAAGTAGAAAGGAAAAACAAATATCTATGTATACTTTTTTGGAATTTTACATTAACAAAACTCTTCAAACTTACATGGATAGTTCCTTAAATAATGAATATTTTGAGGGTGTATGTAGTAGTGTAAGTATATACAAGTAAACTGTCCATTTACTGAGTAGTAGTTCCATGTATTGAAGTTTTACTGTAGCTGGCTGTGGGAAATGTAGGTGATCATGGAGTTGATTAATAGTAAATAACAACAACAACAACAACATAAAAAAAAGGAAAAAATACAGCAGCAAAAGCTGTATAAATACATGGCTATCTTTTCAGGGTGATTTTAAAATACCAACCACTTCTGGTTCCCCTGTCTACCTGTTTAAGGGATTTGGGACAAATCCTTTCACTATCAGTAGTTATTCTGCTTTTTTTTTTTTTTTTTTTTTTTCTTTCTTTCTTTTCCCTGATGTGTGATAATGGAGTTTGTGGCTGAGCACTGAGGATGCCATAGATAGAACTATATGGTTTTACACTACAGGACTACAGGGATATGGTTCTCAAAGTGATTGGTACTTTTAAAGAGATTAACAAAGGATTAGGACATCTGCAAAGATGTCATATAGCTCTGTGCTAGGTCTGGAGATGAGGTGATCTTTGACATCCCTTTCAACCCAAGCCATTCTATGATTCTATGATTTTATGATTCTATGATCTTTCATATCTAAATCATATCCTGGAGATCTATAGCAGGTAACCACTTATATGCAGCATCACTTTTACCAAAATATTATTTTCCCCAAGCAAGTGATCTTTTATCTGTACCACAATTGCTTTTTCTTGTTTTCAGTTTGTTGCATTAGTAATGTATGATGACATCCTAGTGCTTTACCTTTAACTGTTCAACATTTGTATTCCAGTTATGATTATCATTGCCATCTTAAATGTTGCATTGTCACTCTCAATGGATACTAATGCCTGAGAGGCCACTTATGTGAGTGACATTAATTACATCCTTACACTTTGTCAAGGTCAATTGTATTTAACAAGTCTTCTGTTAAAGGAAAGCAGTAGTAATAAGAAAAGATATTTAAAAGAGTAAAATAAGGTAATATCAGTATGACTATTCTGTGACTATTTCTTCTGCCTCTCTTTCTGATAGGCATAGTGAGAATTTAAGTTGCAATCCAGAACAATGCAGTGCTTTCCCATTCAAGGTGACTGTAAATTCAGTTCTTCCTGGCAGTACAAATTATTCACCTCTCAAGTTTTCCTTCTGACACTGAAATAGGTCGCACAAGAAAATGTGTCTAGCAGCCTTGAAATGGAAACAAATTGTAAAGAAGGGGTAGCAAAGCATCTAAATGCTTCTGCCACATCTTGTTAACAGATGGAATCTGTAACACCAGTCACCAGTGCTTGCAACTCCAGTGCAGTTAAAGGAAAGGAAGCATTCATCAAGCCATTCATTTCTCATTCTTCAAACAGAGGGCTGTTTACATCATGTCAGCAAATGATTACCCTCTGCTGCTGCTGTTGTGCTACCTATTGGAAAAGGTGAAGAGGTTATGTTTTGATATCCCATGGAGATGTTGATTAAAGAAACAAAGGAAGGTGGTTCTTAACACCCAAGAACAAAAACAACAAAAAAAAGGAAAAAAAAAAAAAGGAAGCAGGCATCATCACACATCTCTGACATGAGAAATGATGAGAAATGGATTCTTCTGTGAGAGAGCAATGAATTCAATGCACAAATGCATACATATATCAAGGGAGAACCAAACGCTCTAAGTTCCCTTCTTACTGGGTAATGACTTTAGGCCCTTTCTTTAGTTTTAGATCCTTGTTCAGGTATTATCTGAGAACTGACCTGGGATGGCATGAATCTCAGGTTTCCTTGGCTACTTTTAAGGCTCCATTAACTTTACCTAAGAATGTAATGTAACCTGTATAGAAGTGTGAAAATGTCAAATGGTAAATGATTGGGCCATCAATGTAAAAAAAAAAAAAAAAAATAGGGCTTCGTAAAAAGAAAAATCAGAAAAATGTTGAGAACTAATATTTTAGGAATTGAATTCCTATCAAAGTTAAGTTAAAAGGTGTTCAGGACTACCAGGTGTATCATGTAGTTTTGTAGGGTCTTTGTCAACAACAAGTTAAACAGCTCATGAATTTGAGTCTTGGTGATAGAGACTTCAGCTCTCAGAGAAGACACATGAAATAATTCTACTTCTAAAAGTGGAATTTGGCTTATTTTAAAATATCAGATGTAACTGCAAAAACTATACGGGCTAGCTTTCCATATTTTAGTTTGGTCCAGGCCATCTTCAAGGTCTGTTTTCTTTGAATATTTGCATTTCACCACTCTTGAAGATGACTGTTTTTTGTTCCTCAGAGATTTAGTTGAATATATAGGTTTAGATAAGTGTTTAGAAAATTATTCTGTATGTATGTAAAACAGAAAACAGTATATTCATTTAGGATTATGCACCTGTATGACCTTCTTTGTTTTCTTCTAAATCGTTTTGCAAAAAATTCAAACCTTCCCCATGTGATGGCTTTATTTTACTTTCCTTAAGATTTAAAAATTCAGCAGACTTTTAGTGCCTTTTCTATCTTAGATGATGAATTCAATTTAATATATATATATTTCTGTAAAAAACATGCCTTCTTATTCTATGGTAAACTGAATTTTAGGATCTCAGGAATGTTGCTCAGTAAGTGGTTATTATATTACACAGTTTATATTCTTCCTTCCCATTTATATTTATCTGTAGTCCAAAAGAGACTTCATCCTTTCCAGAAGTGGCAAAATTCTACCAAGTGTATTACATCAGACTTCTTTCAGTTCAACCATGTACATTTTAATTGACTGTTTCCAGCTTTTTTTTCCCCATGCTTTGTGAAGTATGACTGCCTTTCCTTGTTATCCTCTGCAAGTTGTACACAAGTAACCAATACCCCCTGAGTTCTGTGCCAATATCTTCTTCCTGTCTGTGCACACTTGAGTGGATCCTACAAAAAGAAGTATCTGCTAGAACTGAAATTCACTTGTCCTTAGTTGTGCTGTAGAGGACAATGCTGGATTCTGTATTGCTTCCGTTCCCAGACACAGTCCCTGAAGAAGCTAACCTGCACTTGAGAGCTCAAATATGATAAATACATATACATTAATCTCAGTGAATATTAGAGGTGAAATACAGCTACTTTGAATGTTTATAATGATAAAACTGTCTCAGTTTTATATTCGAAGAAAATGAGAAGCCGCATCTTGTACACATAGTTGAATCAACATTTATATTTTGGTTTGGGAAAAAGAAAGAGAGAAAGAGAGAAAGAGAGAAAGAGAGAAAGAGAGAAAGAGAGAGAGAGAGAGAGAGAGAGAGAGAAAGAAAGAAAGAAAGAAAGAAAGAAAGAAAGAAAGAAAGAAAGAAAGAAAGAAAGAAAGAAAGAAAGAAAGAAAGAAAGAAAGAAAGAAAGAGAAAGAAAGAAAGAGAGAAAGAGAGGAAGAGAGGAAGAGAGGAAGAGAAACTTCATCTCAGATTTTTCTCTTTATTTTTCCTATTACAAATTTATTTATAATGAAAAATTAAATTTATTATAATGAAAAGTGCAGCCATCATTTTTGAGGCTTTTTGGACATCAATGACTGTAATTACTGTGTCTGCCTACAACAAGAACATTCTAGATATTTCTACGATGTTTTTATTCTGAAGAATGTAACTGAAAAAGACTGTATATATATGAGGAAGTTATCATATTGATGAAACAGGGCAGAACAGACAGAGACATGTACCAATACAGGCAGAGCTGTATTGACTACCACTGACTATCACAGCTGGCTGATATGAGGGAATATGGACAAAGAAGAGATAAAAGGAGTCTGGTATGCCATGTAGTTCTGTTTTACCTATATAGCTGAGTAACTTCCCATTTCACAACTACAGTCAGCCCTAGTAATTTAGCAGGTGACAATCATCCACCCCCTACCACTAATAGGAGACGCTAATGACAGAATGGAAAACCTAACCTACCTTTAAAGGCATACCTTTAAAATGGGGTGAAAAATGTGTCCTGGTTTCAGTTAGGACAAAGTTCATTCTCCTACTAGTAGCTGGTAGGGCGCTATGTTTTGTATTAGGATGAGAAAAGTGCTGATAACATGCTGATGTTTTAATTGTTGCAGAGCAGTGCTTACACTAAGCCAAGGGCTTTTCAGCTTCTTGCTCTGTCCTGCCAGCAGGCAGCAAGAGCTGGGAGGGGACAAACCCTGGACAGCTGACCCAAAGTGGCCAAAGGGGTATTCCATACCACCTGACGTCATGCTAAACAATATATAGGGGTGGCTATCTGGGGTGGGGGGGCGGCTGCTCGGGGATAGGCTGGACATCAGTCAGTGGGTGCTGAGCAATTGAATTGTGCGTCACTTGTTTATTATTATTATTTTCCTGTGTTAATAAACTGTCTTTATCTCAACTCACAGGCTTCACTTTCCCGTTTCTCTCCCCCATCCCAGAGAGGGAGGGGGGAGGGTGAGCGAACGGCTGTGTGGTGTTTAGCTGCCGGTTGGGTTAAACCACAACAAAATGTTAACCAAAAATGTAGTGTATTGATGAGTTATCTGCCTGCCATAAAAGCTTTTTGTCTTTTGATCTCTTTATATATTTCTTATATATTTCTTCATATATTTCTTGTATATTTCTTTATATGTCTTTGGCTATTTGACATAACATGTTATACAAAATGCTGTTTAAAGTATCTTAACCTTGAAACAACCCATCTGAAATACCCATGGCACTTTGTCTGAGCATGATTGTAGACATGGTATACAGAGTAGAACAGGCATGTTAAACATGAAAATGGCTGCTTTTACAGCAATACTCTAACCCCTGTTAGCCACAAAAATTTTGAACAACTGGGAAGTGTGCAGTCAGCTTGTTGTTACTACAATACAACACTACTTTTCTTATTTCTGACCGAATGCTTATATGCTATTCATTTGGCAGTTCTCCTCAACTTTTCTCTGGTTCTGATTTGAAATCTCAGGTGCATGGTAACTTACAGCTAACACTGTAACTCCTGCATAGGACTGCTAGGTTTTATGATCCTAGGTTAGGTAACTCTCACCGCTGCTGTTGATGTTATGAATGGCTAGCATAAAATGAACACATGATTAACTTTAACTAAGTCACAGACATTGATAATAAAAAGAAAATTGTGATTTGCACTGCATAAGCCTAGATAGTTAAAGCAGACCTTTTAAAAACAGGACTGTTTTGAGCATATTTGAAACTTTTACTCCTTCAAGGTAAGTATTTGAATAAATACAGATAAGCATATGTATAAATCAGCAACTATACATATATGAACTGTACAGATGCAGTTGTGTAGCTGGAGGGATTGTTTCACAATCAGAACTTCAGCAGTATCACTAAGGCTACAACAGTTTGCAAATGTATGCAAGTTAATGTTTTCTTTTAAAGAGCATCTACACCTGGAACTGGTATATCACCTGAATTAAGCATGGGGTTTGGTAATTTTGGATTTCTGACAATTTTTTACTTTAATCTTTAAGCTGCATTTTCAATCTCCTCAAAGTTGCATGACCAGACCTAGGATCACCCAAAACCCTTCCTGAAGCCTTTTCAAAAGTCATTCACTTCATATAGCACATCACAAAGGATGTCTGATTATTACATACCAGCACCAGACTGTCTTCCTTACAGCTGAGAAGTTACAAGACACAATTGGTTTGTTTACCACTTCAGCACCTACAGAAACTGGAATTTAGATTTGGATTCAGTCTCAGGTGCAGTACTTGGAGGCTGCAGTCATTCTCTAAATAAGTCAAGAATGACAGACCAACTTTCCAGATTTGAAATATATATATATATATACTTAAACAGAAAGGTACAATATGCATTAATAATTATTGACACCAGGATATCCATAGGAGATCAAAGGGGAAAAACAACATTTCATTAATGATGTAAGCTGGAAAATGAGCTTTAATAAGTGTTTTTAAAAAGAAGAAAAATATTTCTATATCCTGTATTAGGACTGAAAGAAATTAGCATTACAGTAATAGAAACATGAGAATAAATTAAAGATCAGACTTGCAAAGGATTTTGAGAGATGATCTAGCTTGTTGATTCTCCCAGGCCATAATTGTTATAATTTTGCCTTTCCTAATAACAAAAAGATATAAAACCCTGTAGCTAGGAGCACTGCTAACTGAAGCAGAAATGTATAAAGTATGTTTATGGCAAGGAATGAGTCAAAGATAAAGAGCAAAACTATAGTGAGGAACTGGAGACACTGGTCACACAGCCGAAACAGGTTGCATCCCAAAGTGATTTAATACATTAAGATAAAATATAAAAATAATTTAAAATAGTATTAAGTATTAAAATAATGAATTGTTTTTAAAATACTACTTTATAACAAAATGATGTTATAATAACTTAGTAATTGTAAATTAATAGCTGTAATACAACATATGCAAAATGTAATACATTATATATAATGTGTAATGTAAGGTTATTATGATGATTATAATGTTTTATATATTGCATGCAATTTACCATATATTTCATAATAACATTATTATACTAATACATTACTGTTATAATCACTTTAAAAATATCTTAATGTCCGGAGATACTGAAATCTACAATCTGTTCAGCAGAAAAACCTAATCAGCCAGGAAATTTAACAACATGCTGTTGAGTTTATTTAATTCTTGATGGATGAGATCTTATTTCTCTCTTCTTATCTTCCTGATGTTTTTGCTCACGACGAGCTCTCTTGTGCACCAAATCATGCTGCCACACTTAGGGCAAAATCCTCCTTCTCTACTTCTCTTACAGTTTGAAACAGCCTTCCTGTAATTTTTTGGCTCATTAACTCATAAAATCATATGAAAGTCTCTCATCTTTCAGGTATATGAGTCTTAGCTTCTCTTTCTTTTTACTGACCTACTAATACAATATTATTCAGAATATGAGAGTTCATATCAAGACATTCTGATCCTAATACCAGATTTGACAAAGGCTTAGTGCATGCCTCTAAGACTAAATTAATCTCTTTGCAAACCAGAAAAAAAAAAAAAAAAAAGAAAAAAAGAAACTATATATGAAATCTATCCCTTAAAGATATGAGCACATAAAATTGATTTCATTTATTCATCATGCATAGAAGGATTCTGTAACATAAATTAAGCTAATTTAGGAGCTTGTTGGTTTTTAAAATGCTACCTAAATTAAAATGGAATGATGCTGTGATATGGTCAGAATCACTGACTATTTGAGAATATCTTTAGTATGTACTTTCAAACTGATTCATTATAAGAATTCATGGCTTGATTTTCAAAGTTGTGCACTCCCACAAACTAGTGGATATCTTAGTTACCCATGAAGTTAGCCATTTTTATGTGCAAATAACTTATTAGATTATTCACATAACAAATTATTTTACGTGCATGCATTTCATAGTTGTCACTTTCCCTCTGGTGTTTATGGACATAAATAAGGGCTTCAAATAATTAGGAAAATTTATCTGTTACTTTTTCTCTATGTTTCTTCTTACAGAAAACCTTTACTTTGGTTTCATAGCTGGGGCACCAAACTGTGAACTTTTTGATTATGGTATTAAACTCGGTGAATTTTTCTTTTTAAGTATAAAGCAAAGGAATGTGACATTCTTAACAATCTTCCTTTATAACAGTTCTCAGGGCTTGGATGAAATGGGTCACTGGTGTTGTTAACAGTATTGAACAGTTCACTGATGCGAAGATATATATTTTTTCTTTCTGACATGGCAAAAGTAACAGAATAGAAAGGCTCTTGTTCATTGGCACTTAACCATACTGTCTTCTACCAGTCATGCAACAAATATATCTAATATTTTTTTGAAAGGAATCAACAGAGTAATACAACTAGACAAATCAACATTTAATCAACGTGTTCCATGCCTGTCAATGACTTACTGTTTAGCCCTGTAGATGTAGTTCATTTATACAATGTATAATTGAATATATTGATATGTACATAAACCTTGAAGAGTTTTGATAACATAATTTGCTTAAATGTTTATGCAACATGGTCTGTTTTGATGTTATAAAATACACATAAGAACATATTGTACTTAATGGTAGGGCAAGCAGCAGACTGTTAAGAAAGCTGTTTTGAATAATACTTTGCCAAATGCTAGAACTTTTTTTTTTTTTTTGTTATAATTTGGGATAAAAATAGTAATCAAAATCTGAATTAACTAAATTACATATTTACTTCTGCCAGAGCTGTGTATTTCAGTGAAATGGTCCTTCAGTGATGTGTTATGCACTAGCCTTAGAAAAGGTATTAAACTGCAATGGAAAACAGGAATCAAAAGAGTAAAATTTCTGAATGTCTTAACTAATGGTGTAATCTTGAAAATTTCCAGCTAGTGATTTGCTTTATATGCCTGATGAATTGAATTCAAATATTGATTCAAATTGTATTTTATTGCTCAAATATGTAAAATGATTCATATGTTTATGCTTTTTCAGTATCAGAGTCTAAATATTTATAATACTATTAAAATTATATGCCTCCAAAAATATGTATTTTTTAATTGTCTATTGTCTGAAGGCTAACTGTGTCTCTAAGTGTTCAGTTTAAGGTATGATACTTGGAAAATGTTTCTGAAGCACTCTCTGTAAAATATTCAGTAACGAACAACTAGTTACCATAGTTACTAATTAAAGATAATATATATATATACATCTATCACTATAAGAGTATTGCTTTAAAAATAATAATAATAATAAAAAAATAAAATGAACAAACATGCATTCATTCTGCTATGAGCATCGGGGTAAATGAGAAAAAAAAGTGAAGCAGACCATAAAGAAAAGAGCACACCCTTGGTACTGTGCCATATTTACCTCTGTTCCAGCAGAATCTACAGGAAGAAAGTCATTCAGAATGGAAGCTTTTATTTTCTCTGTAAGATAAGACTGTGATGCAAGGGGATAAATAAAGTAAAACCAGATGGCAACACTTTCAGAGAATAAAAATCCCATTTACATCTGAACTCTGATGATGTTCAGGTAATCTGGATCCGAAAGTTCTGATTGGGATTTATATTTAATCACCTCTGCCTTTTGGTTCACATCAGTGTAAACACTTAGATGAAGGTCTGGGATAATTTCTAAACTAAACAAATTATCTACATTGCTTTCCAGCTGAAGCCTAGAGATCTATTTGTAATACTATATTGATCTATTTCTTTTAAGGATTACTGATTTTCAAATCTGTGAGGACAATCTATAAGTATGGAAAAGAACACAATTCAGACCAATTTTTCAAGTTCAAGGATTTTAATATTTATAAAAAAGAAATATCATTCTCAAAGTGCAAAAGTAAAAAAAACAACAACAACAACAACAACAACAAAAAAACATGCCTTCTATTGGTAAAACAATATTTCCCAAGCAGAATTTACTGCATAGTAAGAGCAAGCAGAATTTACTGCATAGTAAGAACAAACGAATTTTACCAATTACTCTGTTTATAAGAAAATATGCATCAATAAAGTCTTTATAAGGAGAATCAGCAACTCAGCCATCAGCTTTATTTTAAGATTAGACGACAGTTTCTAGTGTTGATGTTATCAAGAACACTATTATAAATAAAAGCACATTCCTCACATGCAAGGCGTGTCTGAATTCTCTAAAACTTTAAAATGTAACTATTTTAGAGTATTTTATATAAAAAGCATTTCTATTCACTGTCAGTACTCATACAGTCAGTTGAACGAATACTCAGGGACTTCACTTGTCTTCTATTTGGCATCTGAAAATAAATATTTCAAGTAACATATTTTATTGTTTAAAACTCAACCATCAAGTAATATCAATGATCATATGCAATACTATCTGCTAGCATTAGTCACTATCAATTAAAGTACTTAAAGACTCATGAGAAGTGAGCATTTTTTTTTTTTTTTTTTAAAGAACATGTATTCCATGTAGCATTGCTCGTTTCGTTTTTCATCTAATTGACATATACACTTAAATTATATATACAACTACTGTGAAGATCATGCAGAAAATGACATTTACCCACTAAGGAATATCAAAGATGCAGATGCAAAGTCTTATTGAAGATGGAAGGGAAGGATTTTGTTACACATCATAGTTAGTGTCTCTAAAACTATACGTCTCATGGTAATTGCAAAGGTGTCTAGTTATCTGCCATGTATGAACTCTTTCCTATAGACATCAATCACATCAGCAATTAACACTGAACCACAGATGATTCTATATATACATATACAGTTACACATATCTGTAAATTTTATAGGTTGCTTCTTTTTGTCTTTGTCAGAGATTAGATCAGTGTGAACAGAGTTTGTGTAACAAGGGTTCTAATCTGCATGATAGAATGTATGAAGTTTCAGATGCATGAGAAAACTTTAGTTTGGGTGCCAAAGGCCATCACATAGAATAACTTAACAAATTCAGTAACGCTTCTGCCTGCATACTAAACCAATCTTCACAACCAAGGCACTGTATCTGGGCTATCTTGATACAAAAAGTCTGCAATGAAAGCATGCGTGCCTTCACCACTGGCTTTGTAGAAAGTGGTGTAAATCTCTGTGTATGTTAACCAGATATTTATGAGGTGCCACAAGGTGCTTTCCAAAGTACACATAGAGCAATGTCATTGAATCTACCACAAGTGCTCTGTTCTGTTCATTGGTATTATAGAAGTGCTGCCCAACTCTGTAAGGCAGGAACTGCGCAGCCAAAAGTGGAGTTTCAGAGGAAATGTCAGATGGAGAGATTATAAGTATATGCAGTAGAATTTGGCCATGCCACTGAAATTAACACTTTCAGCTCTTCTGAAAAACATTATGCGATCTTGAAAAAATGCAAGCAGTTGGGATGTTTCATAACTCATCCAAAAATAACGTTCTTCTATAACACGAAGCTCCTTGAAACCATAATGGAAAATATGTAGGTTATTATCTTAGAGGGTACCAGAGATACCTAGAAGCTAGCATGACTTAAATGATATTCCTAATTTATACATGTGTGAAAAAGCAGAAAATTAGGTCTTGGGTTTCTTCCTTGGGAGGGGCAACAACCTTATGAAATACTAGCTCATTTGTTAGGCATTTCCAGAGCAGAGTAAAAACTGTGCCAAATGTTGCAAATCACATGTGGTCTCAGCTCAGAAGACTATTTCTTTTATGAGGAAATAAAGTTTACTGTAACTTGAATCGTGATAACACAGGGGAAGTCCTGTTTCTCTATTCCCCGTATTCTAAATCTTGATACTGACTTAAGTACTTTCAGGTTGTATTTTTTCAAGCCATGCTCTGCGACATGGATTAGAACTACAGTTCTAATTAGAACTACAATGCCAATGCAAACATATACCATTACACATATACCATATACCATTACACATCGCTTTTTGGAGACATTTAAAAAGACTCCATAGTTTGGTTTATATTAACTATAAATTAGTCTCATAGCAATAGTAGATACTATTAAATGAAAAAAAGAAAAAAAAAAAAAGAAAAAAGCATAAACACCTTCGGAGAATGTTCTCAATGAAGTAGCCAATTTGGTTTTACAGATTCACTGTAAGGGAAGAATTAGTCTGAGTAAACTTTTGCTGTTTCAGACAAGGATTTTTATTTATTTATTTATTTATTTATTTTACATTTTTAAAGTCTATGTATGTAAAAGATGTTAAAAACTAGAGATATCTTAATTGTTTAGGGAATTAATCCTAAAGAAAACTGGTGTCATCTGGATATTTTAATCCCTAAATACCATTTTGACATCTCAGCAGTCTATGCAAAAGCTATTTATTAGGTGCTTTATCCTGAGCAACTAATTATGGTTTTGATTTAGTTTAATATCTATGACCAAAACTGAAATTGAGAGAATTTCTTGGATGAAGCTAAAATATGCATTTAAAAAATTTTCTTATATTCTATTTCTATTCTATATTCTATTTCTATTCTATTTCTTTATATTGTATTTGGTCATTTTAAACAAATCAGAGCAATGAGAACAATGACCTGAACTTAGGCTTGGTTTCACTATCAGTAAAGCCACTTCATAATCCCACAATTTGATCCAGATCAGACAATTTTGTTCCTGGCAAATTAGTCAGTATACATGCTCTTGAGTTTTGATGCTGGCATTATGGCAGCCACAGAAGGACAGCTGTTACATTGCTTGGCACAAAGCCTGCTCATTCAAAATTAATGCATCAAAATTTTTGATCATATTTAAAGCAACAGAGTAAATTATAGCTACTTAACATATTGTATCAGCTAGCCAGAACATATCTAAACCCAAATTCTAAGCATTTGAAAACTGGATTTTCTGCCCTGATGACTAGTACAGAAAAGCAGCAACACAAAAGACATTGTTAGTGGTCCACCTCCCATTATAAAGAGGAGACCCTAGGAGTCAGTCTCTGTCACAGAGACTGTATGAGACCCAAGTTTGGTGCCCTCATCTAACTCTGAGATCTCAAAAAATACACTTCTCACCTTTTCAGAAAGGTTTACTAATCCTTCTGCCATCTGCTCTTAGGGTGATGTATTTCTCAGTTTTTTCTTTTGATGTTTTTCTACTTTGTATTAGATCAGTGGAAACCTAGAAGCACCAATGTAGTGTGACATTTAAGGCAAACATTCTGAACACTGGTGTCTGTGATTTCATTTCAGGGAATGTTTGAATATTTAGGATGAAACAAAATATATATATATATTAGAAGACAGTGACTAATAGCTTCTATATTTTTTTTTAAGTAGTTTAGTTAGTGCATTCTAATAAGATTTGGTAGATGTGTGTATAACAGATTCCAGGATATAATTTTATATACATTAGTAGTGGTTCATGGCTTCTTTCCCCAAATCATGACTAATCTGAATCATGAATATTCCATTAGAAAATTTATACAACCTCTCCTCTCCTCTCCTCTCCTCTCCTCTCCTCTCCTCTCCTCTCCTCCCTCCTCAAACAAAGGAATATTGTGGCACAACCGTATCTTGACTGCAGCTCTACTGACACTGCTTGGCATTCAAAAAACACTACCTTCAAATGTGAATTCAGATTTCAGTAATCCCTTTGAATCTACATTTTCCTGTAGATCGTGAGTGTTCAGATTGCATGTTTACATCGAGGCTATATCATGTTAAAAGAGATGGCCTAGTTTCTGAGCAATAGGTTTGGCACAAAACAGCAACAGGATCAGAGGACTACAATGAGTCCCTTCAAACTGGTTTCCTCAGCCCCAGCTGAGAGTCTGCATCAATGTGTTTCAATTACAAACTACTCAAACTACTGCTAAAACCTCTGCTGGCAGATAATAGGAAAAAAATAAATAAATAAAAGTTGATATCAAGGACTGGAAAATTGTTTTAAAGAAGAAGCTTTTAATTTTCAAATGTTTTGCTATTTTGTTTTTCTTTTTCCTTTATTTAGTTTTCCTATGTGAACTGCCCAGTACAGTAGTACATAGATTAAGACAGCATTTGGTATTTTGAATAGTTTTATTCTTTGAGTCCTGCTTTGGTAAAAAAACAAGTGTAACAACCAATAACTTTCATTTTGTAACTTTGTATACCTTATTTTCACAAATGCAAATTTTCATAGGAATTACTGTAAATTCTTTCCACTGCAACAATATGTCTGTATATCTCTAGCATAAGTAAGCAGAAGTCACGGTAGCATCATCTAATTTTTCATGACAGAAAGTTCATTTCTGTGCTTGCTTGATTGTATGGAAAGCATATTAATTAAGTATATAAATTTCATACAGATTTTATGAGATTAAAAATGACTTTTATTTGAAAGAGAAGTTCATCTTAGTTTGTGGAATGACACTATTTCAGAAGTATGGCTTTGAGTGTGAGTGCACATGTGAGTATGTTGGATTTACTCATTTCTGAATACCCTGCACTAAGTGTAAATCCATGAATATGACAAAATGACAAAACCCATGAGAATTCTTGAGGACAGTCTGAGGGTCTCCCTCAGTCTTTTCTCAGCATTCCTCATTTTTAAAGTTTACCCATTTCCTTTAAAAGTGATACCAAGCAGTTAACATTTGTGATATCAATTCTATTGTACAGTACTTCTAATTTGTAAGAATGGATGGACTAACCTCTGCATGCTATGGCAATGATGGTTTCATTTTTTTTCTCTGCCTATCTAAGCTTATTTGCATATAGTGCCAAACTTTGATTGCAATGTTCAAATGTATATTCTTACTTTGTCTAGCTCTTTTGATGCTGAAATAAGCTTTTGGTTTTACCTCATCCTCCTTTAAAAAGGTTTTGTTCCAAGAAAATTCAGCCTCCGAGGGTCCATGCTTCAGTTATTAGAGAATCACTTTCAGAGGAAATTATAATTAAAAATTATAATAATGTTGAAAAAAATAGAAAATCTTATATATTGTGATTCCTTTCTTAAAACAAATCAGTGAACAAATTTGTTTTTGTTCATTTTAAACACAGCTGGTTAAGATCATGCAACTTCATAATAATTAGAACACAATTCCTCCAGACCTGCTGTTATTGTAACAATTCATTAAACAGTCCAGGTGTGAAATATGAGGGATTTGATTACTCATGGGGTTAATAAGACAATATGGAGTTTTTCACCTCTAAGTCATTGGTTTGAATCCAGCCTAGTCCTATAGTCAGCAGCTCTTGAGTTGTTATGCTTTAATGATTCTTCCATAGCTCACGGGATATACCTGTGTAGTTGCAGTCTCATTCCCAGGTGTTTAACTCACAAAATTTCTCAACTTTACCTTGACATTTCTAGCCAATGTGATGAATAGTAAAAACAAAAAAATAGACTGATTCCTTTTCTCTTCAGTGGCCCAGTTTTCAGATACAATGGGGAATTTGTAGAGATGATGTCCTAAACATTCTTTTAATGGTAAACTATAAAAGAGGTTGTTTTCCAAATATTTTAACTTACCATCTTCAGTTATTTTCACAAATAAATTTTATTATATCTTACCATTATTCCAGCTAGCTCTCTGCCTGAAAGCAAAGAGTGATTTCAAGGCAGAAGACCTTATATAAAGAAAGGCTGATTTTCTGTTTCTTATCAACACTTTGTATATATATACATATATTTTTGGTAAGGATATTTTCTTATAATGAAAGATGTAGGATAAGTAATGGTAGCAAGTTGCCTCATGTCCCAGTGGCCTGCGAGCATCTGGTCTTTCATGTAAATAGTGGTTGGTGAAGTAATAATATATAACTGAAAGAAATCTGGGGCAATAATTACCTAAATGACTAACAGCAACCAAGACAAATTCTAAATTTATTTTATTTTATGCAAAATATTTACACTTCTCTGTATAATCCTTCAAAATGTTTTTATGTCTAGTCTCCAGATTATTTTAATTTTTTTTTCTAATTCACCAGGCAAATGCTTCAGTTAGGAGTTCTGCTGCCATTAGACTGGGATTGGGCCATCCTTGCTGCTTTGACATAACATAACTTTCTTTGTAGCAGTTTCTGTGGTCTTTCCTGCTGTTTATAGTGCAGCCTAGGGAGGTCTGTCAGATGTAACAGCTCTTCTTCATCTGCATGGAATTTGGGTAAATCACAACAGAACAGATGGAAAAATAGTCATGTACCACCACAGTCCCACCTTGTAGCAGCAACTTGTAAAATTCCACAAACATACCCAACTCCCCAAAAAAGAGAAAAAGTCTGATGGGTATGTTTCTGAACTGCTGGAGGATAACCATTTTGTTTATACATAAACCTAAGTCTGGGAATTAGGAAAAGAGAAACAAACTAACAAACAATTTAAATGATCACAGTTGTTCTGCACATATATTTGACAATTATATTTCAGATTTCTGCAGCAAAACATTGAAAAATTGGAAGTTATAACCTAATTTACTGTGGCAATTAAAAATACATGTAAGGCCACTTCCCTTCCCTTCCCTTCCCTTCCCTTCCCTTCCCTTCCCTTCCCTGCCCTGCCCTGCCCTGCCCTGCCCTGCCCTGCCCTGCCCTGCCCTGCCCTTCCTTTCCCTTCCCTGCCCTGCCCTGCCCTGCCCTCCCCTCCTCTCCCCTGCCCTGCCATCTTTCCTTCATTTTTATAAATATAGCATGATCATATATATATATATTATTAGCAATCTATATTTTTTCCAAATTGATTTCTTTCTGCTTGTTCCAGTTTATTTCCAACTCCCATTTGCTTACAAATTGAAAGGAAAACTCGCAGAAGTATATGTATGCCCATTAATCTAAAACAAAAAATATGATCAGCTAAAACCCATTTGAATATTAACATTGATTCTGTCTATGATTCTAACTATATGAAAAGTGTAGATGGGAAGATGGTTCAGTCTTATAGGAATTTTATTTAGTTAGGAATTGCTAAGCTTCTTTTCTTTATCATTTCAGTTGTAAAAGATAAATGACAATTTCCTCTGTTACAGGACAGATGCAACAGCACAGTGTGCATTATGGAGTGCTCAGATGTTTTGATATTGAGTAGTTTATGAATATATTTGTACATTAATATTTGACTAAAAGACACCATTAAGTTCTTACATGTCTAGGAAGTTATGAACAACCCTCTGCCCATCTGCTTCACTTGGCAAGTTCATAATTTTGGAGCTGAAATCTTGTATAAGCAGAGGCCAGAATTAAACTAATTTTGTGGACATATTTATCTGCAATAAATAAGCCTAACTTTGCACAATATGTTTTAATAAAACGGATTATTATTATTTTTTTTATATAAAATGGATAATGTTATGAACCATGAAATTCCATTATATAGGCAACATGTTTGCTGTTATATTATCTGATTTTTGTACCTAGATCTTTCTAATGATTCTGTATCTGACTTTTAAAAAATTAATTACCAGGAGGAGCACATTTTGTTTTATGATTATACAGAACTAACACAACTTACACAATGAGAGTCTGATATGTTACTGAACTGTCTAGGCACCACCATATTATAATGTGACAATAGTGGCTTTTTAGCCTATATGCAAATTTAGGACAACATTAATTCTGTTTTTCACATATTCAGAAAACTATTCACATATTCAGAAAACTACATTAAGTAGAAAGATTCTAGAATTAAAGTTTATTTCATTTGCCAGTACCACTGGAAAGAAGTTAATAAATCCCTTGTCAGCTACTTGCAATGCAAAGTCCTTACTGGAAAGTACACCCTTCCCTTTAGGCATTATCTTCCTCACTGAACAAAGATGAAAAAAAACAGAGAGTGAGAAAAAGATGAAAAAAACGGAAGTGTCTTAGCAATTTCCACTTCTTTGGAGGTTACTTATGTTTCCTTTTTACATTGCTTTCTTTTGTCAAGGAAAAAAAAAAAATGAGGATAGAAAGGAAGGAAGGAAGGAAGGAAGGAAGGAAGGAAGGAAGGAAGGAAG
>CM021701.1:35262718-35320541 GCA_011074415.1 Stictonetta naevosa | reverse complement strand
GAAGGAAGGAAGGAAGGAAGGAAGGAAGGAAGGAAGGAAGGAAGGAATAAAGGGGTGCCCCATCAAGCACCCTGTGTGTCAGAGTATGCTGTGAATTTCAGAGCTATACGCCAGTGAAAACACACACTTAAAAGAAAAGCAGAATTAATCAGAATTGCAGACTAAAACTAACAGCTCTTCATTTCCAACTAAAAATAAAACTGCTTAGTGCTGATGCAACTATATATTTCATGTGATCTTCAATTTAATATTTTCTGACATATTTAAGATCAATACCTGAGGCCATGGTAGGTAAATAATAACTTTCAAAGACAGTTAATATTTTAATTTAAGACCACCGGTCTGTGCTATCACACCCTAGAATAATTATTTTTCTTACCCTGCAGGGCCCAGTGTATGCTAGATCATCAGATTGTTGTTATAAGAGGCAATATCATCCAACAGTTAGAAAAAAAATCCACTAATATTTTTATGGGCCACTGTGGAAATTTGGGGAAGTTTCTTAATTGTTTTTGACCTGATTCAGGGAAAATTTAAGTATATTCTTAGCATATATTTTTTGTCCTGCTGATTACCAGAACTATATATTCCTGTTTAGATTGCTGTCTTGAACAAGGGTGCTTCCTTATACTAATTCCCTCTATTGTAGTATTTCATAATTATATTGGGTACGGTTATTTTTATTCTATCAACACATTCTGAAATATAATTTCTGTTTGTAAGGTACTTTGTCATCTTAGAGCAAAGTAAATAAATACATAAAATCAGCATCCTAACAAATACAAGTTTTGAGACTTACTGCCATAAAGATCTTATGGACAAAATTGATCTTAAATTTTACCCAACAGTTGTTGATTTTCCCAGTTCTCTTGTTTTAATTGTACTTCATTTAATTCAATCCTTTATCCAACCTTCAACAGAGACATAGTTCTGGCCAAGAAATAATGAAAACAATACACAGTGCCAGGGCTCTCCATCTCCCTGGCTGTTTTGCTGACAGAGGAAGGTTTGTATAAATCTTGTACATCTTCTGTCATCTGATATTCAAGATCATTGCCTAAACAAGAGAGAAAAAAATAGCCATATAATGATAAAGCTTATATTTTCATCTTCCTTAGATTGTGTAGACATTGTCTTATTAGGAAGTCAGTCTGTCAGGAAAAAGAAAGTCTATGTAAAGAAATTTTTATTGGCTCTGTGTTATGTTATGGTACTTTTATTAGATGGTGACATTCCTGAGACAGCACCTGCTGTATGCAATTGGGCTTTTAGCCAGAAAAGAAATAAAAAAGAAATGCGTAGCTTAAGTCTGAGTGGCAATGGGCTTCCATTACGGTAACAAATACACACATGCCTGAACAGTTGGAAAGTTGGAGTGACTCACAGTTGTAAGTATTGGGGATAAGTATATGTATAAATGGCATTGTCATCACTATGGCTTTCAGAGCAAAAAAGATATAACATGTCTCTTCTACATCTGTTCTCCTTTCCCCTACAAGTGTGACTAGTGAATGACATTTTCTACCCAATGTGGATGAAAGCAGAGAACATTTTCCTTTCTTCATCTGTGGATTTGTTAGCTCTCTCTGACCCATTCTACTGCCAAAGCAACAGAATCTGTAATGGGAGAAAAAAAAAAAAAAAAAAAATTCTATTTATCCTTATATCCCTATAAATCTGGAGTAGCTCTAAATTTACTGCTGTATGAATGTGGCTGAAGGTAGAGTTATATCTAGAAATATTTGTGGGTTTCCAGGGCTGCTCAAAGAATAACTATTCTCCATGTGTTAACATTCTCTCCCTAAAGCCAAAGGAGCTCAACAAATCCAAAGCAAAATGTACTTTTCAGGCATGATATAACTGATCATTTCTAATTTGTGGGTTCTGTATTTCAGTTCTTTTTCAGAAGAGGGTTATTTTGGATTTGAGACAACTGTCTGTTAAAGTTCAAGGGTGTTGATTTTATAGAATTAGACCAGATGACCATAACTTGCTGTGAAGCAAGTGCAAGTAACTGCTCAGTGCAAGTAATTGCTCAGGATTTGAATGGAAGATAGGTAAGGCACAAATCAATTGTTCTCCAGATGACCATAACTTGCTGTGAGACAAGTGCAAGTAATTGCTCAGTGATTTAATGGGAGATGGGTAAGGCACAAATCAATTGTTCTCTGTGTGATAGTCACAATCCTCTGCTAAAGTAAACATTTCATAGGTTGAGTAATGGTACCTAATGTAAGCTTATTGTTATCATTATTGCTATTGTCTTGTTTAGCATCTGTCTCAATGTTTTGGACATTTCCTAAATATTCAAGACAATTGCCATACTGGGAAACCTCGTAATGATTGGAACACATTGAGAAATCCTTGGCTATGTTTAGAAGGTATGGTTAAATATTCCTTCATGGGAGGTCTTATGAGGTTGGAGATAGAGTGAATGCATAAGTTTCTGTAATGCTAATGAGGAAAAAAAAAAAATATATGCAACTGAATGGCATGAAATCGCAACTAGTTTTGTAACTAGTAGAAAAATATGTTTCCCTGGGTCTTGGTTCCAAACTGTGGGTAGTGTGGCAGCATAGGAGTATGTAAAGGAAATGATAATGAAGTGCTTTCTAATGTGTTCTCTTTTGAGCCTTGCTAGTGTGAAGGTATAATAATGTGTGAGCAAAAGAGAGCTTTTAACAACTTGAAATTGGACACACTGTTTTCTGTTGATATCCTTTATTTACTCACAGTCTTGCACCTGTCTCCCCTCATAAAATTCTTTACGTATTCTGTTTTGCATATCCTGTTCCATCATTTGGTTATGAGGTTTGAAAAGAGGATGAAAGTAAGTGGAAGTACTATTCTCCAAATATTTGGCATATTATTTAAGCATCAGTCCAAACAGATTGTTTCCGAAACAGGATAAGAAATAGAGAGTTTTGTTCCCACCCATCAGTGGTATCTGCTCTACTTGAAGAATAATGGATGTAGTTTTCTTTTTATCTCCATTTCCCTCCTAGACTGAGCTGTTCTTCCTGACCCCTCAACACTGAGGTATTTACATTGCTACAGGTCACATAACCTGAATCCCTTATCTTCAATCAGCCTTTCTACCTGTGTTGCAAATGAGAGACAACATGTTCACTAATTGAGCAAAAGGCACTATATCACCAAGTACTTCATAAACATGTGCTTCTTTAGAAAGCAATATGTTTGTTCTCTATAAACACAGATATTTCTGTCTGACATATTCCCTGTCTTTATTCTGTTTATTGCACCAAATTGTTAACACAACAAGCAATGCAAATTTATATGGAGATTCAAATAAAATTCATGCTTAGAAATACTGCATTAATCGTCTTCTTTCCATTTTGTATATTGTATTTTGTTTTGGTCTTTAAAACAGATTCAGCCTGGCAGCATTAAGCAGAGATATTATAGATCTCATGGTATCATTGTGCAAGTCATTTAAAGAGTTAGGATTGTCAATAAAAAAAAAAAAAAAAAAAAGGTAGAAAGGTTGTAAAGGTCATAGAAGCAATGGCTTCTATGACTTTTAGGTTCAGAACAGTCAACACAGTTCTACTTATAATTGTAAGCACATAATGGTTGTCAATTCTTCACTAAGGAAAATATGAAAACATGGTATTTAGACATCACTTAAGTCAATTTAATAAAGGTTAATTTCTACACCTTTCCCAGAAGGCGCACTGGGACAGGAAAAAAAAAAAAAAAAAAAAAAAAAAGTAAAAGATTCCCCAGAAGAAGCATAGGGAAAACTTAAACTTGACAGCTTGTCATTATAATAAGATTATATCAATGTAAAATCACCTATGAATCAATTCTTCTGCAGCAGTGGTCAAAGTAGATCAAGCCTCATTCAAGGACTTGAGGGCTCTGAAATTTCTGAAACTTTGAAGTCCTTTTGAAGGTAAAACTTTACTCCTCCTTCAAGGAACAAAAGTTTAAAATCCAAATTACAGATATGTGGCTTTGGGTGTGAGTAGGGAGGGATGGGCTCCTTTTTTCCTCTCTAGAATTTGTGGATCTGCCTGTCTGTAGAGTGAGTAGGAATCACATTGTCTTCATGAAGCTCTACAGTCACACTGCATTTTTAGAAATTGCAACCACTTGAACTAATATCACACTTTCAACCTTGTACTGTATGTTGTCTCCTGTCCCCCTGAAATAAATTTTTCTTCTATGACATTTTTTAAAATGGTTTTTAAAATACAAGATTGAAAAGCAATTCATTTTTCTTAAATAGATCAGATGAGAGAATATTTCTCATTTTAATTACAAGATGAGGCTTAGTATGAAATGCTGGATGTTGGTCCAAATACTCATTCTTTTCTTCTGATGTAGGTCAAGAGTAATTCATTTATATTAACAAAAATATAGCACTATCAGTAATAAAAATGCAGCCTACAAAAATAGTTAATTATGTCACCTTATTTTGTTGATTTCACCTCCCCTCTCTTAAGGAAAAGCAGGAGGGAATTGGTGAGAACATATTCCAATACCCATTATCCTTACTTGTTCATCTCCAGTAATCTGTCATGTATCCCATTTTCCATCCTTGAAGGCATAAAGTGCATATTAGTGTTAATAGCTGCAGCATGTATATCCTGGCTGTACACACCTTTGTTTGACACTAGATTGGTGAACAGCATTTACCTTGACAAAAAGATTTGTGTAAGCATTTTCTTTTTATGCTTTTATGAATATCTAACACTTTCCTAAATGTGAGTAAGGAATGGAGTTTCTGTTCGGATTGTAACTTATTTTCATGCTATTCAAAAATGGATCGAATACTGTGTAAGACAAATGAACAAAGCTTGGCAAGTGTCACCAAAACAACTGACTGGATCATTCTTCTACTAGAATAATATTGGGAAAGACTCTGTGATTTTATTTGGTCTTCATAGTTTGCACTTAGACTATTTTATAAGTCAATAATGATTTTTCAAGAGTTGCAATAAATTTTGTGCACACTGAATTATAATAGTTCAGTATAATATATATGGAACATGAGAACAACAGGCCAAAAATTAGGATAAATTTCACCACATGAGCTGGACAGTAAGGAAATTAAATATATGAATATGTGAGAACTTAATATTTTAGATCAGTAACAATTTTCCTTCCAGTTCAGTCTGTGATCTCTTTCTGGCCTTTACACATATTATAGACCAGAAAAGGAGCACACAGTATTCACAGGATATAACAGTTGTTTATTTAAGATTCAGTGAGGGATTTCTGTTTTGTTTTCTATTTATTTATTTATATGGGAATAAAATATCTAATCAATTTCTGTGAAGGAAAAGGAAAAAACAGAAGAGAACTAGGGATAAATTGCTGTGGAGACTTTCAGAAAACAAACAAACAAACAAACAAAGAAACACACAAAAAAAACACCCTAATGATAATCAGAATCATAGGATTCATCTTGGGTTATAAATCGTAAAAATAAAAATTGAAAAGAAAAATAAAAGAAATGAAACCAAGATGAGTTTCTATCTTTGCTTGTTCAAACAGCGTTATCTCACACAATAAATTCTGTTGACTTGAGGCATTTCTGATTGCAAACTGTAGGACAGGGACAGTCTTTCATTTGTATAGTATGTTAAGCAAATCATACGTTATTTGAAAGATATTTACAGATATTATTTAAAACTTACCTGAAAGTATATGTGTACATGTGTGTCAGCCCTTCAGATTTACATTTTTTTTGCAGTTTCCAGGAAGCAATACTATGTATTTTCTTCCTCCTGTATTAGGATTTTTCACTTGTATTAGGATGGAGGCAGTCTTTCCCATAGAGGCCTGTATGTCAAGTTGTGATATTTTATTATAACACATAACATGTATTTTTATTAGTCCAATTGAATTAAGTGGGGAAAATACATGCAATTAAGTAATTTCAATTAGGAAATACTAAGTAGTAGTAGTGTGACTTTGAAAAGGCTGCTCTGCATTCTGTTTGATGGATGCTTTTTAGACCTAGAGTTCTGTAAATAAATATAAGTCTTGGCAACTGCTTGAGCAAACGAGAGTGTTGTAATGGTTCAATAAAATATTCCAGAGTTAGACTCACTTAAACTTGCATTTTCTCTGTTGCAACTTTTTTTTTTTTTTTTTTTTTAAAAAAAAGTTCATTTACTGTCTTCTTTTTCCCTGACATGTAACAAAGACATCTTTGTGCTAATAATATTTAAGGCATGGGCTAGGCAGTATGTATTCCCAGGAAGTAATTCTGCCATGATAATTGCCTTGATATCTAATGACTTAATTAGATAATCATGTAGTTGCAATAAGTAAAGAACTTGTGCAAAATTAATCTTCCATTAAAATAGCTGTTGAGAGGCTAGCTAAATATATTTTTGCTCAATGAATCTTTATCTGTATCATAATGAACATAATGAACATATATGGTAACAAAAATGTTCCTTCTTCTCCCTGGAAGAAAATAGGATGTTCCATTACCTCCAGTCTTTTTATTTATTTTTTATTTTTTTTTTCCTTTCTCCCTGAATGATAAGAATAAATTAATTAAGACTGAATTAATATGACCTACAAGTTAATTTGAGGGTAGTTGGGTTCAAGTGGTTATATTTTCAATCCCACCTTCCATATCACATAACTGAACTCCTAAACTCCTTATGGAGTCTTTTGTTATTCAATAGTCCCACTAGAACAAGTCAGTTTTGCCTGAGGAAGAGTTTTAGATTTGGCCTATACCAGACACAAGGTATTCAAAAAAGTTGCTTGGGCCAAATATTTTATTAGTTATGACACAATCAAAAATGTTATCTGATAGTAAAAAATCTATTATTTAGGATTACTCAGTATGTTCATTACTATCACTGGCTAAGCATATGTCTTGATAGTTGAGAAGGATTTTTAATATAAACATCTGACATGTTTTCAGGATGTTTATTTCATAATTAAAATGGTCAGGAGAAAAACATTACATGGGACATACTTATCGGAATTTTTAATATCTGAGGCATTCGTTCTTTACATCAACATTAATTTCAGAGAACAACTTCCTGTAGTTTGCCATGAGAACTAGGTAGATTATCACACCTTTAAATCTCATTGTTATAAATATCAGAGATGAAATAATACATTATGTAACTTTATTAAGTTCTCCTCTGACATTTTTTCTTTATCTGTTTCTTCACAACCAGTATTTTTAAGCTTGACTGCTTACATTGTTGTTCCCAAAATAACCTGATTTCATTAATCCTGGCAATTGGATCAAAACTCTATATCCTCAAAGTGGCAATAAAATATATGACTATATAGATATGACTATAAGGATATAGTTTTACTTTTTAGCTAAGTTATTGGTTGTGTTTCCAAAAGTCATCAAAGTCTACTTCAGGCATATGTGAACTAATAGATTGGGTAGTAGTTAGAGCAGCACAGAGCACAGTCAAGCTATGAAATCTGTCTGGAAAAAATGAAAAAAAAATGGTCAGATGTTTAGTCAATGCTGATATCTGTGCTGTTGAGGCTATACTGCTACAGTGACTGCCATGTAAACGTGCCATATATCATACAATCTGGCCTTAACTTCTTGTTTGTTTTCTTCTGGGGGTTAGGTTCATGTTCCTTTTGGTCTCATCCAACTGCAACAGTACGTTAATAAGCAAGAGGGCTTCCTTTGGATCTATTATTAACAAGGAATATAGTTTACAAAACATATTAGCATAATAAGAGAGAAAAAGGCATTTGCTGTTACAGATGTGGATTTCTTGGAACTACAGACAGGATTTTCAAAGGCTGCTAGGGTAATATTTCCATGTTTCCTTCATCAGGTATTTGCAAATTACCCTTAACATGAAGGCTAAAGTAAAGAACTGAAGTCTAGCTACTAGCTAGGCAATTACTAAATATAGAAGGATGTATAAGAATTAAATATCATCAGGCTTATATTTTGCTTTAGATTTTAATCTAAAGGATCTGAGATGTGGTTTGCTAAAATTAGGAAAGTGTGCTGAAATGAGGCAAGGCAATTTATTGTGGAAAGTGTTCTTAAAAGTGTTTTAGAATGCTGTGTATAAGTCTACTGTGAGGAGAAAAAGCTGCTATAATATCATATACACTCAGTCAATAACAGCATGAAGTAACGTGACAGGTGGAAGGATCCACAGATTTCATAATCAAATATTTAGCTTTGAAATAAAACACAGGACTGAAAAGATAAAGTTAAGATTTAGTATTGTTCAGAAGAGCCACTACTATTCTCAAATAATAATAATTTAAAAATTAGTTTTTCTGACTTCTCTGTAAACTGTTGTTTTATTTTTTTTAATTGCACAGTAAATTAATTACATTAATGTTATGAAATTGTGGTTCTTTGTATTTAATTAAAATGATAGTAAAACCAAAAGTATACAGTCAGTATGTGTGAATGCTTGTGGGTAATACTAATAAGTTGTTCAACGTAAATCATCCAGTCTTGTGTCTTACATTATCTTATGCATGAATTTTTGCTGAAATTCTTTTGCAATTGGATTTGTTGATGGGCAATAAGAAATTCCATAATAGATGTTGGATTAAACTAATTCACTTAAGGTTAGGCATTTGATTTTTGTCTTTGCAGTAAATCAACTGTCTAATTTGACACAAGAATCATTCCAAATAAATCAAAAGAACTAATCATGTGGTTCCGACTTTAATTCTTAGCTTACACACATTTATTTTAGGATGCAATAGACCAAATCCACCTTTCTCTATTCAAGTTAGCTGGCAACAAGATATGATAAAAACATATATAAATACTGGTTCAAGTCTTTTAAGTTTCAATATATATTTATTTTTAAGTTATTTACATTTTCTTTTTCTATTTCATAAAATACTTGGACAATTTTATTGAAGATTTTTTTAAGAGGTTAAATATAAATATATATATTTATTTAATGAAAACAACAAATGTTTCTATTAGGTTTCTGTGTTCAAAATTATTCAAAAACATCTTACACTTTTAAGCCCTTCTGATGGACAGGTAGACAGATGGCTAAATTGAATTGGCAGATAGATATTACAGTTTATTTTCCTAGTGAAAAGGAAAAAGTCGATTACATTGGGAAAGCTGGCTATACAAACACAGCGGATGGAAGAAAACAGATGGCATGCATTCCAGTGCCTGGTGGCTCTTTGAGCTTTAAACATTTTTCTAAACCAGTTCCATATAAGTAAAGGATCTGTATTTTGGGGTATCTCTAATTAAATTAAGACCCAATGAGTAATTGGGAAAATAATAAAGGAAGAATGGATTTTAGAGCTTGTTCTGTCATTTAAGAGACTTAAGAAGTGTTCTCTGTGTATCCAACCCATTAAACTATCGTGGGAAAGTCTTTGTTTAAAATGAAGATTACATAAATGAAATTATAAATAACTGAAAGCAGAAACAGGAAAAGGTAAAACTCCCAAACAACCATGCAAAATGTTCCAAAATGATTTATTCTTTTGTATCAGCTAGCTTTAAGACAACTTTTCCCCTCCCCACATTCCTATTGACTCAATAGAAACAGTAGTGTGCAGGTTTACTTGCAGATGTATGGCAGAACATAAGCTCTTAAGTTTTATATTACTGCTATCCTAATATCAGAATCAATGACATTATACAAACCTGGCTCACACCCATCACCTGCAATTACTGTGAATTGCTGTTCATTGCATGTGTGGTTGTTGTTTTTAAGTCACTGAGGATTAAGAAAGAGAGAAAAATGTACTACAGTCACAACTCATGAAGGAGAAAGTGTGTGAGAGTCACATACACTATATATTTATTTACTTATGATGAGCCCCAGCCACGAGCCATCAGCTTACAGTTTCTCTTACAATCACCCTCATTGGCTATTCATGAACAGGTCATGAATAGCAGGATTATATCACTTTGTTTTTGCTTCCTAAATAGGAGCTATTACAGAATCACTTTTCAGATTCGTATTATTAACTCTTTGTTAGGCTACATTTTACAAATAGTACTTTCCTTATTCAGAACAGGAGAACAGCATAGAGAATTGGAAACGGTTTAAGAAGTAATATGAGCATCAAATTATTTGTAAGACAGGAAATAATAGGTGTACATTGGCAGGTGTACTTTGAATAAAAGAGCCACATACTTACCCTGCTATAGAAACTAGAGGAGTTCAGATGGTTGGTTATTCAGAAGAAATTTGCACCTCTAGTATCCAAATTGTCTATATTTTCTTTCCAAATCAGTAGATTTTAAGGCCACAGAAGGGCATTTACATCTTAACCCAATAACTAGCAGACTATAGAACAATGAATTTCACAGTGATCCAGAATGAAAACCATAATTCCTAAATGTTTTAAAGAGAAAACTAAACCCTAACTTCACTGTAACTATTTGTCATAGTTTTGGTTAGGATAGAGTTAATTTTCTTCATAGTGGCTTGTATGGTGCTGTGTTTTGGATTTTTCATTAACATAGCAGTGATAATACACCAAAGTTTTAGTTGTTGCAGAGCAGTGCTTACACAGAGCTAAGGACTTTTCTGCATTTCCTGCTGCCCTACTAGTGAGGAGGCTGGGGGTACACAAAAAGCTGGGAAGGGACACTGCCAGGACAGGCAAACCAAACTGGCCAAACAGATATCCCATACCATATGGCATCATGCTCAGCAATAAAAGCTGGAATACAGAAGTAGGAAGTAGGGGTTATGTTTGGAGTGATGGCATTTGTCTTCCAAAGAAACTGTTACACATGATTAGCCCTGCTTTCCTGGGAGTGACTGAACACGTCTGTTGATGGGCAACTGAATTCACTGTTTTTCTTTGCATGTCATACTTGCATATCATACTTGCTTTAACTAGTAAATGGTCTTTATCTCGGCCCATGAATTCTTGCCTGGCCTGCCTGCCAGGGTTAAACAACAACAGTGTTGAAACCACTTTACTTCATGGCATAAAAAATACACTCAATTCCAGTAAGATGTCTGAAAGGTTCAACTATTTTTTTCATTAAATGTGTACCATGATCCTAGTCTGAGTTTACCCTGAATGATCACTTTTTGGAAGCATTATAGGTGATTAAGAACAAGTGGAAAAGTTACACAGGTCAACAAATCTTTTGCTATTGTAAGCTTCTGATAATTCCTTGCCAATAAACCACATGATTTTCAATGCTCCCTTTTCAGGTAAGTGTAATTGTACCAAGTAAAATTAAATGTTTGCTTAACTTCTGGTTCCAAATGTCAGAATTTCACTTGCAAAACATGTCAATGATGTTGACAAATTTATGCCAAAGTGATTAGACTAGAAATAATCAGGCATTTTTTTAAAAGGTCTTTACAGCAAAAATGGTCTTTTTGTTTTGTTTTGGTTTGGTTTAATGTAGAATATAAGAAGCATAAATATCAATGCAGAAAGAGCAAATTTAATCTGATTTTTCTTATTTACAGTATAAAATTATGGGACTTTATTAATTATTTTTATCTTCCTTTGTTCTGTTTCAGATTCATTAAAATGTCAGGATTTTCTTTCATATTGAAGATCAGATGTTAGCCAAACTACAGTTATAACATTTCTTTACTCATGAAGCATAAAATTTATTGTTACTAGGAAAAGAAAGGAATAAGAGTTACACAAAACACAGGAGAATATTTATTGGAGAGAGGCAGACTTCTGTACACATTGAATAGAAGAGTTAATATTTAATTCAGTACTTCATTTCAACTAAGTAAGAAAAAAATATTAAAATTACAATAAACATTACATCAATCAAACATTCTCAAGATAATATCCAAAAATGTCTCACAGAATAAAAAGCATGACTGTTAGTATATCTGTCCCAAAATGCTGAAGGGCAAAAGGAAACATGCTAGGATTTGACTAAATGTGTTTGTTTTCACTTCAGTTAAGAGTGACTCTGACAAGAAACCTTAACTATTCAGGTTCTCACTCTCTTTTGTTTTGCATGCAAAACACTGAAAATAATAAAAGTTTACCTAAAATTAAGAGATGAAAACTCTTTTGTCTTCCTTATTAATATAAACGTGAAAGATCCACAACTCACAGGAGATCACAGGATCGGGTTGAAAGGAAACTCAGGGGATCTCTAATCCAAGGCTCTCCCCAAAGAAGCAAATATGAAATCAGCACTTGTATCCAGTCTAATCTCAAGGACATCTAAGGATAAAGACTTTTGAACTTCTCTGCTCTACCTCTTCGAACACATGAACATCCCTGTGTTGAAAAAGTTTGTCCTTGTATCCAGTTTGTCTTTATATCCTTTCATTTTCCTCTTACACACCACTGTGAAGAATCTGGCTTCTCAATAACATCCATGTTGAGCTTTGGTCCCCCCAAAGCCACCTCTTCTCTCTTCAGCATGAACAATCCTTAGACTCTTGACCTCTCATCAGAGGAAAAGTGCCCAAGCCCCCAATCAACTTAGTAGACTCTGCTGAACTTGTTTTATTTTATTGACTTCTTAGGGGGGACCTTAAACTGGATACAATATTCTTCATGTTCTTATCCTCAGAATTGCGACGTACAGATGCACACAAAGACAGATTGTCACAAATAGGTGACAATGTAAATTTTTTTAGGGGGAAGAAGAGTCTCTGTATTTAAAAATGACATAGGATTAGCCATTTGTGATATTGCCATATTGTGATATTCTGCATGCAGAGGTGCTTGAAGGAGTGTTATACATATGTGTAGTTACGTGAACTGCTAGGACTGGAAACCACAATGCCACAAGAGACACACTGATATAAACTCTCAAGAATGAGGATGGACAGTCCTTCTCCATAAGATGTCACTACAGAAAAATGTGTCAATAAGAATGCTGTCTTTTCCAACCAAGCCAGTAACCTAAGCAAAATTGCAGACAGGTCAATAGAAAAAATGACATACAATACAGTTCAAAGTCTACAGGTTTCTTTTTAAAACTGGTGAGGAAGCTACAGATTTATTCTTTAAACTATTAACTATTATTTATTTATTTACCGCCCCCCCCCACTCCCTCCCGCCTTAATTCCTCAGTTTTCACAGACAGCAGAAAAACAGTTATAAAAACTATATTCCCATTTTTTGGGAATATCAAAATTTTTGCTTATATTGCTATGTAAGGAAGGAACATGAGTGGGGGAAAAATGTCAACTCCTAAGCTAGTGTAAAGAGGCTGTCGTCTTTTTCCATCAAAATTTATACTTTCATATGTGCATATTTCAAAGAATTTGTAAAATTTCAACACTTAGATCAGTATCTTTAACTCACTGAAGAATTTAAGACAATGCATTTTTCCTTTGTTCCTTCAGACTCATATACAAATTTATGTTGCCCACGTTGTTCAGAAGTTGAAGCAATCACAGAGTAATACAATGATTGTTTCAAGAAAATGGAAACTGTGCCAGGGTATATTCATTCCAGGATTGGCCTGCACAGTTTTCCATTAGCATCTGCAGTTTGCATTTGTGAAATTGTTTGGGATACTTGATATCTCTTGCAGACAAATGGTTAGTAATTTCTCCACATTCTCCCATTAGAAGCACAATAGAAAGCCTATCTATAGGAAACTTAAAAGGCCTCATCCAACCAGATGGAACCAGCAACTCAGAAATATACTTGCACAGCTAAAAATCCAGAGATGGATATAAACTTCAGGTAACAGGCCTAAAATGCTGAAATTTTAACTTGCGCCTCTGTATGTGAACCCACCAAACTGGAATTCTTTCTTGTTTTTATATTAGAATTGACTGTCCTCTTCTGCATTAAGAGTTTTGGGGGTGGGCAGAGAGGAGAAGTCACCACACACAAATGCAAAATTAGTATTCCCTTGACTATAAATCCAAATACAGCTATCACTGCTTACAAAGAAAGACACGTTACTTTGTTGTTGTTGTTGTTACAAATTTCATTGGAAACAAGTTTGTTTTCAGCAATAGTTAGGAAGAAACAACAGAGTTCAGGTTTCCTTGTTCATATTAATTATACCTGTGCTACATGTCTGTCACTGTCAAATTTTCTTCTTTGAAAAGTGTTTCCAGCCCTGTGGCATAAAAATGTACCTGTCGTTTCAACCAATCTCTGCCTGCTCCTTGTAAACTGATACCTCTGTTTTATTAGCTTTAGTGCAACACAGTCTTTTGTGGTGAAGTTATTCCTACCTTCCCCTTTCTAATGAATAGACTCATTGTTGAAAATTTAGTGGTTAAAGTTTTATTAATCTTGGCTGTCTGCAGAGATGCAAAAAACATGTTGGTTGTTCAGAAGGGAGGCTCCTTTTCATGTGGTATGACAATACAGATAATTTTTCCTGAGTTTCTGTTCAGGTGCCAGACACAAAACAGAACATACCCATCCCAATCATTTTCCTATGACTTAGGGCTCTATGGGTGCATGCCTGGGAGGTAGATTGCTGAGCAAGTTTAACATGATCTCAAGGGAAGAGATGAGGGAAGTTATTTAAAACAACTAGAGTGTAAATATAGCAAAGGGGATTTCTTCTGACTAAAGGGGCTAATTGTCTATTACAAAAACAAAAACAACAACAAGGAAAAGAACATGAGAGTCAAGGACACCTGAACCAATTTGTATTTCTGGAGGGGAGAAAAAAAATAAGTAGTGAAGAAAGTGAACTTTTTATGAAAGCTGTGAGAAAAACAACAAAACAAAACAAAACATCTTGTTATTCATGTTGGTCTCATATCCTTTTACCCACTAAAACAAAAAATGGAGAAGTGGTAAGCCATACCTGCATGAAACTATTTTAGCAGTACATAGCAGCTTGACACAGTAATCAGGGACAAGAAAGGCTGGATCTGGCCAAGCATCTCCTGAATGGTTCTGAGAGCATTAACTTATCGGACAAGTGATATGCAGTTACCTTTAGTTTCCTTCAGCCGTAAAATGTTTCTTCTAAGATAAAAAACAAACAAACAAACAAAACAACAACAACAACAAAATTCATCTTTCTCTAGTGCTGTCATGTGTCACTGTTCAGCTCTCACTCACATTTTTCTTCCCCAGACTTGTATTATGCTTCTAGTTAGCATTAAATTACTTGTGACAATCATTACAATGATTTCTGCAATGATTGGAGAAGCACAGTCAGGGCATTTCAGGGCAGCAGATGTCAAAGGTGATATCTGCTTTTTCTTATGCGAGTATTGTTAGTAGAGTATTCACAGTTTTTATGTCTCCTTGACCACTCATTTTCAGTCAAACAAATTCATTTGGTAATGTTGAAAAACTACTGATCTGATATTTCATTCTGAGTTTGCTTTCACTGAAGTAAAAGGGGAGAAGCTGAAAAAAAATCAGTCCCCAGGTCATGTGAAAAAAGTGTTACTCTAGACCTTACCCTTAAAATCATTGCATAGCTAAAATACAAGGAGCGTACATCTTGAAATGTAAGCCAGACCCAGCTTGAAGAATAGAGAGCCTAAGAAAGATTTAAAATTATGGCTCACATTTTTTCTTACCTGAGTGTAAGTCTAAATTTACCACTCCCCTTTTCTCTCTGGAATCTGAGATGCATTCTGCCCCTCCTCTTTTTTTCTGAGTTTAGGGACTGTTGGGCATAAAGGGTTTGTGGGTTGTCAGTAAAGACGAGAACAGCAATGATATGTGTATACAATTGAGGGTAAATGTGTTACACAGCTGTTGTTTTGCTCTGTAAGGTATGAGTAATCCTTAGAGGGTGAGACCTAGGAAATACAACAGCCGTGGTCTGAATGGCCTTGTGCCACAAGAGCAATTTCCTTCAAATGCTGATTCTATTTAGTGTTAACCAATAGCACATGAATCATCAGGCAAAATTCATTTCAGATGTACAATTCTCTACATACTATACATATGATCACTAGTTGGGATTAGGTGAAATATAGAATGTTAGCATAAAATTCTCATTAAAATTTTACGTGACCATGGCCAGGAGAGGATGGACACAAACCTTCTAGAGCAAAGAGAAGCACTGGAAAGTGTATAATTTTGACTGTGGGCTGATACAACAACAAAAGCTTGTATTATAAAGAGGAATAGCCTAGGTAATGGCTAGTGGGACATTTAAAAAAATATATATATATATATACATTTTACTAAGAACATTACATGAAAATAAAATCACTGATGTTTTACTCATGGCCCTAACTGCTCTGTATTTTCTAAGAGATTGTCCTGAAACGGTACTTTTGTATGTGACATACATGACTGAATCTTGCCCTCTTTTTATCCTGTAGCAGTGAAATTGAGTGATTACTTTGCAATCTCTGGCAGTGCTTTACAAGGCCTTAATCTCATTCTAGAGGTAATACACTCAGGAATATATTGAGCACACTAGGTAATTAACTGGAATTGAAGTAATTAAACAAATAGAATAAGTGGCACTTTCAGGCAGAATCTGAAAAAAAAATAGTAGTGTGATTGATAACAAAGAAAATCTAGAGCTGTATCAGAAACATGAACAGTAAAAACAGAAAATTAAGTCTCTTAAGGGTTCAAAGCAACACAAACTTGTGGAACCACTTCGGCTTTTTCTGATTTCTAAAAAGTACCTTTCCTGTGTATATATTCTTTTTCTGCATGCAAACAATTTTACTAACATAAGGAAAGCTCAATCAACTCTGTGTGTAGGTAACTGAATTTTGCTCAAATATACACCATCTGTTAAAATGGAATTTTGTATATATATCCTACATGGTAAGTGGGTAAGTTTCTAAGGCTGTCAAAAGGATTTTAAAATGTCTTGAGATCTTCAAGGGAAACCAGCTGATGTGATCTTTTTGGATTTCAGTAAAGCTTTTGACACAGTTTCCCATAGGATCCTGTTGGACAAAATGTCCAGCATACAGCTAGACAAAAACATCACACGATGGGTGAACAATTGGCTGTTGTGTAGGGCTCAAAGGGTTGTGTTAAATGGGCCCACATCAGGCTGGCGGTCAGTCACCAGTGGGGTCCCCCAAGGCTCCATTTTAGGGCCAGTTCTGTTCAATGTTTTTATAAATGATTTGGATGTAGGACTAGAAGGTGTTTTGAGCAAATTTGTTGATGATACTAAACTTGGAGGAGCTGTGGACTCTGTTGAGGGTGGAAAGGCTTTACAGAGAGATCTAGACAGATTGGAGAGCTGGGCAATCACCAATCGCATGAAGTTTAACAAGAGCAAGTGCCAGGTCCTACACCTGAGACGGGGCAACCCTGGATATACGTACAGACTGGGCGACAAGACACTGGAAAGCAGCCCTGCAGAGAGGGATCTGGGGGTTTTGGTTGATAGCAAGTTGAATATGAGCCAGCAGTATGCCCTGGCAGCCAGGAGGGCCAACCATATCCTGGCGTGCATCAAGCACAGCATTGCTAGTCAGTTTAGGGAAGTGATTGTCCCGCTCTACTCTGCGCTGGTGCAGCCTCACCTCAACTACTGTGAGCAGTTTGGGGCACCACCATACAAAAAGTACATTAAACTGTTGGAGAGTGTCCAGAGGAGGCCTACAAAGATGTTGAAAGGCCTAGAGGGGAAGACATATGAGGAGCGGCTGAGGTTACTTGGCCTGTTCAGCCTGGAAAAGAGGAGGCTGAGGAGAGACCTCATCATGGTCTACAGCTTCCTCACGAGGGGGAGTGGAGAGGAAGGTGCTGATCTCTTTAGTGACTCTTTAGTGACCAGTGACAGGACCCACAGGAATGGTGGCAAGCTGCAACAGAGGAGGTTCAGGCTGGATACCAGGAAGAGGTTCTTCACTGAGAGGGTGGTTGTGCACTGGAACAGGCTCTCCACAGACGTAGTCACGGCACCCAGCATGTAGGAGTTTAAGAAGTGTTTCAGACAGTGTTCTTAGTCACATGGTCTGAATTTTTGGGTAGACCTGTGTTGTGCCAGGAGTTGGACTCAATGATCCTTATGGGTCCTCTGGATATTCTATGATTCTATGATAGTCAGGCACAATATTGAGGGTCTCATAGTGTCCAGACCTGGGACCTTTTAAAGCATCCCACAACATCTTACATATCTCAGAGCTCACTTTTCCTTCTAAAAAGGGTAGGTGAAACAATGATGTGCATCTAGGTTTCCACCCACGCTGACTGGACTTACACAGCTGGTGTATCACAGAACACATCTGTTCTGCAGCATGTGCATTTAGTATCCCTCTCTTAGTCCAGTTCATAGAAACTGAAGCTGTTATAACCCTCGCTGGTGGCTTGCCTGAAATTAGGAACTCAGTAGGAAAATCAGGAGAGAGGACATGAAGATGTAGGAACTGACAAAACTGTCAGTGCCAAGAGAAGCCTCAGTTAGTACCCACATCACCAATTCACTGGAGTGAGTATCGTGACCTTGCATCACTATAAGGTGGAAATTTAATTCTCTCTCTGTCAGACTAGAGTTTGTATATACCTAAAGCTATCAAGTTGACTAAAAGTTCCACATGTTTCAGATTGTAAATAATGATGGTTATCACTAGAATAAAGTTGGATTTTTTAAAAAGTCCCTGCTTTCTATAAAATCCAGACTCTGTAAGAAATTACAGCAATAAATAATTATATAGAATAATTATAATGAAGATTGTAATCTCTTTTTTCCTCCCCATTTTTTTTACAAGCCTTCTACCAAAGAGGAATAATTTGAGAAAATTTCTGGTGTGTATTAATGACAGTAATTCTTTTTGCTAAGGTTGACTAATATAATGGCCAGTATTTTAAAATTAAGTTTGATGAGTACTTCTGTCTAAATCTGTTAATCCCATTTTAAGAGATTAAAGTAATCTTCACTGAAAAACTCTAGGCAGAAATGGATTTGATTCCTAAATAAATTGAAGCTAAATCTAAATAGAATCAATACATGATTTGAATATGGATGTTTGGTAAATTGCTCATACCACATCAAGACGTTCTGTCTTGATATGATTCAGGGAATAAAATCATTTGTCTTGCTACTTGATTCTCCTTTTACTCTGTTATCTACTTTCTGGTGTGAAATTCTTGTAAGGATAAAAACACTGAAAAAATAAAAAGGTGAGGGGAAGGGAACGTGACACCAGACTTACAAAGATATTTAGGTGACCATGTTTACAGCTAAGTTGTTAGCAGCACTTTAAGTGTGTGAATAAAGTCTTGTTAAAAAACACTGGTCTTCAGGGCCCAACATAGAAAGATGCCTTTGAAGAATCTGGCTGTTTGAGACTTCACGTGTTCAAATGCTTTTTGAAGCTGGACAATTCTTCATAGAATTACAGCCAACAAAAGAATAGCACACTTTGTTAATCATCTGTGATATAGCCCTTCTGATGTATCACTAGAAAATAGGATATGTATATATAAAGTACTAAAATTTTTAAAAGGGACTGATTTTTATTTTTTATTTTTTTTCAAGGGGAGCAGTTGTATATCATACATGCTATGTGAGATGCAAGTTAATCATGCCTTAGGGTGTCACTTGATCTTTATGAAGTAAACCTCCTTTCTAGGTGCAGTAGAGCAGAACTGATTAGGTCCATTACAGTAATTTGTGCTTTTCTTTACAAGACACTAAACTTCATGGACTTTCAATAGGTTCTAGTATGGAAAAAATCCTCTCTGGACGTAAATTGCAGATTTGGCAGCTGAGATAAATTGAACATGGTTCTTGCTGGCTCAGTCAAAATAATATACCTGGTAGATTTTTAAGTGGCCCAGATGAACTGTGTTCAAACTTTAATTCTCAGTGAAACTGAGGGAAATGCCCTCTACATATTAGTTCAACCATAAGACAGACTCACTATTTCAAAACCACAAGTACTCATTGCTATTTTACAGAACAAATATGACTGTAGTAAGAACTCTCACATCTTCTAATGCATGTATGTTTTTTTTAACATCTTCTACTAAACTTTTACTAAAAACAAAATAAAATAAAATAATAAAATAAAACAATAAAATAAAAATAAAAAATAAAATATAAAATAAAATCTGCAACTATTGACACTGGCAAATGAATTTACTTTTCCACTTTTTTTCCTTATATTAGATTGGGAAAGTATACTTTTTCTTCTTATTTATGTTTTCACTTTACCTTTTCAAAAGATAATCTAAAAGGTAAATAAAAAAGAGAGAATGTCAAAGTGTGAACAACTCCAAATGTGAATGATGCAAATTTACATTAATTTCTTAAAATAAATTAAATATCTTCCCTTTTTCAAAACTTGTGAAAGTAATTATATAACAATTCATATTATTTTTGTTTCTATGGAACTCTACTTGCAAAATTAAGCATTTTTTACTAGTTTTAAATAAAAACTAGTTCAAACATTATAAAATCAAACAGAAACGAATTTCCTATACTTCATCTTAACGTGTGTATGATTTTTGTTTGCTTGTTTCTTTTACTAGCTTGTGATTTTTTTTCCTTTTTTTTTTATTTATAACAGAATTCTAATTACCTCATAGCAATTTTACTCTACCCTTTATTGATAAACAATGCACTGTCTATGGATCGTTCATGAAAGCTTGAAGTGTTGTCCATGATCCAAGAGAAATTTAAAAAAAAAAGTCATGTATGAAATGCTGTAGATCTTCACTTACTTAGCATTGCTGCCTATGACATGTGAGGTAATTTTTAGCATATAGTTATTTCTTTTGATTTTATCGTGGCTAAAACTGGATCCTTCCAAACAATTATTCTCTTCACTTTGCATTCTACATGCAAATGATGCACTTGTAATGATATACTTTCAGATTAACTGTAATTTGACTAAAGATTAGATTTTCAGTATTGTTCTACTCTGCCCTAGAATTAGACTATTTTTTCCTGGTGTGGATGATGGTATCTTAGATTTGGTTGACTGGCCCATCAGTCTATCCTTCTGTGAAATAGCATAGTTTATTTATAAATATATCTATTGACAATATTTAAGGACTAGTATACAGAAACAAAGAAGCTAACTGAGAAATAAAGGACAGGCTACACTTTTTTATATTCCTTTTTTTTTTTTTTTTTTGGTAATTAATGGTATTTAAAGAAAGAGGGCTAAGAGAGAGAAATTAACAGCAATACTATCATAAATTATCAGTGTACCTTAAATAAAGACAATATAAACTACATGATTCATATCTTGTTAATTTCAGTTATGCTGATGGTTTACATACAATTATTTGCTATTTTTAATTCAATGTTATTGGTGAGACAAATCTGTGGTTCTATAGGGGAAACTGTCAGGAGGATTTTTTTAACCCAAACATTATGTTTCCACTTTCAACCTGCTTCTGTCCTAATGAATCTCCTACTACAAAAATAAAATAAAATAAATAAAAAATCTGCTGCTCAAAGAAGACACAGTATTAAACTGTGAAAAAAAAAATCTGCTGAAGAGATTCTAAGAATGTTTAACTTTAATGCCAGCATCTGAGGATCATATAATGAATTGCTGGTGACTTTTTTTTTTTTTTTTTGTCCCTCTTTAAAGCTTTATGAATCATGCCCTAAACCTCAAAGTCATCTACAAAATGCTTTCTAAAAGAGTTTAAAAATACAGAAGTGGAATGAGGGCAAGACTGTAGTGTCACATCATTCAAAAGCAGAACATTATATTGTACAAATTTCTAGGATAATAGCAATGCCTTTCCTTGGCTTGGAAATAAAGGGCTCACCGAACATTAGCTGTTCAAATGACAAATGAAGAATTTCTGAAATCCCACAAGTTTCATCTCCACATTTTTATTTTATAGTCTGATGAAAAGTCATACAGAAACTGAAAAGGTTTCACAGCTGATACAGAGGCCTTTCAACCCCAAATATAGTTAAGAGTGTATGAAGAGTAACCCAGTGTCCCTGGTGTATCTTGCACAGGGAAAGTAGTGTAAGACAACAGAATGCATAGAGAGTAAGAGGCTGCTTTAATAATTTCCTGATAGAATTGCAATAAGCCAGTGTGATTAGCAGATTGAGCTAGGTTTTCCCAGTGTTTATTATCACTTTTGGCTGTGTAGTGTTCACATGAATTAGCTAAACACAACTGTGACAACAACCAAGTGTCATTGAAAAGTAAGAAATGTAAAAAGTGTAAGAAAAGTAAGAAAATGAAAGATTGCCTTTCTTTTACAACTCAGTTCAGCTGTCCAACCCTGTCAATCAAGGCATGTAAACCTACCCTGTCCTTCAAAACAAATGCAATGGGACTTAAGCAACTACTTGCAAGTGAGCATGTGTTTTTTTTCAGCATACAGACACACTTCAAATACCTCGTTGAAAGAGAACTCTTATGGAAGTGTGACTGTGTCCCATCAGCCAGAGAGCTACTGTAAAATTTTAAGGAGACCTGAAAAATTACAGCTAAATTAGACAGAGAGAAGAAAGAAAGAAAGAAAGGGAGAAAAGAGAGAAAGAAAGAGAGAAAGAGACAGAAAGAGAGGAGAGAAGGGGATAGAGAGAGAGAGAGAGAGAGAGAGAGAAAGAAAGAAAGAAGGAAAGAAATAAAGAAAGAAGGAAAGAAAGGAAGGAAGGAAGGAAGGAAGGAAGGAAGGAAGGAAGGAAGAAGGAAAGAAAGAAAGAAAGAAAGAAAGAAAGAAAGAAAGAAAGAAAGAAAGAAAGAAAGAAAGAAAGAAAGAAAGAAAGAAAGAAAGAAAAAGAAAGAAAAAGAAAATGAAAGAAAGGAAGAAAGAAAAAGAAAGAAAGAAAGAAAGAAAGAAAGAAAGAAAGAAAGAAAGAAAGAAAGAATAAAACAGTAGGGTTTTCTTTATGTATTTTAAGGAAATTGGTTAATTTAGCACATGAATGCAGATGTGCCTTCTCCATGAAATGTCAAATGAGCATGGTATAATTATTCCAAAATACAGAATTCAAGTATTATTCTGTGCAATCTAAGAACAACCTGATGTTTTCCATAAGATAATGTGTTAGACATAAAAAAAATATCTTCCTAGCACTGACATAATCCAATGTTAATAGGTGCTGAATTATTATAACATTTCATGAATGTTTTACATATATTTAAAAAAGTAAAATTAAAAGCAATATTAGTAAAAAATATAAGAATGGCTGTTCCAAATGATAAATTGTCTCCTGTTTATTTTCAGTTCAGGTACAAATTGAGGTCTGAGGGCAAAAGAAGATGGAGTGCTTTCTATGCTCCTCTGTATTACTCTTCAGTTGTCTTAAAATTATAGATCTACCTTAACTCTGAGACCACTACAAGGAACTAAGAGCAAGAAAAAGTTAGTTTTCAAAAGGTCATTGAGTCCTCACTTCTAAGATCATTAACAATTCAGCCAGTGTGCCTTGCAGTGATAAAAACTGCAATGTAGGTAGTTGGCACCTTCATCAACAGATTATACATCAAGCAGACTTCACAGCACCAAATGTTTTATATATTCTTCAGATTTTCTTATATAGCTTTCTTAAATGTAGCTGTATGAGATGGTGTGCTGGTTAACTCTTTGCAATAGTTCTGCATTTCTCCCTAAAAATTGAGCACTGTGCTTATACTTTGAGACATATTTGTAATCCTTTGTAGAGTGTAAACATCTGAAGGAAAGACCATGAGTCATTAATGTTTTTCTTATCTGACCAGTATGATGGAAGTCTGAAAATAGGAGAATACTTAATATCTCTTCCTGTATTTTGTTTAGACTGTTCCACACTTCAGGGTGAATAAAAAAAAAGGCCTTAGATTTTCCTAGTAGATGAAATGGAGGCTGAAAATTAAGTGCAGCACTGTGTACAGGTTCTTCATATCTCCAATAGTTCACATAGAAGATCAATTGAAGCTAAGATATTGATCATGTAAGAGTCCTAGGGATAAAAGGTACTAGATAAATATAAAACCTGATGTTGATGGTAATACCTTCTTCATACTGAAACGATGGACAGGGTGCTAATGCATTAAGATTTCTTATTTGATGGATATGCCATTCTGTAAGTTGGTGGTTCAACTAACCTTAATAGAAAAAGATTTTACTGCTTTGCCTCACTTTTAAAAGGATTACCATAGCTGCCTATACTCAGCACGTAAATTGGACTGAAAGAAGTGCCACATACATCCATCATTGCCAAATGATAGATTTTCATCAATTCTTAACAAAATTGAATTGCTTGGACAGTCTGAAGAGATAAATTCAATGTTCAAAAAGAGTATTCTTGGCCTTGGCAACTGAATATGAACCATGCAAGAAGTTATTAATAGATCAGCAATTTAGTGCATAGTGAAACCCCTAAATCTAATGGCATTGTTCATTTCCTACAGTTTTTAGGTGCCTTTCTTTTCTCTTTTATATTTGCTAATAAGATAATATTTTCCCCATCTTTTGCTGAAATCAAGCACTGATAGTGCTTGATAACTCTTAAAATAGACCTTTCTCTATCTGTTTTTGTGTCTCAAACAATTCCTTGACCTATTAGAAATTCAATATCCCACTTATCTTTAAAGAAATTATCCCATAGTACTCCCGTCATAACATGGTAGAGACTTACCTTGTAAGGAAAGTCCTTACCTTGTAGACCTCCAGAACAATTCTCCAAACTAAAACAATTCCATTATTCCACTATGTTATACCAGGAACTACTTCAGTGCAGAGACTTCATATTATACAGAACATGGTATCTGGTTTGCTCTTGCATAAATGAAGAATGCTTCTAAAGAATGTTACCAGTTAGTTGAAAATATTTAGGAGGTCAAAAACAGGACAAGGTCTTATGCTAAATATTCAAACATTCGATGCTTGATCTAGTGGAGCTAAATGGAGATAATAATTTTCAACAAAGTCTGAAAAAGAGTTACACTGTAGGAGGTCTTTTGGTCAAAAAACTACTGTTATTTTTCTCCTGATCCCTGAAAAATCTAAATTTAAAAGCACATATATATATATATTTTTTAAATTGATGTAATATATTATTATTGCCAGCTATAAAACACAGTATTTTCTGCTGTATGCAAACAGTATTAGGAACATTCAAAAATAGAAACTGTTCAAATCAATGAGTAAGCAAGAGATCTCTCCTTAAATCACAAGAATTCATGATAACAAGCTGTATTTTATTATGTGCTGTCACTGAGATTTATTTGATATTTGTAGAGAGCTTTGAGACCTACACAAAGATACTATAATTTTGTTAATTTTAAATTTGAACAAGCCATTTTTGGAAATTTTGTTTTAATGTTTATTATTCTTTTCTGGCACACACATTCTTCATATTGTGACGTTCCACATTAAGGTCCTGAAAGGTTTAGAGTATTACAACAGAATAGTAATTTAGTAATTCGGGATATCTATAGAAAAAAAATGTTCAATGAAGAATGAGTTCTGAAAATGAGTTTGAATGATCAGAAAATGTCCCACTGTATTACCTCAGACTCATTTCTATTGAGCCTCATTTCATCACCGTCCGCCTTCATACCTAGTTTAAAGCCCTCTCGATGAGCCCTGCCAGCTGCTGGTCTAGAATCCATTTCCCCCTTTGAGACAAGTGGGGCCCATCTGCAGCCAGGTGCCAAGTAAACATCCACATGGTCAACAAATAAAAAATAAAAAATAAATCTGGTGATGGCACCAGTCTCTCAGCCATGTATTTATCAGCTGGGTTTTCCAGGTCCACTCAGTATCCCTCCCCGCCACTGAAGGGATAGAGGTAAAACACCACCTATGCTCCCACTCCATCCACTAACTGCCCCAGTCCCCTGAAGTCCCTTTTGATAGCCTTCAGGCTTCTCTCAGTGATCTCATTGCTGACAGACTGAATTATCACTAAGGGTTAATAATCAGAGGGGTGAACCAGGCCAGGAAATTTACTGGTAATGTCCCTGACCTGGGCCCCAGGTAGGCAGCAGACTTCCCTATGGGGAAGGTACAGCTGACATATGGGGCTCCCTCTTCCCTTCCGAAGGGAGTCATCTACAGCAATTACCCTTCTTCCCTTCTTGGTGGAGGAAATCTTGAGGTGTGGAGTCAACTTTCTTGCCCTAGACAACCTCCTGTGTAGACCTTTCCCCACATCCTCTCCAACCCATACCTCAAGCTCCAGAGACTCAAACCTATTGTGTAAGGGCACCTGGGGAGGCAAGGCAGGGAGGGAGGGAGGTTACCTGTGATGCTGATCAGGGACCTGTTTCCATTCCTCTTGATCTCGTAGGTCCACTCCCTTTGCCAGACTACTACAGGGCAGGGGGTCCAGCACGATTTGGGGTATGTCACCCGGGTGCCTTTCTCTCAGGCATGGAAGGGAGTTAGTTACTCCACCAGACTAACTCCTGCTCACACCGATACTCCTTAATCTCTCCACCTCCTCCTTGAGTTCTGCCGCCAGGCTGATCAGACCCTCTTGCTCCACCCCAAGCCTGTCAGCTGCCCTTGTGAAGGCTGCTGGGTCCTGGCAGCTCCCTTGGCTGCCTCAAGTGGCCTTGAAGCAGGAAACTCCCTGCCTTCCACAATCCCCCGCTCCACTGCAGAATATGTCTGCCCTGGAGCTGATCACCTCTGATTCTGTAAAAATACGGAACACCCATCTATGATGTCACATGAAAATTTACATTCAAAATTTGGTGATCTCAACAGAAATTTTTCCATTAATTACATTTAGTGTTATGTTCCAAACAATCCTTGTTGTTATTATTATTTTTTTTTCTTTTTCAGTACAAATCTCTGTATCCGTGACATATCCAAGTATGCTTAATAAATTTTTAAAAAGTTGAAAAATTTGAAAAAGACATGTAATATAGTGTAGGATATTCAATATAAATGAGAAAAAGTATTTATTTATTGACATTATTGCATTAGAAGTACCATAGCTCAGCCAGAATACCCTTTGTGTGAAGCACTGTGTCTAAAGCTGTGAGAATTTCATTGAGTGGCAGAATTATTTAAATATATGCATAAACCCTAAAGACTTAGATATGTTACCAGCATGTCTTCATAGTGTGATATCAACTATGTAACTCCTATGTGCTTTTACAATCTAGACAAAATAAATATGAATGATTATAAATAATTTCTACCATTTTTTTTATTAAGAGAACAGAATTTCATTCAGTTCCACAGTAGAGTTCCTCTGCGCCCCCCCCCCTTTTTTTTTTCCAGATTTTCTTAATGATTTTGCTTTTAACCATAGACCTCTTTAGACATTTTGCTTACACTGTAGAAACAAAATAATACCTAAGTTTCCTCCCTGATCCATATGCAAATGTCTGTATTTTCTTTGAGATTGACAGCCTTAGTAGATTTTGCAATAGCCTTCTACATTCTGAAACAAAATATTTTACAAAGATGACACAGTCTCTTGGAAGATAAAGCATAAAAGTTTATGACATTGTTTATGTTTTCATTTCACTCCTTAAATTGGGTTACAGGATCAACTGAAACAGTCTGAAATCAGGCCACTCAGAACTCTAGTTCATTGCCTTTTCTATATCACTTTAGTACCTGCCTTTTGATACTATGATATTGCAGATAACAATTCTGCATCAGGTGAGCTGAAGCAATCCTCCTAACCAAATGTGAAAGGATTTCATTTCAGCTCTAACCAACCATTCTCAATGAAATCTTTCTATGGGAAGAACTATTTAAAGGAAACAAACACATGAGAAAAGCGTCAAAACTCAACTTCATGTCACTTATACATGTTACTTTAGGCATATATTGAGTACTGATCCAGAAAGATGAGATGATCATATCAGCAAACAAAAACCTTTCTAAAAAGGAGAAGCTGAGGCACAAAAACTGAAAGATGAATAATTTCAGGGTACCACAAATGGGAAAAGAAAGTCTGTCAAAATTTTAAAATGAGTGAATTTGAGGGGACATCAAGAAGAACATGCCCTGCAGTGCTACAGTGCTCTAAAAAATTCCAGAAACATATAAATGTTGGTCCCTGATTGTACCTCTGAAAGAGTCAGTGATTACAAGCCTCTGGCAGGCCCTAGTTAAAATTTACTCCTGTCAATGCTCTCAACGTCATGATCAACTCCTGTTGGAGACATGAACTGAGATAGGCAGAACTTTGTATTTCAATTTTACAGGGTGTACATAAGACTGAAACAAATAATGGCGCTTCCAAAAAATAAAAAAATCTAAATGGTTTTCCCTTTATCACAAGTGTTTAGCAGACAGTTTTATGGAAGTATTTGAATTATGAAAGTCTCAAGAATAGATAATTATTTAAATAATAACTAAGCAGACAATGACCCATCTGTAATTCTTTATCTAAATGCTTCCCATTCTCTATTTCTTGGCCTTCAGAATTGCCCAGGAAACAGCAACTTTTAGAGCATAATGCAAATCCATGTTGTGACTTTGACTCTGTCTGAAGTGTTCCAAGAAGTATGTAATAAACTTATGAACAATTCTCCTTGCATTAACACTGTAACAATCTCATCTTCTTTAGATTATCTGTCTACAGTTTCATATTGCAGTTTTCCTGGCGGGGCCCTTAGTGGCTTATTTAAGCCACATGGTACAAAGAGCACATCATGATGGGATGGTCTTTTTGGACAGAAAAGTCAAGATTTCATCCATTTTGTTTGTGTTCTAAATAGAAATACCCTCCATAATCTATTGGAACGGAACAGGTCAATACTTGTCTCTTCAATTAGTTTTCTCTAAGACAAAGCTGCCCAAGAGGGGACACATCACAAGAAGTCTGGGTGAATATTAAGCAGTGTACTTTATTTTATGGCTAAGGACTGTTCCAAGCCTTCTTTAATTTACCAATATAGACACTGCCTGTTAATTTTAACTGTCTTCCCTTACCCTTCCCACCTCCTAAATTGGAAACAGATGGAAAAGCAGTCACTATATAAACTAATTTAAATCTCATTTTACTACCAACAAAGGAAAGCAGCATGTAGAAAGACCTCTGGAAGTAGGAAAAAGCCTGAGACGGAAGTCTGGATGAAGAATTTCAGGATTTCTTATGATTTATGAAATGATATGAGCACTAGACCTCATAATTGTTAACAACAGAAAGAAGGAGAAAGAAAAGGAGAAAAGATAACAGAGAATTCTCTGAGCCTCTCAAGACTTTTTCCAGAGTTTTCATTTGCATAAGATTCTATGCCTTTGTTTTAGGAAGGCAGACATGCCATAGTGATGTACTGGTGGGGAAGATTTGAGTGAGAAGTGAGGCTGAAAAGTAGATTCTTCAGGTTACTCATTGTCCTCTGAAATTATTAAGATGTTGTGGGGAGGTTCCTCAGAAGTGCATGATATTTGTGAAGTGAGAGAAAGATTAATAAGGTGAATAAGACCTGAGACATACTCAGTGGTATCATAGTTCATAAGAGAGTAAGGTAATCTGTACAAGAAACAAAAAGAACTGCATAACATTACAGGGAAGTTAGAGTATATGAAATAAAAATCTCAAGAATCCTTCAAGTACCTCTACTACAATTCAAGTTCAAATACGCAATGAAAATATGTGTGGAGCCTAGTAATTTCCTTGGTCCTCTGTTCCATAACATCTAGTGCCTTATGACCAAAAAGATAAAGATTTACAAGATATGGAGAAGTTCATATTGATTTTCATCATTACCCATGTTAGACACAGATTTTCCATGCAGCTTAATGTCCAGGACATTAGCCAGTGAAAGACTGATCATAATGTCTGCCCAGCTTCCTCTTCCGAGCATGGTCCAGTCTAAATTCTTTTGCTTGCTTTACTAACACATATGGTCACTTAATTGTGTTATCCCTGTGGACGTAACCCAAATTTTAATTACTCCAGTTATTGAGGAGGACAAGTAGAAAGAAAGGATAATAAAGAATGAGAGACACTCTATTTAGACTGGATGTCTATGTTTGTCTTTAAAAGATACTGGATCATCCATTTTGGTTTTATGATCACTAGATCAATTCAAAAATAATATTTCTAAAAATGAAAGTTGAAAATGAAATAAGAAAGCTAATATAATCCTTGATACACAGGTGATTGACAGGAGATAATTCATATCATTTTAATCTTTGGTTTTATATCTATCCACCTAAATTGATGTGTACAATTCCAATGTGTCAGCATCTCAGGAAGAATGCTGAAAAGTTGGAAGAAGACCAAAAAAGATCCTCCTCCCCCCCCCTCAAAAAATCATTATCATAAAAACCTTTCTTTAGTTTGGCAAAGAGAAAACATTAGTTGATGACTTAGCCTGCCCTTTAGAACAAAATTGTATGTCTATATAAATGTAGAAAGAGGGAACTATGAATTTGATAACAGTGCTTGTCAGCTAAGCTGACAAAAGCACTGAAAAAAAAAAAAAAAAAAGCTAAGAAATGAATCTCTATATTTCTAACTCTAAAATATTATGCATTAAATATGTATAAATATACAGACAGAATTAAAGCTATAAACCTTCATGTATTATCAAAAGATTATAGTAGGAGATAATTCCTTACTACATGTTTAAATCCAATTGGCATATTTCTACAGAAGAAACAGTATTTGTAGCAAGTAAGAAAGGCACATGGGATATTCCCAGGACATGCTTTATGCAGGAGGACAGACTAAACATTGCTTTTAAATGCTACTGCCTTTTGATTTTCAAATCTGTGAATCATCAGTGTCAGATTTTTTTAATTGACGCAGTTTATTGTGGGAGAGAATTTGGGAGTCTAGCCTGTACCATCTGAATACTGACATAGTGTAGAAGCAATCAATAATAATCATAGTTTACAGACTGCTACTGCATTTCCCAGTCCTGATTTAATAATCTTTCAGTTGTCATGGATTCAGAGGATAAACATCCAAGGTTTTCAATATACAGATTAAAGCTATGAAATACACATCACTGCTTGTAATACACAGAAACAAAGTTTATATTCTTTCAGTTAGACAAAGAGTAACAGAGTCAGATCATCCCAGAAATCTAATATGTGGGCAGGTTTAATAGAAATCAGGAAAGGTATTTCTGTGGTTTATCTATCTTGCTCATTCATAGTAGCGATCTATGTTTCTAATTAAAATTTAATATGGTCTGTATAGATAGCTGGAGTGTCAAACTCTAAATCACTATGTCTAAGCAGCTAAAGAATTCAGTGCTCAGACTGCAATTTATAAAATGGTTGTTTAATGTGTTTGGAGCAGAAACTAAGGGAGGTTATGTTTAGACTGATGTGTATAATTTATTGTATCCACATATGGGTAAGTCTGCTAAGCCTTTTCTTTTTCCTTCAAATAGCACAGTGAAAGGAAGATCTCTAGTAGTTCTCAGGCAAGTACAGTACTATGTGAAATCCCGTTTAGCAGAGGATGATCAGGATAGGGAGTTACATATTTCTGAGTAGCTTATGATGAGTGTACTTCATTGCTTTTAAGGGAATATTTCTTGAAATGCCAAAGCAGGTGCCTTAAAATGCCTCATATTTTGGGCAGTAAACCTCACTCATAAAAACCCTGCTACGCACATTAAAACTTAATAGCTGGCTGGAATATGTCATATTAATGCACCAAGATCTATGCTGAAGAAACATTGTGAAACTGAAACTTACACACAGAAAAAGTCAGGGAATTTAGTGTCAGTGATTTCATTTGAGCCTTACATCTTTTTGCACTGTGTCTGGGTGACATGAAAGTGTGAAATCAATTTATGATGTTGAATATTTGAAACCTGAAACCACAATGTAGAACAAATGCAGGCAAAGAAAGCATATATATCACAAACTGATTCTTAACTAGAAGAAATGCAGAGCAATTAAAATACATTCTTCTGTCAGTTATGTTATTAATGGATGAGTATAAACTGAATGTGTTAAATGGTTAAGGCTGCAGGGAACACATAGAATAATACTCCTGTTCTATACTTTTGATAGCTTCCAGTGAGCCAGAAAATATCATTGCCCAGAAGGAAAGGGTTTACTTATTTTGTTGGCATTAGCTTTGTTCAAAATGTTAATATCCTGGAAAAAAAGAAGTATTAAAAAGAACCCAGTTTTTAATTGCTGAGACTACGAGTGCTTCAGGGCACAAAGGGAAGCTTTATCACTGACTATAAGAGCAATTAAAACAAATACATCTATAGTGCTTTAATTCATTGCTTGAAATTAGTGAGACATAAGACTTCAGATTATTTATTTATTTATTTATTTATTTTACCCCAGGACTCCCTCCTTACCTCATTGGCCTGGTTTCAGTTAAACCAGGTTAAACCACAACACTCATTCTTCTTAACTTTTTGACTTAGGCAGAGTAAATTTCATTACTATTCCATATTCTTTGTTGTTATGGTCCACTTGTGAGTTATTCGACAAAGACATATGCATCCAAAATGCACAGGTCTTAAGTAGGATCATAATAATCACTTACATATATTCCAAAAGTTTATAACAATGAGATGCAGAAATTATATGTTCTGAACTTGGGCAGTAGTAGGGGGAGGCACAGACAAGAATAGGAAGATGCAGAGCAGCCAAATACATTGTAGTCTCAGTATCAGGCACCATTTCATACTGGTGAGATTTAGGGAGTTTCAAGTAACCTCCTACAAAAACAGCAGGAACTCCACCCACTGAGTAATATTTAAAGAGATTTGTCAAAGCTTTAGAGAATGATCAGTTGAGCACTTTGTAGTAATACAGGCAGTAATTTCCTGATTAGAAGATCTCAGTGGCTCTTATTTAGTATATCCTATATTTTGACAGAGCACAGCTACATGCTATCTTACCAGAAATAACTTGTCTTGGAAAGAAGGGAATAAAAAAAGATTGAGATCCTTAAGAGTAAAGGAAGACTGTACAGACTGTAAGACTGTAAGCTGAAGATTACAAAGAGACTTAGATCCAATTTGAACTCAAGGGAAAGAAATGGGGAATACAAATACCAGCAAAAGACTCAGCAGATAACATTAATAAAACTATGCAATGTGTTTGTATTAATGCAGGCAATATGTTATATTATGAACTGCTTTTGTTGTTGTTATTGTATTCCTTTCTCCAAAGTGTTTCCCGATTAGTTGAACTCATTAGCTGAATCAAGATTTGCTTCTTGGAGTGATCCCTGCTTCAGCACCACATGATTATTTTTTACAACAAAATTATTGCCCCTGTCGGAAATAGCATAAGTTTTTACAATGAGAACAGTGACATGAAGACCATTAGCTACTGTAATATCAGTAGTGAGGTTGTGCAAATGCAAAGACATTACTGGAGTTCCTGAGGGAATTGCAATTATGTAATATATGTACTATCCTGATGAAAATCTGCCATTGATGTTTTAATGAGGAAGCCCAGAAACAGATAAATCCTTTTTCCAACAGACCTATAAACAGTCTGGATTACTGGGACCAATTTTGCCATTCACAACCAAAAAGGCTGCAGGTGTAAACATAAGTTGGGTCTTCAGAGTAATGTACTACTCATGATAAAAAAAAAAAAAAAAAAAAAAAGATAAATGGAATTCACTCTGTTCTGGGGCCAGAAAAGGAACAATATATAAAAGTTTAGAATGTATTGATTCAGTTTGTTGTCATTTAATTTCATTATCAACATGTGAGCAGCTCCTGAAAGAATCATCAAAATAGTGGGAAGAAATTTCTCTTTTATTCTCTGTCAAAAAAAGGAAGCTTCCAAGAGTCTCAAGAGAAAGTCTATTCCTGTCAGAAAAATACCAAACTAATGATGCAGAATAAGAAAGCTCAGACAGTTTTTAATTAAAACATGTATATATAACTTATTATCCACAGTGACCCTTACTTCTGAAATGTCCATAAGTTATTTGAATTCATGTCAATAGGTACTTTTCTGTACAAAGTCCCAGAAGACTCAGAAATATTTCTTGTACACATAAGAAGCTACCTTTTATTTATTTATCTATTTATTTACTTATTTATTTATTTATTTATTTTCAAAACTCTATAAAACTGAAAGAGACAATAAAATGCAAACACTGGAACATTACATTAATCTTAGTTCATGTATGGGAAAATTGTGTCACATTATTTTTTGTGTATGACAGAGAAAGTCAAATGGCCTGGATACCCACATCTTAGGCAAACCCACATCCAGCTCTGATTCCAGCTTGTCCAGCCTTGTGAATCAGCCCCACTCTTGCTCTTTGCTGTCAGTAGTTTTCACTTTATGTCTTCCTCCCCTCTTCCTTTTCTTCATATTGGTATGGCTACTCTATCTTGAAGCTGAGCACTTAATTCTTTCTTGTTTTTAATGATGTGAAGTCTTCAGACTACGGTTTAATTGGAGGCCAAAGGGTTGCTAATAATACTTGAAATTTGAAGTTCAGAAGTCATGTGTTTTTAGAATGCCATCTGGGTTCCAGAGAGAAAGAAAATTCAAAGAATCCTTCCTACTTTCTCCATTCACCTTTGGAGGTCAGCATACAATGTTATAATAATAGTACTACTTATGTTTAACCTCAGCTGCTTCAACTGACTTCATGTCTCTGGAGAGGTTCAGATTTGAAGGTGATTTTGCTTTATTTAAAGTCGTAGATCAACAGAACTGAAAATGCATCTGTTACGCTCAATACAGCCCACATTTTGTGACTCTCAGTTTGTGCGGAAGCTTCCAACAACATCTTTGTGTTATATGCTCAGAGTTCAATGAAAATATCTATCTTGAAATCCTCCCAGCCTCCATCTGCACTTGGTGGAAAGAGGAAAGCTCACTCAGAGGGCAGTTCTGTAGGATCTGGTTTCTGTCTTTTGGCAAATTATAAAACACAGATTCTGATGCAGGACATAACAGAGGTTTAAATCTAGAATGCTCTCTTATAAGCAAGAATCTCAGACCTGTGCTGCCCACTTTTTCATGTAGCAGGAAATAGATTGCCTTTGTCACGAAGCTCTCCTCCTATAGAGGGGAATGCTCAGTGTTCAGATGATGTACTTGAGCCGTTATCATTAATGTTTGTGTTACCTTGGCAGGAAAAGCTGAAAAAGCAGAGATTACAAACTCTGTCTGACAAAGGGGTCATCTGAAGGGAAAAATTAAGTAGACCCAGGCAAGGAACAGGCAAAGTGAAATAACACTTCTTGCTTCTTCCTCATTCTACTGGGAGATCTCAACAGCAAGATGAAGACAATTCATTTCAGATTGTATTAAATATTAAAACTTTGAGCTAATTTCAGTAAATTTTGAGATGCTTTTTTGCTCATCTCAAAACAGTAGGTAATTTTAGTTAATTTCTGTGTGTTTCACTGGTATCAAACATGGTGCTCAGCACTTTGCTCAAATATGGATTCATTGGTCTATTGATCACTACTTGATTGGTCTATTGATCACTAACTACATGAAGTCTAGAATCAGGTGATATAAGAGGAATTAATAAGAAGATAGAGTAATCTATTATTAAGAGGAATCACACAAGGCTTGTGTGACTACCACATCTTAATCTACCAAAAGTGTAAGTTCGAATAAGACATCAAAATAAAAAACAACTATCCTGAAGTAAATTAATATCCAACTTATGAATGTCAAAATTGGAAAGAGGGAAGGATAACATAGGGAAAGGTCTCTTTATTATTTTAATGTTAACAAGATCAGCTTGAAATATTCCTTTATAGATTTAAGACCTGCTTTACATGTTCTAAAAAAAAAAAATGTAGCTGAAGAGACTGGTACCTAGGCAAATTTGCATATGTAAATTAACATACAGTGGGCATGTCATTCCTGTCATTCCTGGATTTTTCTGTTTCATTGATAGTTATTCTGTGTAAGAATTATCTGTGTACAAATTAACACAATTTTCTGTACAGTTCTCATTTTGTCAAGGTTTATTAATTTAATAACTAATCATTCCCAGTCCCATGGTACTATAGTTATTTGGAGCTGGCCAGCTCCCATAAGCTATTAGGCCTATAATTTTAATTTTAAGTAAAGTTTATATTCAACAAAACTGCAGAATAAATTAAATGTCAAGTCGATATTTGCTGTTTGGGGAGGATTGCATAGCTATGATATATAAAGCAGAAAACATTTCCAAAAATTTAGCACAGAAATTAGACTAATTGAAATTGGTTTGCATTTCATTTTATTACTTGTTTCACCAATACATAAATCAGTTTCACAGTAGTATTATGCACCTATGTTTTATACTAGTGATAACATATATTTATATATATATATAAATATATATATTTTCTTTTTACTGACTAATATAAGAATGGCAATTCCTGTGCAGTCTTACTGGAATTAAAACCAAAGACACTATAGACCATTGGCAAGACCAAATGGCTATTCTTGGGTAGAAAGCTGTTCTAACTAGGGAATTCTTTCTTTTCTAAGGTATAAATAAATCCTGCCTTCCTATGTCTGTTTTTCTATTCCCGGAGAGTGTGAATTATTCTCAGTCAGGGGTTTTCTCATCCCTGTAAAACCACTTGAGGAGACATGAGAGAGGAATAACAATATTGATAGTTTTGGGGATAAGAGCATGGAAAAAAGAATTGATAACTGTGGTATGAGTTTTAGAGTCTGAACTGAGCAAACTATAAAAGAAATTGCTCATTGGCCAAGTGGTGTCTGAGTGGAAAGGAAAGTAGTAGTGCGAGTGCAGTTTGCAGTAGGCAAGCTTTAATTGTTTAATGCTTGGTTCGGGAAATAACCATGACTTGACCAAGCAATTCTAATTAATTTATCTCACTTGTCATTACAACACCCTCTACAGTAAGCTCATTAGCAGAGTCAACATTCTCATACATGAACTTCATAGTTGGGAAAGAATCAGGAGGTATCCCATAGTGACCTTATATGTCTGTATGCTGATGTTTGTATGCTGAAGCAAAAGAGACATTCTTAAAGGGCTTGTGGTGTTGCCATATGCCACATGCAATTCCCTCAAAAATTAACTTTCTTAGGGTGTAATTTCTTTCTGAGAACAATGAATTCAGTGTGCATGCAGGGCAGATTCAAATCATCACCCAGTGAATTGCATGAAATTGCCTGCTGAATATATAGCATTTGTTACCACGTGCACATATATTGCTAAATGATTCTGTGGTCAAGGTCCTTCAGTTTCACAATGTTTTTGTATGAGAATGCTCTAGGAATGATATGAAAAATGTGATATAATTGAGTTAACTTCTGCCCTTTCACTGAAAGAAAAACAAAGTTTTGAAAATGAGATAACTGGTCTTAAAGAGCTAGGGAAGAGGACTGCGGGGAAGGAGAAGACTTCCTTCCAGATCCTGTGTCACTGAAAGGCTACATTAGTTTCACATTGAAGCCATTTGGGTCAATTGCTTTTCCAGATTTTAACATCCCATGGAATTGCCTTGTCAGTGTGACAACCAAGAGAAAATGGGATAGGAAAAGGGAGGAAATTGCAAAGCTGAAAGGAAATTAGATCAACTTAGCTTGTCAGAACTATAAATTGTTGCACCCTGGATCAATTACCAACATTAGCTGAGGTTGTTCCTCAACAGTGTAAGCCAGATTTTTGTAGGTGAAGCAGGAGTTGGAAACCAGGGGTACAGTGATTGATCTAAACCCCAGAATTCCAGACCTTTCTTTTTCCCTCTGTCTCTATCTTGTTTAGTTTAAACTGGGTGCAAAATATAATATCTTTTAGGGGGGGAACAAAGAGAATTATGACTCAGGATAGTAATCGGGATCAGCTCACAGCTCTGAGAGATGAGAGGTATGTTCAATTGAAATGCTAGTTTAATTTGGTTAAATGTTCTATCAACTTGACTACTAGTTATAAAAATAAATAAATAAATAAATAAAATGTTTCTTCATGGGATGTTTGGGTCAATCAGTGAAAGCCTCTCCTATGTATCTTCAAAGCTTAACTTCCTAGAAGTGGTTGTTAGAGGAAAACAACCCAGTAATCATTAATATATCTTTAATGAAAAAGTCTTTTCCCCAATAACTTATTAAGTCTGGTGCTAAATTGTTTAGGCTTATGAAGACTTAGGTAATTTAAGCATAGTAATCATTGGAAATGTAGACTCCTAGGAAGGAATCTCAAAAGGTTATATGACAACTTAGTGGGAGACTGTAGGCATTGTTTACCTAAATATGGACTTAGTTGCTTAAAAATGCAGTAGGAGCACTTTCTAAATCTAATCTTTTCAGTAGCTGCACTGACATCAATAAGACACAGAAAAGTTACCTAATAAAAGTATACATAATTGCAGCAGATGTGTAACCAAGGAATTTAGAAGCTTTATTTGTATTTTATTTTATTTTTTTTTTTCTATTGGAAAAATATTGTCAGGTGCTATTATGAAATCTTTAAATGCAGCATCTATTATAAAATATTTTGTAAACAATTATGGAGCTTTTTAGATTTTAGTTCTTTTTTTTTTTGATTGATTTAAATTCTTTTGCTATTCAGCATGAACTGTTCTGTCAAGAATGTCATATTTTGTGCTTTTTTCTCTAATTTTTATGATTTTTTCAGACTTCATTGTTTATGTGTTCTAACAAATACACTGGAAAAGTGATATTTTCAAAAAAATTGTGCATAATTCAAAATGGAATTTATTGTTGTCATGCTCCTTAACCTTTTCTATTTTGTTGACACAGACTTTTGTGAAATCAAGTTGTAGTTATTTTAATGATGAGGAAAATGGATTCTAGTATTTCATGTATGAATATTGAAGAAAATGATTTTGTATTCAAATGTACAAATAGTACCTTTGGAAGGGTATACCCTATTATTTAATCAGACATGAAAAATAATGACGTGAATTATACGTGTTATGCACATTAGCTAACAAAGATTGAATTTCAGATATTTCAATAATTAAACATAATGTAAGCAGACAAAATAGCTAAATAATCACAACTTTAAAAATGTCCAAGAAATTTCTATATGCTTCTCTTATTCTTTAATAAAACAAGCAAAACTCCTTAGATAACTGATGCTTTTTTTATTTATGTAATCCTGCTACATATTTTTGTCTGTGAACAGACTTACCAAGCAAGCAGATGCAATTTTGATATATCTGAAATAGGTGAAGTCATCTATAATCTTAGTTTAAGCTTTCACTGGCTACCACAGAATTTAGGAAAAGATCCTGTTGTTTTTCTTTATATCTCAGTTTCTATTTAGTGCTTTCCAAAGTTCTAGAAAAAGGTTTTGTCTAGTTCCTCTTAAACTATGTCGGCCCAAATTAAGAACAACGGAAAGATTAGATTTAGGTATTCCCTTCTTTGTTGTCACCCTGTTGCTTTCTAGAGAGCAAGGTCAAAAGTTATTCTTTTAATCAGATATTTCTTCCATTACAGAAAAATTAAAAAATTAAAAAAAAAAATAATAAAGGAATGGCTTTAGATGTCAGAGAAAGAAATGACAGATTACAGTTGAGAATTTTTAATCTGATGAAATAGATGGGGAGAAAATTATGGACCTTCTGTTTATTTTAAAACTGGAAATAATGGTCTACTGGCATCAGTCATATGCAAATTTGCCACTGTGAATCTTTGTTTGAGTAGATTTCATTTGTGGCCACTGAAAATTTCAGATGGTTTCATTTAGGCAGGGTCTGGATAATACAAACAAGGAAAAAGAAAACACTATATACTTAGTTAAAAGCAACAGTTGAAACAAAATTTCTTTTATTAGAGATAAGGAGTAAGGAGCTGGAGTCTCTTAAATCTTCTATTTGGTTTTGTTTGAACCTTCAGCTGTATTTAGTTTTGCTTTCTTTGGATTCACACCAAAATATTCTTTAAGTTGCTACATTCAATAACACTTGCTATCTTACCAGCAGGCTATTGAGGCTCAGGTCCTCCCATTGACAAGATAAGAGAACCCTTTATCTTAAAAGTAACTTTTCCCTTAGTTTCTGCTACACTCCTTTCTTTTTCTTGTTATTTTTAATTGTAACCCTCGCATTCACTGTGGAACTTCCTAAAGCAACCTACAAACAAAAAATGTAGAGAGATATTGCAAACATATAAAAATAAGAAAAAAGTAACAACAAAAATTACTGAAGTTTTATATACATATAAGATGGACAGATCTACTGTTGAGGGAACAGAAGACCAAAAAGTTTACCAATGAACATTTAAATTCTCTTTGGAGATTAAAAATTTTAAAATTAAATTTAAAAACAACAATAATAATAATAAATGGATAAGTAGGTAAAGAATATTAAACACGGCACAAAGAGCTTAGCTATAAAAGATAAAAGCAGCTGTTATTCAAACTGCCTGAGATAATTGTTTGCATATAGCAATAGCAACACTCCCCCTAACCTGAGACCTGCCACATTCTGATAAGGTTCATGATTGAGCTTTTCACATGTTTGGGTTTTCTTCCAGACTCTTTCACATTCCCCTTCCCTGACATTTACAGCTGCTTTGAAGAACTTCATTATCGGCTGCTCAGCTGGGAGACAAACACATGGTAGTTTGGATATTTAAATTCCTCTCAGCTCTAATCATTTCACCTTGTCAGGAAATAGGGCAGAACTAACAACAAAAACAACAACAACAACAATAATATTAATAATAATAAAGTTGATGCTTTAGACTGAGCCAGTTCAACTCTCAATTGCATCATCTACTTTTTTGTTTGTTTGTTTTTCTCCCCCTTCTTTTCCATATTTGTTGCGCTGAAGAAGAATTAAACTCATAACTTGAACGGTATCCTTCTGCCTCTGTCCAGGTGTTCACACACCAGTTACATACAGATCAGTACATGTTCTTTCTTGTTGTCTTAAAGTAATAGCAGTAATGACATATTGAAACACAAAGGCATTTGATATTAGTTTTTGATGGCTGATGTGATCATCCAGAGGCCTTACTAACTTATTTCAATTATCACATCAAGCATAAATTTTAAATATTGCCAAGACAGAGACAGTGAAAATGCAAAACCAAAGTTTTCTTTCTTAGGTGAGATTATATTGAGACTGTGATGAAGCTGCCAAAGTAATCTGAATGCTGTAGTGAAAAGTGGTGATGTCCTTCCTGGATGACTGATTTTCTGTTGGTGGCCTGTCATAATTTATAAAACATAATCCATAGAGCAGTGTGAACAAATGAGTATCTGGAAGGGCCAATGTTTATCAGAGAACCCAGGAAGACATCTGCTAAGTACAAATAATCCTGTAGGGTCATTGAACACCACTGGGTTTTAGATATTCTGTATCAAATTCCTTCATGATTTAACCACACCTGATCTCTTTGGGGAAGAAACGGAACTTAGTGGGGTTGCATTAGCAACAATAATGGTTTGGAATTATTAATAATCCTGGGAATGTCATCTTCTATACATCCATAAAAAAAAATAAAAAAAAAATTTTTTTTTTGCAAAAATAAAAACAGGAGTCTGTTTCAGATTTTTGTTTGCATTAGTTCATTATTACTATTTTGTTTGGGGGATTTTGTGACTCTAAGGAGAAGTGGCTGAAGTAGAGTGGGGTTGTCTCTTCTTTTGTTTTTTCAGGTGCACATATGATAGAACTTAAAGTAATTGCTGTGTCAGAAGACGTGTTTACATTAATGATTCTTTTTTTTTTATGGGTAGTAAAAGTACTGTAGACAAAAAATAAATAGCTTATTGCGTAAATACACTTCAAATTTTCTCGAACATTAAAGGTTTTTTGTTTGGTTGTTTGTTTGTTTGTTTGTTTTTTGTGCTATCAGCTGAATCAGTGAGGCTGAAAGCCAGTCTCATGTGCTCAGCTACTCCTATGTTATTACTAACCTGGCCAGCTGAAGTTACACATCTTGTCCTTGTCTGACTCCTATTTTCTATTGATATACATAACTTTTTTTTTTTTTTTTCATCTGTTTTTTAGACAAATAGAGAAATACATTGCCTTTTAGATAACAGTTAACTAATAACATGGATGATAAATTTCTGTTTGGGAGAAATCAACTTGTGGAAAGAGGGGTGGTCAGGATTTATTATCTTTTGGTTTTTAATTTTATATATTCTAACAAGTTTCCTCTTCAAAGGGGTTATTGAAAAAAACTGTAAAACTCATGTTTCTGCAATTTTTTTTTCTATGGTCTTAGATTCATGTCTGATTGCCTGTGTATTTATGGTCAAATCCATATAATTTAAAACAGCAAGATGTTGAAAGATGATATAATGTGCAATGGGTCTTAAGGTTAGAACTATATTAAAAACTTAACTTACAGGTACTGGCAAAAACCTTCTCAGTGAAAAGTTTTAAACTAAGACACTGGGACCTTTTACTTCAGATGAACTAACTTCATCTTTTTTTATGTTTATATACATGAAGATCTCTAATGACCTTTAGAAATATGTCATAAAGAATTCTCAGTCTGAGAATTATGACAAATGCTAGTAACATATATAAGTACTTATCTGGGAAATTGTCATTTAGCACCTCCTGAATTCAGAATAAAATGTTGGTTTTCTTTCTCTGATATTAACTGACTATGACATCTTATACAAATTACTTCACTTTTGTGCCTTGTTTCCATAGCAAACCTATGTCTATGGTCCCTAATTAGAGAAGCTTTCTGGGGCCAGTAATGGTCAAATACAACTTTTGTACAGGACAAAACAGAAAAAACAGAAAGCAACAGAAGCAATAACAAAAAATAATTAAGACTCAATTTACTTTTGAAAAGCACATCAGTACTCAGAAGAGGTAACTTCAAGTCATATTTAGGCTATGGTATACTTTTTATCTTGACAGTTCTAAAAAGTTTTTTTGTTTTCAGTTTTACAGAGAAGTAAATAGCTAAATCTAGTGTTTTGAACACTGCTAGACAATACAGGAGTACTTGTGTATTACAGAAGGGTTCAAACATTTTCTTAGGTGATTGTTTACTAGGACTTTTATCTAGTTATTTAAAAACTTTTAGGGCAAACGCTTGATATCTGGAGATGGAAAGAACCAGATTCATGTTGTATATGGGGGAAAAAAATCACTGTAGGCTTATATAAGGTTAGTACCTCCATTACCTTTCAAATCAATATCTTTCACAGCTTTGAGGAGTTCCAGGATGTTTGTGTGATCACATGGAAATTTCTAACAGGAATCTTTCAGCTGTGGAAAAACTATGAAATATCCACAGAGGTCAGCTTTAGTCTTCAGTACCAAACAAAATAAAAGCTATTCTTTCCTGTACAATGGATAGAGAAATTTTTTTTCCACCTTTCTTAGAAATTCAAGCTCACAGTTAACATAAAAAAACATCAGAAGGAAAAGCAACCCAACTAGTTTACTGAAGATCTAAAACTTAAATATATATTCAGAAAACAAGTGAGGACTAGGCCACAGAATTTCTTCTGTGATGAAGAGCTCAAAGAAAAGATGCTAACAGTGAGACTATCTTTACTCATTGATTTGTGACTGTGTTTTATAAAATAATGGGGGAATATAACAGATTTAATTTTGGGGATGTGTATGCTCTTTTTCCATAGCATTTTAGAAATCTTTTCATGAGAGGAACTGTTGACTCATTATCTTTCCATGGCACACGATTCTTCTTTTCATACCAACACATATTGTGGATAATCCTGTTTGCATCCTTTCTCTTTATCTTTTCTGTTCAGTTCAACCACAAGAAACAACAAGGGTTTCAGAATTCTCTGTCATAAGGAAATGCTTAACTTTTTTTTTTTTTTTTTTTTTTTCCCACAACTTTCTTTGTAAGACTGGTACTATGAGCAGAGATGTTGGTCTTACCAGAACAACAGCCAATTTAGTCATAATGTTCTTTTTCTATATTCAAATCATTTATTGTGTTGTCAAGGTAAGATTTTATGAGAGGTTTTTTACTCCATCATCTATCTTTTCTATGGAGAAAGACAGTTGAGTGACAGCACTATTAAGACGTGACAAGATGGCATGTGGTATTATTACCAGTGTCTTACTAACAGAAGTTCGTGGTGTCTTGTAATTTCTTGGAGAAAAAAGGAAAACAACGTTTAATTTTGTTCCAAAGGGAAAATTCACAGGGGAAAATAAGTAAATAAATAAACAAAATGAGAGAGAGAGAAGTATTCACAACAAGAGCATAGCCAAAGTTGTGATAGTAGATACAGGTTCATGTTGTTTTTTTTTTTACTGGCAGTATAAACTAATCAATCTGCTTATGACCTCACAAATCTATATAACATGTCCATATTGTTGTATGAGCAAGAATACACTTTTTATCTTTTTATTTCTATGTGTATACCACCTTCCTACCTTCCTATCAGAGTGGACTGGCATTGCAGAAATTTTTTCTATGAAATGTTAATGATGGTAGAAATACCCCTATAAGCTAGTTCCGAGATCATTAAAATATTTGCAGATTTTCATTGCACTGTTTTTTTTTTTTTTTTTTTTTTTTTTTTTTTTTTCATGATATTGATCTGTTACTCAATACTTATCCTTCAAGTTCATCTATGTGCCAATTAAAGGTATGCATTTCAGCACATTTCAGTTTCTGAAAATTTTTTTCAGTTGAAATTTTCCTTCTTTGCACTTAATTTTTTTTAAGTTACTATTTGGTTAACTCATATGCACTTTGATTAATTTTCTACAAATCTTACTGTGTGATCGTCCATTCCTTTTTTTTTTTTTTTTTTTTTTTTTCCATGCAGGGTGTTTCTAAGTCTGAATTACAAGGTATTTTCCTTCAGTAAGCTTTGATTAGCAGGCCTGTTAAGTTCTCAATGTTTATCTTAAAAGCTCAGGAAGGAACATATGCATCTCATTTACAGTAGCATATAGGTCTAAGAGGATGCTCATTTCTACAATGAAAAAGAAAAAAAAAAAAAAGCAGTAATTCAAAATTGTCACACTAAGAATTCAGATAAATTTAAAAGGTTTTCTGAATCAGAGAGGGGAAAGGATGCAACAGGAGATTTAGAATTGGTTCTATTGATTAGAAACAAGACAATCATGATTCTGCTACTTAAGAAATGTTGATTTGTTAATCTCTCTTGCTATCAGGATGCTGAGGAGACTGAGGAAAGCCCAGGTGTTCTTTAATTCCCAGGCTCTTCAGGGAAATACTTTCAATGTGTCTATTAAGTTGTGTGGGTGGGTGATAAACTATTTTCAAACATTAAGATGGTTGCTTAGCTGATAGTGAAAAAGGGAGACAAGTAGACACTGCTCTGCTTTTGACAGCGTTATGAAGAAAATTACTTGTGAGAGGGGCTAGAATTGTGAATTGTGCCACTGCTCACCAAACTGGGGTGTGCCAGATGCAGTTACTGCCTTTTCCCAGTCCTGAAGAGCTAATGGAATAGTCAGAAACAAATTTCATTTTACAGGGAGCACAGGAAGGGGTAAGCTGGCTATACTTTATTGCTCCAAACACATGTCCCTGTGGTAGGGGTTCTAATAAGGTGCTACTTATGCTGTTTTTATTGTGCATTTTTTTGTATGATATATGCACTGACCTGGAAGTTGAGATCAGCAACTGAGACATCCATTTATTTCATATAAACAAAGAAACCACTACTTGTTAATAACAACTTCTAGTTTACACCGTCTGGGCTGGCTTTAGATCGTTGTCATGAAGAAGGTAACTATAGTGGCTTTTTCAACTGTTTCAGAATAAGAAAAGACCGGGGCAAGTAGGTAAAAATAAAATAAATAAAACAAAACCAGATGTTTTGCAATAAGGAGATAGTAACACACCATTCATTTGTGTTAATGACATTAATATGAGGATTCTATGCTTGAAATGAGTCTTAGTCTTATGTGTGAACAAAATTTACCACTGGAATAGCTGGCCACATCTGCACTTGGCAGCAAAAGCAAATCCACTTCTCTCCTTTGGTGATTTTGGTCTTAAGTCATGACGTTTGCTTTGTAACACCAGTAATATGTGTCATACTAATGCCCACAGTTTTGGTGCAGTTCCTGTGCATACAATTGGCTAATTAGTCACCCAGCTGCTACATACAGATATGGAAACACCACAGGGACATCAGGACTAACCAAGGTGCGCAGAACTGCATGACCTAATATTTACGTGACCTATAATATGTGGTGGAAGAGAGAAGCTTATGTGCACAGCTGACTTTATATACATTGATTGAAGAAACAACTATTCTGTTTCCTCCCTGAGCTGTAGAGAAAAGTTTTCTAAACAGTTTAAAATAGTTTCGGGAGAAAAATCAGATTTTTTAATTATTATTTTTTCTTTAATACCCTTTCATTTGACAGATTGTATCAGACTATTTGATATAGGCAAGTGGCACTGGCACACCTATTTCTTTCACAATTTATTTATATTTTGCAAGTGCCATCTCAAACACATTTCCCTGCTGGACAGACAGTGTTTGACATGAATATGATCTGACAGTTTGAAATAATTACAGAAAAGTTTGTAAGCCCAAGTTGGCTATACGTTATATGTTACATACTGTACTGCAAACCCAGACCTTATACTGAAGTGTGCCGTGGGCACTAGTGCTGCCACTGCACTGGTGAGGATGGCTCCAGGGAAATGTGTGAAAGTTGAATCACGAATCACAGAATCATCTAGGTTGGAAGAGACCTCCAAGATCACCTAGTCCAACCTCTGACCTAACACTAACAAGTCCTCCACTAAACCACTAAACCATATCACTAAGCTCTACATCTAAATGTCTTTTAAAGGCCTCCAGAGATGGTGACTCAGCCACTTCCCTGGGCAGCCCATTCCAATGTCTAACAACCCTTTCAGTAAAGAAGTTTTTCCTAATATCCAACCTAAATCTCCCCTGGCGCAACTTTAGCCCATTCCCCCTAGTCCTATCACTGGACACATGGGAGAATAGACCAACTCCCACCTCACTACACCCTCCTTTAAGGTACCTATAGAGAGTGATAAGGTCGCCCCTGAGCCTCCTCTTCTGCAGGCTGAACAATCCCAGCTCCCTCAGCTGCTCCTCGTAAGACTTGTTCTCCAGACCACTCACCAGCTTCATTGCCCTTCTCTGGACATGCTCCAGCACCTCAATGTCCTTCTTGTAGTGAGGGGCCCAAAAATGAACACAGTACTCGAGGTACTCACCAGAGCCAAGTACAGGGGGACAATCACTTCCCTATTCCTGCTGGCCACACTGTTTCTTATTTCAGCCAGGATGCTGACTGCTGGCTCATATTCAGCTGACTATCAACCAATACTCGCAGATCCTTCTCTGCCAGGCAGCTTTCCAAACACTCACCTCCCAGCCTGTAGCGCTGCTTGGGGTTGTTGTGCCCCAAGTGCAGGATCCAGCACTTTGCCTTGTTGAACTTCATACAGTTGACCTCAGCCCATTGGTCCAGCATATACTGTGCTTGACACAGACACAGGGAGAAGATTCATGCTCTTGAGAATGGCTAGTGAGATTTCGTAACGTGAAAAGTCAGAGCAGGGTTTTCATGAGTGCAAGAACAGCCTTGACTTCTTTTCACCTGTATTGCGGTGACATTGTATTAGTATTATATTATGTATTATGGACATTTTATTAGTTTTGCCTGTCCCAGTTAGAACTTTTTATGAGTCCTATACTTATTACTGCTCAGCTGTCAGTACCAGCTTTATGAATATTTAAGAAATTTCTATAACCATTTCAAAATTCTTAAAACTGATTGTAACTGGACATTGGACAGAAAATGTTTTAGTTCTGGTATATCTCTAGTTTATTGATAGGAACTTGTATGTCATAATTACGTTAAGTAGTTGCATTGTAGTATTAAACTGAATAGTTGTCTAGATATCTTTCTGTATATGAATAGATGTATAATCAGATTTAGCAATTCTCCTTAGTTTTTCCTTTTTTTTTTTTTTTTTTGCTTTCAATTTTTGTCCTGAGTTTGGAAAATATTTTTTTTCCTCCTTTTTCCTTGACCATAACTAGAAAATAAGGAAGAGAAGATGGAAAAGGTAGTCATAAATACTAAAGAACAGGATAGATCAAAATAGAATGGAGAAATAAGATACAAAGTGGAAATTATGGATAAGCAATATTACATTGACAGTTTTGAAAGTGATTGCTTTCTACAATAAACATTTCTGATTCTCATGAATGAGAACTATGTCAACATTTTTTTGTTTCCAAATAATTATTTCACTTCTGAAGTGCAAAGCTCTCACTTTTTTTTTTTTTTTTTTTTTTTTTGAGTCTTTAAGAAGACTTTAAATTTCATGGTCTATTTTGGAAGGTCAAGTCCTGAAAAGCAGACTGGCAGTTTGCTATACAATGAGCCAGTTCAGTGGACTGATGCTTATATTGTGACTTAGCAGAAGTGGCAGTGTTCAGGTTGAAGTCTTGTGTTGAACCTGAGATCTCTCAAGAATTCATCCAGATACAGGGCTACTTACCTGGGCTAATAGAAAAAGAAGATACTTGACGGAGGTGTCTCTTGGCAACAACTAGATAAAGAACTTGAAAGTATGAATCTGTAAAATTTTAAAATAACAAAACAATGTGATGTATTAATAATGTTATACATTAATTAAAATAAGGTTGGATGAGGCCCTGGGCAACTTGATCTAGTGGCTGGCATCCCTGCCCATGGAGGGTGTTGGAACTAGGTGATCTTTAATGTCACTTCCAACCCAAGAGGTTCTGTGACTCTATGATTCCATGAAAACTGATGATCTATCACTTCAAGGACTTCAAGTAACCTCACGTGAAGTACAATCTGTAAGGGCAAAATAGTTAGATAACATAGATTGCTTTCACTTCTACAAGTCTATGAAAAGCTAGAAAGGAACATAATTATTTACCACATGAGTAAATAAAGAAAGCCTTTAGCCATTAGGGCAGTTCAGATTCATAATAGTGGAAATTTGATTAATTTGAATTCTAAGCTCCATTCAAATAGTGCAATTAGGACCATTACTTTCATGCATGTCACCTATTGACTTCAAAGGAAAAGGAACAAAGAGACCTAAATGTGCAATAGTATTTAAATTTTGTTCATTTCTCTTTGCTTTCTACTCTGATCACAGATATTTTAATACATGGTTCTATCCACTTATATTTTTATCTGATGGTCCATTTATTCATCTATAATATGACTTAGTAAGTGTCTTGTATCCAACATGTCATTTTACATGTACAAGCACTAAAGTTTGGAAACACATCCTATAGAGAATATAGTTGCATATTTTGAGTTTTTTTTTTTTTTTTTTTTTTTTTTTCCAGGTCTTTGGGACATTCTGAAAGGTTATAAAAGTCTTACAACAGCAATTACCAATGGAGTGCCTCAAATAACACACCACTAAGCCAGGCAGATGTCCAGAGTTTGAGAGACTATCATTGATGACTTTGAGGTAGGTAGTTCAGACAAAAAACTACTATACAGGAGTTATTTAGGTACTGCCTGACTTACATGTGCTCAACACCTTCAAGGAGAGGTGAGTTCCCCCCAGTTGAAAGCCACTAAACTGTACAGACCATGAGCTAACACAGGACTTTCAGGGAAGTTCAACAGCTCTAGTTATGCCTAGAGCCTCTTAAACCAGATTCATTTAAAACTAAAATGAACAAAGGTCTGTTTAGTAGGAGCCAAAATGAGGAACAAGGAACAGAGATGAGAGCACAACATGAAAATAAAGTTTTGTTTCCTGTTGCTTGTTGTTTACAGATTTAAAAGCTTTATAAATGAGAACATAGCCAGAAATAACAGTGATTTGGATTGTTTTAGTTGAACCAGAAAGCTAACAAATAGTTCCTGAAATGTTGATCTTGCAAAGGGATTTATATTCTTCTACATTCTGTACTTACATTGAGAGGCATGTTTAGTCTAGCCTTGAAAAGGGCAATATCATAAATCTAAATTGGGCATAAGAATCTATTTAGGGTTGAAAAAAATCCAAAGCATTTGGATAGGTACATACAAACAAAAGCACACAAAATACTCAAGCAAGGCTGAGGAAAATGTAAACCAGTAAATAAGACTGAAAAGAGAAGTAAATTGGAAATATTGTTGTGCCTTTCATCTAGAGAAGCTGATGAATAAGATATCCAGAGTAGTTTAGCAGGAAGAATATTCAATGTCAAGAATATTTGCAAGGAGGCGTGTTTAATTATAGAGTGGCTGTGTAAAGGAAGAAATATAGAAGATTCCAGTTTGCTTAAAGATTATTTTTGAAAACATGTTTCTGTTTCTATTTTCAACCCCTCCCATATTCCTCCCCTTCCTACACTTCTGACAACTAGCAGGTGTGTGTAAGTTTTTACTATTATTATTATTAACACTATTTGTATTACTATAATTATAACTGAAATGTTTGTTTATACACAATGACTCTGCCTGGGCCTGTTTTTTTTTTCTGCTAATGATAGCACACTGTTTTTAGTAATAGTTTTGAAAATGTTGAGACACTGCTCTTATTAAGTTCACACACTAAGATCTTTGCATCCCAAATAAACTCTTTTCAGAGTGTAGTAACTACCTATAGTAACTATAAGAAAAAAGATTATAAGAACTATATTATTATTATAATCATCGTCATTATTGTTGCTAATATGATCACCAGACTGCTAATCTTGACTCTCACAGACTTTAAAGCACTCAGCCTACCACTGAATGATAGACAGAGTTTAACAGAATAAATTAAAATGTAGTTGATACTGTATTACTGCAGCACTTAATAAAGTTATACCTTAATAAAAACATTTTAAAACTCAGCAGATGGTGAGATTCTGGAAAAAATTCATTTTCTCTTACAGAAGTTTTTAGTTTCTTTATTCAGGGAAGGTGTACTTTACTGATATTTTTATTAATTGATCAATAGAAACTAGTTTGCTGTATTAGTTCATTGCTCCCAGAGCTACAGGCTTGGTGGGGGGAAGTTGATGTCATAACTTACTCCAGAAATTGGAATAAAAAAAAAAAACTTAGTAATTGCTACTTTTCTTTAACATATTTATGCAATTATATAAGCATTGAAATATCATTTAAATAATAATATTTGCTAATTTAATATGCCTATAGTTTTAAAATGTGAGCAATTTCTATAGAACTGGATACCAGAACTGGAAATGGAAAAGTCTAAGTCTTGATAGTTTTTTTCTCACAGTTAAGTTAGTGTCATTAGTTCATATCCACCTGGCCCACTCTATTTATTTATTTTTGTTTAATCTTCTTCCAGATTTAGCAGTTACCTGAAAGGAGCCACAAGCACTTTGCTTACAGAGCTGGATTTACCAGAGAGGATCCAGAGGGCTTTCCATCTCTTTGCCCTCTAGATCCCATGAAGGAGGAGTTGCTCAGCATATGTCCTTCAACCACATCAAAATGTATTTGGAGCTATATTACCAACCACCTCCCCTTTTTTTTTGTGGATTTTATTGTAAGAAATTAATCAGAGTCTTGTCCTGTAGCAAAGTTTTTCACTTCTCTGGTGCTTTATACTTTGGGAGGGGGAGAAAACAAAAGGAAATCAAAACCATATGATGTCTTACCAGTTATACTAAACACAGGTGGGTGAGGGGGAGAATCCTTTGCTGCCACTCATAGGCAATTAGCTTACAATAGAGAGTCATGCAATGTCATTAGTTGCTGTCCTCTAGATAATATTGCTGCCTTCTCAAAAAGCCCACACAACATGTGCTCTAATCAGCTAATTACTGGTATGTTTCTATCTTATTCTATTGCACAAATGGAATTAGTAAGTAGATAGATAATGCCACAAACCTTCAAACCAACTTTCACAATGAAATGGTCTATGATAAATTCCTCTTTGGGCTACAAAGGCCCCTTTGCTTTGTCCATACATATGTATTACGTAAGACAAGCACCTCATTATATTCAGACATTTCCATAGATAAATTTGACCAAAGGACTTTTCAGAAGACATAACTGAAATTCTTTAATCTCTGGGGCAGTGTGGATTGGGGTGGTAGTAAATGGGGTGCTCAGCCTCTGTTTTCTACCTATTTTCATTCATCAGGAGTTTAGACAACTCTGCTCTCTATGATCTGTTCTGAATATCATTGTGCAAAAACTTCATGCATTCTCTCTTTCCCCGATTATTCAGTTTTATATTATGTCATGCTATTTAGTTTCAGCTACAGGATGCTAGGGCTTTTGGTGTTTGTTCAGATGGGATATTTTGACGTTACAGCCAACATAAAATTCTCTATTTTATGTCATTTGTTTATATAGAAATATTATAGCAAATTTATCATTGTCATTATTTTGTCATTTAAGTACCTCTAGCCACATTTTCTTTGTTTCCAGATCTATCTTTATATGTTGAAACAGGTCTTCTTTCCAAATTTCAGATAAATATGTATTGACACAAAATTCCTTTTTACACCTCAGGTAGTACTCTGATTAATATCAGTTCACGTTAGTGATTGTTATTATTATTATTATTATTATTTTCCCTTACCCAATTATTAGCTATTCCATACCAAAAACTAGTCTGGCAGTTTGTCAGTGTCAGAAGAAAAAAACTTTCTCCTGAGATTTTTGGTATTTCTGAATCTATTCCTAGCCAAAAAATGTTGTAAAGTCTTACTTTACTTTTTTTCACTTTTATTTCCACTAAAAAAAAAAAAAAGCTTTTTTTTTAATTTTATTTTTTTTTCCAGGAAACATTTTGATTCAAATGCTGTTTTATTTATTTCCTATTTATTTCCTATTTATTTATTTCCTATTGATTCAAAAATCAGTTTGGGGTACAGAACACACTTGTTTTTTATTGGAATAAATTATTATTTTTTTAAAAAAGTAATACGCCATAATGATTACATTTATTAATAATATATGAAGTTGAGAAAATCCAAAAGATATTTTTTAAAATTTGGAATCTATAATTTTGTTGTTAAAAGTATATATTTACATAAATACTTTCTAATAATAATAATAATAAATGACTACAACTAACACAAAATATTTAAATTCTCTATATATGCCTTAAGTCTTATGTGATCTAATGTGAATGTATTTCTGCTGTAAAATTCTATGAAATTCTATGCTCTAGACATAAAGATGGGTTTCATCTCATACCAGAATGTGTTTCAAAGACTCATGTAGCCTATTTCATTACTTACTTTCACCATTGGCCATGATTTTAATCATTTGCAGTAACTTACATTTCATAGGTGTGCTTGTATGTTTGTTTGTTTTTCACTCAACATAAAACAGTAAATCACACTCTTCCTGTCTTATTAGCATTCTGTCATCTTGGCAGATTACTTTCCTTTTCTAGAGGAAAGGCTGAAGAGTTGAGTTTGAGAAGCAGAGGGCATGGAGTAGGTGGCATATTGCCACCTACTGAAAATAGCTCTTTCCAGTCCACCAAAAAGCTCAGTCTTAGAAGTGTCCAAGATGAAGTCGCTTGCTTTGAGAGCTCCAATATCACCACTGACCCAGCAGTGTAATTGAATATGTTGATGTTGAAAGTCCCAAAGAACTTGTTACATATGTAATAAAGAGCCACAAACATCAGCTACTCCTCACTTCCCTTTTATTTTGTGCTTCTTTGCTGGTTGGGGAATTCATCTTAATACGTATGGCAAAGATAAAAGGAAAAGGCATATGTAGTGACAATGTCTCCATGCTACTTTCTTTAGAAGATAGCGCATGCAAGTGTTAGAAATTTTCTTGGCACTCACACTCAAAGACATGTGTCTGACCAATATGTTAGCAGGCATGAGGCCATTTGGCAGATGGATATAAGCATACTTAGCCAACAAATATGTTCATCAACTGTATATGTTGAAGGCATAATATTCACCTGGGGAAATGAAAATGGAGCTCTTTCCATATTTATTTCTACACCCATGGTAAAGCTAGCAGATAAAAAACTCAAAGTACAATGATTTAAGTTATAAAAATTAGAATTTATTTCAAGTTAGTCGTATTTATATTGCCTAATTTGACTTAAAGACCGTCCCTTTAGAATGGGGCCTTTGACGTATGTATTGCCATTTCTAGCATCATTCTGACTGTCACCTGGTCATAGATAATTTGTATAAGCTATCTAAATATGTAATAAATTAAAAATAAATAATTAAATCATATTGACAAACTCTCCAAAAAGTGGACAGAACTGTCTCTTCTCTAAAGACTTGTTTAGCTCATTTATGCTTAGGAAGACAAGAAGTCATCAAAGTAAATTATATTTTTAATTGACTATAAAGTGTTTCAGCTCAAACTCAATCTGGTTATCCCATCAAGATTTTGCTTCCCTTTCTAATTTGATCCATTTAAGAAATTATGCAAAAATAAATAGTAATATTATTATTTGCTCCTAAACTGAAAATTAAGCTCAATTCATCGAGTGCTGTAAGCAGCTTCCAATTCTTTCAATCACCCATTGGAAACTGGAGTAAATATAATCATTCCATCTGACTGTCCATTCTTGAGCTATCTGTTTTGTTACATATTCCCTCATCATTACACCTAACTACAAAGATGAAATATGTCCTCTGAAAAAAAATAATGAGGTCCCAGTTACAAAGGGGACTGTTTCTAAAACTAAATATCATGAAGATAATGCATTTGCTGATTAAGAAATCATATTCTGAATAATGTCTAACTTTCCTCAGATGTATGTGTAAAGTAACATTTACTCCCAGCGAAGGTTAATGAAAAGTCTTTAAGGCTTCCACTGCTTCTCTGTATCCTCTAGATCTGTGTTTGAATAAATCAAGGTGAAAAAAGGAAATGCATTCTTATCTCTTTTCTGTGTACACCGTTACTATTAAGTCTGACACAAGACACAAACATAAGGACAGAATGCACACCTCTTTTTAGGTGATCCCTTCCATTGTTTGCAATCACATTTTGAATTCCTTTCATTAAAACAACATTTGAATAGTAATTGAAAAGATCTTTCATATTTCCATGTAAATCCTTGAAAACTGTTTTTGACTAAAAATAAATTAATTGTTTTATTTGATCTTAAATTGTACTGTCTCTGAGAGTTCTTACAAATTTGGTTAGTGTTGTTCCTTGTAAGCAGATGTGTTCTCTTTCTTTACCACTCACTATGTTGTTACTGTGTGTCTAACTATTTAACTTCAATAGCCTCAATTATTGTTTATGGTACTGCTTTCTTTGTGGAAGTTGTGGAAGTATGCATTCCGTATTTCAATTTATGTGTGCTTTTTTATAGAACAGTCTTTTGATATTATCTGTTATTTACATTCAACTATTTAATTTTGCTAGCATATAGTTTTTAAACGTTGTGTTTAGTGAAGGCTGTAGAAAAAAAAAAAAATCATTCAATTCAGATCCAGTCCTGTTCAAAGGTATTAATTAAATAAATTCACTTAATAAATTAATTAAATAAGTATTTTCCATGAGAGGCCATAATTAAATGTGCTAGAAATAACACTTCATCCTTATGAAATAATTTCTATTTGGACAAGTTAGCATTACTTATTAAATTCTATAGCACAAGTCTAAAGCACTGGGTTAGATAAATGTTACTGAATTCATTTTTTGTTGGTGAAGAAAATGAATATTAAATGTAAGGACTAGATTATTAAATATATTATGTTTCCATCTCTAATTCATTAAATTAGCACACCATTATCCATATACACAGGGAATTTAGATGCCAATTTTCCACTGATTTGAAGTTGTCCCTTTGCATCACTGTACATGTGTGTACATTCCTTAGGAATATCATTTCTACCCTACAGGCTAACTTAGTAACTTTTATTCCAGTGAGTGTTTCACATTGAACAAAGGGGATCATTTGATGTTTGTTGCCTACCAATAATATAATATCTAAGTTTAGCTAAATTGAAAGTTTGTTCACTATAATTGACAAAACTGTGATTTACTGCTTACATTCTCTTTTTCCTAGGGCATTTATATAAACATGTATATACCTTTGGAAATATTGTGGTATCTTAAATGAAAATGACAATTTGAACAACTGAGCAGATGTATTTATTTATGTATTGAAAGGTATACGTTTTCATTGAGAAGGTGATCCATATCTATTTCATTACAGGAATTTTGGCTGGAAAATGATTGAAGAAAAAAATGGCAAGAGGCCAAAGGCCCCAGTATCAGAAATACTTATAATATTTTGCTATGCACTGAGAAGCTGCAATTAATTATTCAAAAAGAAACATATTTGAATCTGTCAGCCCATGGTTTCACATATTACAGTCACAGGGTGAATTTACCTAAATCAAATTTTAAATTGAGAGAGATAATGATTTAATATCCGAGTATGATAATGATTTACCATCTTAAAACAATTCAGCAATAAATGCTAAATATGCAAATATTTTATCATTCCCTTTGTCTTCTGAAAACAGCAGCCCTCGTAGTCTCAAAGGGTGGTTTCTAACTTCGATACACAAGGTCATCAAATCCTTGTAGGATTCCTTTTCAGGTGCCAGATCTTGTGAAACTGGAATATGAACTGGTGGTAGCAAGTAAGGGATCCTACCTCTTCTGTACCATGTATATGGGAAAAGCGAGTCACAAAAGCCAGCAGAGCAAGTGAGGCACTGCAGAAAGCAGTGGTGTGGCAAGGCATGCTGGCTTACTTCCTGCCTGTCTCAGGGACATGAGACATGTCTCTGCAGTGCAATGCAGTGTTTTGCTAGGGATCACTGAATGTGCTCTGAGTAAGCCAGTTTATTTTACACAGTAAAGTGATGTGCCACTGAAAGATAATCATTTGGATCTGGGAAGCAGTACAAACATGTCAGTTAATTAGTCCTGCTCCTCAGTTTACACAGCTGCAGTGCTCCAGGTTGTGAATGATGCCATACTATAAGGTGTAGGCATGCCCCTGGGACTCTTCTCTGAAGATACCTAATCCTGATTTCCTTTTTTCAACTTAGCCACCAAAATGATTCTACAAAAACCATACAGCTATTAGTCTTTCCAAAACCCAGCTTGACTAGTGGAGTTTGAACACCTTCACTTCTATGCATAGATCAATAGTTAACATCATATTCAAATGAAAACTGAGAATTTCATTTCAGAATCTACCCTGCCTACATTAAGATATTTTAGATGGAGCAACTTCAATAATAGAAACTAATTCAGACTAGCTTCAAAGTAACTATCCACAGTGGTCTCTTGGTTCCCACCAATGAAAATCTTTCATTTTGTATGAAATATCCCATTTCCACTGGTGCAGGCTTTCCCCTTCTTCCAGGCAAGTTCCCTAAATGCTCAGAGGATAAAGGCAGAGGGAGGGAATAGGAGAAACCACAATCACTCTATTTCCATCCTTTTTCAGGGATGTTAAATGAAATAAATCTTTGTCAAAACTTTATTAAGTATAAACTGTATCAAAATGTATAAAGTAATATTCAATTGAATCAGCCTTGCAAATTCCCAAACAATTTATCTTGTTTCTCAGGTGAGAGCCAGGAGCCACTGTGAGGTCCTGCAATGGCCAGACCTGCGTTAAACACTTAAGCCAAGTCATCAGAAAAAAAGAGTAAGATATACACACTTTAAGTATCTGACATTTGCACTGAAGCTCTACAGAAATTTTGGTGCAGAATATTGGGGAGGTTTCTCAGTTTTAATCATCTTCATCTATGAAATCATGTTCCTGCTTTCTTATGTGCTCCCCAGTGCATGTGATTGCTGAACAGCACAAGGCTTGGCAAATACTTCATACAGCAATGTCAGGAAATTAGGCTCTTTGAGCAGGATAGATCACAGTGTCTCCCTTGTATTAGTGCAACAAGTTCAACATTCATTTAAAGAAAAAGAAAAGAGAAAGAGAAAGAGAGAGAGAGAGAAAGAAAGAAAGAAAGAAAGAAAGAGAGAGAAAGAGAGAGAAAGAGAGAAAGAGAGAGAAAGAAAGAAAGGAAGGAAGGGAGAGAGAGAGAAAGAGAAATAGAGAGAGAAAAAGAGAGAGAGAAAGAGAGAGAGAGAAAGAGAGAGAGAGAGAAAGAAAGAGAGAAAGAGAGAAAGAAAGAGAGAAAGGGAGAAAGGGAGAAAGGAAGAAAGAAAGAAAGAAAGAAAGAAAGAAAGAAAGAAAGAAAGAAAGAAAGAAAGAAAGAAAGAAAGAAAGAAAGAAAGAAAGAAAGAAAAAGAAAGAAAGGAAAGAAGGAAAGAGAGAGAAAGAGAGAGAGAGA
>CM021701.1:35250216-35262618 GCA_011074415.1 Stictonetta naevosa | reverse complement strand
AGAAAGAAAGAAAGAAAGAAAGAAAGAAAGAAAGAAAGAGAAAGAAAGAAAAGAAAGAAAGAAAAGAAAGAAAGAAAGAAAGAAAGAAAAAGAAAGAAAGAAAGAAAGAAAGAAAGAAAGAAAGAAAGAAAGAAAGAAAGAAAGAAAAAGAAAGAAAGGAAAGAAGGAAAGAGAGAGAAAGAGAGAGAGAGAGAAAGAGAGAAAGAGAGAAAGAGAGAAAGAAAGAGAGAAAGAGAGAAAGGGAGAAAGGGAGAAAGGAAGAAAGGAAGAAAGGAAGAAAGGAAGGAAGGAAGGAAGGAAGGAAGGAAGAAAGAAAGAAAGAAAGAAAGAAAGAAAGAAAGAAAGAAAGAAAGAAAGAAAGAAAGAAAGAAAGAAAGAAAGAAAGAAAGAAAGAAAGAAAGAAAGAAAGAAAGAAAGAAAAGAAAAAGAAATCTAAACATTCTAAGCAGGAGGGGAGGAAGAGGAAGGGCTCTGGAAAAGTAAACAAGCAAAAGCCAATATAAACCAAGCCTAAATCAAGCAGCTGAACTCTTCAGCAGCTGGTAGCTGAGGAGAACCTTAAGTCCTCACACTTCTCATACACAAACACTCCATGAGAATGAGTCAGTTCTGTATGGGTGCGACAGAAAAATGAACAGGAAAAGACCTCAGCAGGTCATGTAGGTTTTGTCTCTTCTCCAGTCTTTATTGTTCTCAATAATTCTTTTTTTTTTTTTTCTTTTTTTTTCTTTTTTTTTTCTTCTACAGTAGCTTATGAATCATAGAATCATAGAATCATTAAGGCTGGAAAAGACCTCCAAGATCATTTGGTCCAACCATCCCTCTACCATAAATATCACCAAGCAAACCATGTCCCTAAGCATGACATTCAACTTTTCCTTAAACACCCCCAGGGATGGTGACTCCACCACCTCCCTGGGCAACCCGTTCCAATGCCTGACTACTCTTTCTGAGAAGAAATGTCTCCTAATTTCCAACCTAAACTTCCCCTGTCACAACTTGAAGCCATTCCCTCTAGACTAGTTATCTGTGAGAAGAGGCTGACCCCCAGCTCCCCACACCTTCCTTTCAGGTAGTTGTAGAGAGCAATAAGGTCTCCCCTGAGTCTCCCCTTCTCCAGACTAAACAGCCCCAGTTCCCTCAGCCACACCTCATAGGACTTGTGTGCCAGGCCTTTCACCAGCTTCATAGCCCTTCTGTGGACACTCCCCAAGGCCTCAAAGTACAGAGGGGACCAAAACTGAACAGAGAACTCAAGGTGCGGCCTCACCAGAGCAGAGTACAGGGGGATGATTACCTCCCTGATCCTTCTGGCTTCCTGATACAAGCCAGTTGGCCTTCTTGGCCACCTGGGTATACTGCCAGGTCATGTTCAGTGGAGCACTGACCAACACCCCCAGATCCTTTTCTTCTGCACAGCTTTCAAGCCACTTTGTCCCAAGCCTTATGATAAAATGAAAGCCTCCTATTTTATATTCAAAAATAACTACAATAAGTTATGAACTCTGGGATTTATTTCTAAAGTATGGCATTTATTACAGTGGAGGAATGGAAAAAATGTTTATCAAAGGATTTCCAGTTTTGTTTCTAATTTGGGTTGAATAATTTCAGAGTTCCTTTTCATATTATTAGCAGCACATCACTAACACACAGTTGTTTTGCAAATATCGTTTTTCGTTATTATTATTATTATATTTCCCGAGGATTTCTTTGTATTGCTTCATATCAGTACACATAAAAAATGGAATGTAAAAACAGAGAATATTTGAAAACAGTGGCAGACTGGTTTTGTCCAGTGAAATACACATAATTTTCCTTCTGCTGAGACAAAACTAAATGATGTCAAAGCAAAGAAATTAGCACAATAATAAACTTCATACATGCCAGGATGTTTATTTATTTAGGTGGCAGAAAAAAAAAAAGAAAAAAAAAAAAAGGAGAAAAAGGAAAGAGAACTATAGGGCAAGAAAATCATGTTGCAATGGAGAACAAAGAATACATTTTTTTTTCCTCAAACTTTTAAGAAACATTCCACTATGTATATTAGTCTTGATTAAATAAGCTCCAGCTGTTTATCTCGGAACAACATCACTCCCTTCTTATATACATTTTTAAAGGATTTTATTTTTTAAAAAAAGAAAATAAAATCTCATCTGTAAAGAAATTCATAGAGCTTTGTCAAGCAGAACAGCTATTTCTACATTGCATAATTTGGTTTTTCATTCTCAGGAATTACACGATGAAAATGTTTATTTTCCCACTTTAATTATCATTATTTTTATGTATATTATTATTTATAAAGATCTTCAGTAAACAATTTTGAAACATTGAAAGGAGTTGTAGGGTCATATGTTCTTTTGGGCCTCTGCATGTTTATTTCCTGAGGTGTGTCTTTGCTTCAATAATGTTTCCAGAGATGAAGTAATACTCTCCTTTAATAATAGCATTATAAGGAAGTTTTAATATTAATTTCACAAATATTTTTCCTTTAATACTACACAGACAGAGGTGGATGTAATACTTCAGTAATGTCAGGAGTGTTCATATTATCTTTTTGTTTTGTCTCTCCTGTGTAAAAGGTCTCACTCAGATGAACTAAATTAGCTTTGCAATGTAAACAGATGAAAGACATGAAATGTTAATACTCTGTGTGAATACCCATTTTGTCTTTGTCAAGTCATCTACAAGCAAGACATAAATAGGATGTGAATGAAAAAAAAAAAAAAAAAGGTCCTTTAAATAGTTACCAAGTGTCTAGTTTGAGTTTTTGTTGTTGTTGTTGTTGTGGATTGTTAGTTTTAAGTTTTTCTTGGTTTTGCTTTTTTGTTTCCTTTTTTTATTTTTATTTTATTTTTTATTTTTTTTTAATGTCAGGTGAAATATCCTATCCTATCCTATCCTGCCTTGAAATGATTCCAGAACATTTTTTCTTTCTTGTCCACACACTGATTTCAGTATGATCTCAGTGAAACTGATTTACCAGCTCATATTTCCTGTTTCAAAGATGGATATTTCTCTGAGCTAGAAGATTATTCTCTGAAAAGACTGTATTTATTTACATACTACTAATATCAAAGTTATTCATCTTGATACTGTGTCATCTTCTTTAATTTGGTAGATGGAAAAGAAATATTTTCAACAGTTAAATATTTGCCAATCATTTGGGATAAACAAGTTTACATTTAAGATTTGGGGAAAACTGAACCTGAATATCTGATGGAATTTAAAATATTGTTTTCTAATCAAACCACTATTTATTCATCTGGAAGATGTGTGTTTCCTGATTGTAAATGAAAGTGTCGTATGGTTTGTCCAAGGATATAATACAGTACCAAAATTAATGTAGTGGAAAAGCTGTTAACACAATGAACTGGTCTAGATTTGCAGACCCAAGAGGATCACTTCTCAACACCAAGGAGAAGAATATAAGTTAAGTTAAATGGAGTAGTAATTAGACAAGAACGTGGAATTCCCTTAATGTAAAACATATTGGAATCTGAGCCTATAAATATGGCAACACTTTCTCAAATGTTTTGCTAAGGATTAATATAGATAGTGGGATTTTCTTGCCCTTTTTTCTTGCCATGTAAACATGTTTATCTATGGCAACATTCAGCGCTTGCTAATTTTGTACATACAAGAGTTTTCATTTTAAAGAAGGTTCCAATACTGGAGCTGTATAAATCTACACAATTCCATTCTTCCTGTGGTTTCACTGGAAACTGTTAGGTTGACTTTGGCTGGCTGCCAGCCACCCACCCAGGCGCTTTCTCATTCCCCCTTCTCAGTGGGACAGGGGGAGAAAAATAAGATGGAAAAGCTTGAGGGTCAAGATGAAGACAGGGAGATCTCATACCAATTGCCGTCATAGGCAGAACAGACTCAACTTGGGGAAAATTAATTTATTTTTTGCCAATTTAAAATAAAGTTGGATGGTGAGAAACATAGACAAAACAAAACACATGCATGCTCCAGCTCTTCTGAGGCTCACTTCCAGTGCTCCAGCATAGGTCCTTCCTATGGAGTATGGTCCTTCATGAATCAACTGGTTCACCATTTGTCCTCCAGAAGCCACAGTTCCTGCCACAAAACCTGCTCCTGCATAGGCTCCTCTCCATGTTCCTGCTGGTAGCCTACTCTGGCTTCTCCACAGGCTGGATCTTCTCCACAGGCTGTAGAGGAATTCTGCTCTGGTGCCTATAACACCTCCTCCTCCTCCTTCATTGTTGACCTTGGTGTCTGCAGCATTGTTTCTCTCACATTTTTTTGTCAACTACTGCAGTGTTTTCTACCCTTTCTTAAATATGTTTTCACAGAGACATCACCAGCTCAGCTGTGTCCTGTGTTGCGTCCATTGACGGGCTAACTGTGACCTGTTATGTCTGACATGGTATGATTCTTGGTCTCTTCACACCGAAACCACCCCTGCAGCCTCCTCCCCTATCCTCCAGCCTCCCCTATCCTCACAAAAACCTTGTTATGTAAGCACAATACAGAATCATCCCAGAGAATGTCAGGTGATAGTTTTGATCAAAACATGCTTTCCTCAAAGGTCTGTATTATAATTCCATTAATTTAAGTAGGTAGTCTTAACCTTTACTGGCACTAATGAAAAAATAAGAATCCAGCTTCAGACTGCCACTTCTTTCCTTAGGCTTCCTTTAATTTCTTTCTATTATTTTTTATTATTGTTATTTATTTATTTATTTTTATTTAATCATAATTGGCAGGTTGAAAATTCAGAACATTTCTTACAATGGGGTGAGTCATTCACTCCATCTGAGCATCTAAAACTTTTAAGTAGCTGTTCCAAGGCAAGGTACCCAAATCAGTAAACTTCTGTTAGTGTCCAAAATAAAGTAAACTCTTCTGCATCTGACTTTGTCCTTGGGATGTGTTTAGAGACAGAGTTGTTAAACTTGGAGAAAAAATTCCTCACAGAGAGGAGAGAAAACTTGGACAGAAAATTCCTCTTACTGAACAACCTTGTCGGCGAAAACTTCGCTGTTATTGCCACAGAAATTATTCTATGAATATGTTATCATCTAATTATTACCAAAATTACCTATTAGGTATATTATATTATATTATACACATAAATAATGTTAAGTATTAAAATTTAAAATTAAAAAAAAAAAAAATTAAATTAATTATTATGATGCTTATTCCAGAAGCAAGAACTTTTAGAATAAAGTACAAATAATATTTGTACTTTACTTTTACTGAAGTTCATCTAATGGGCCCAAATTTAAGCATGTATTTAAGTACTTTGAAGAACGGCAAAGAAGGAGAATGCTTATCTAAACATTCATTTCATTTTTGGGTAGGTACAAGCGATCACAGTCTGGGGTTTCTTTTTTCTTTCAGTTGCATATAAATATAAACTGTGAGATTTTCAGAGGTAACTGTTCTCATTTATTTTGATGTTCTTTACACTTAATTTTCTATCTTTTCATTGTAACCCCAGATTTCTCCCAGTGTAGCAGAAAGCAGCATTGGCTTTTATCAATTAAGACAGAAACAAAAGAATACACAACTAAATTGCTGGTTTGAAAAACTCTTTTCAAACATTCATTGAAAAGAAAAAAATAATTTTCCAATCTTTCTTGCTTTTTCTAGACAAGGGAGGAGGTGGTAGTGGGGAATATGATATCAGTGTTTATAATGCCAAACATATCTGCAATAGGGGATTAACATTCTTTTTCCTCCCTGAAGCAGACCGATGTGTATTCTCTTAGAGCTCTGTAGGTGCTCTTAGATAATGTAAAAGCCTTGAAGAAAGATAAATGAAACTAGCCTTTTGGTGAGAAGGTCTTAAGATTTTGGCAGAATTTTAAAAAATATATTTGAAGCCTCCAATTCCTCTTCACTGTTACAGATAAAGTAGTTAAACCCTTAATGGGAGAAGGGACTCTAACAAAGGTGAGTAACATAAATTAAATCAGCCAATATTAATACACTTAGGTGACAAAAAGGCAGAAAGAACAGTAGGGGTAATTATTTTTCAATTTTTAATGGATTTTTATTTGTGTTTTTGTGCTGATGTTTGCGAATGATAAGTGCCTTTCCCTGTGCTGTTTATTTTTAATGAGCCCCTCAAAATGGAGCATAAATACTGAAAAGTCACAACAGTAATTATTCAGATCTACTTGTAAAAGAGAATAAAAATAAACAGGACACTGTTGAATTTAGGGCTTAAATGAAGTTTGAAAAATGATGTAAAACACTGTTTAATATCACAAAACTGGAGAACATGCTCAGATTTAACTTCCATAAAAGTGATCCAAAGCATTATCTTGAGACAATGCTCTTGCTTTCTCTGTTTCAGGTTCCACTCCAGTTTGTGTTTGAAAGTCATTATCTATATTGAGTGATGCAGAACTGAGAACCGACTAAAACAACTTTGAAGCAAACTTTTACTTTTCTGTTATGGCACAAGTTTAAGTCCCTTAAAAAAGGACTAGCTGAACCATATCTGATGCAACTATATTGCTTCTGTAAGAAATCCTTTTGTTACTGATTCAAAGATCCTCTGATTTTAACTGTGGGATTGTGGATGCCCAGAAAAGTTCTTGAGCACCTCTACCAATACTGAGGGTCCAGGAGTGTCCCTTCTGTACAGAGGGAGCCAGAGACAGGGAAATAATAGGGAAGCCCTTGACTGTGTAATTGTATGTTTAGCCTATTCAATTAATTATTAGGAAAGAATGTTTTCAGATGCTGAAACATCATAATGTATTATTAGAACAGTTATAAGGATGTCTTGCAAACAGCACTCCCAAACAATATATCTGCATTAAGTAAATATGTAGGTAGATATGTCTCTGTATATGTTTGTGAACACCATCAGATATAATAATGATTTATAAATATATAAATACATAATTCTACAAGTATGTGCAATTAGTATTAAGAAGGTAAATATTAGTTCCTAGATCACTTCACAAATCCAGTTTAAAACTACTGTACAATGTAAGTCAGAGTGGAAAGTATTCATCCCATTAATTCTGAAAGCACTTTCCTTCTTCCCTGAAGGGTTTTCAATTGTTCTGTGCTAAAGACCAACCAACCACATCTCTCAGACCTGTTACCTTCAGTGTAACTTTCCATGATATGGTGAAGGATGGTAGAGAAATCTATCTCATCATAACTGTATGCTTTTCGGAAAGATCTGGTCCAAGACTGAAGTTTAAGTAATTATATTTCATGCTCAAGAGTCAGAGGATTCATGAAAGCCCGTTTGCTTTGTACCCATTCCTATGTGGTCTTGTACTCGTACTGTATAACTCAGCCCTATCTCCTGTGATTTTCTTTCCTCTAAGGAGTGGTAGAGTTCAAAGAGTGCTGATTCTCCAAAACTTCTATAGTATGTGTGTGCTAGGCTGTCAGTATTCTCCAGACAGATTGCATGGTGTAATTCCTTCATGTCTTTCCATTTCCCTGTGTTGGCACATTGTCCCAGGGTCACAGTGCCCAGCGGCAGTTTCCTGAAGCATGCTTTGTTAATGCTGTCAGTGCTCTGCATTCCTTCGTCTGACAGCTCTGCCTACAGGGGTGGATTTTTCATTGCTCTTCTCATTTTTGTGCAGCACAGTGGAGAGAATGCGCAGCTTTCTAAACGTACATACATTGTACTGACCTTTTTGTTTAGCTTGGGATATTAAGAGGAAACTCATTAAATCTTACAGGGAAAGCATGTCTGTAGTGACAGACCATATCCTCTGATACAGAGTTCATTTGAGCTTGTAAGACTCACTTGCCAAGGCTACTGTATTTCCATACAGTTGTGATATTTCCTTTGTTTTCTCTGTAGTGTGTTTTAAAGCAGCTAAGAATGACAGCTCTCAAAAACATTCTCTTCTTGGAACGGAAGGAAAGGACATACTCATACAGCAGGATACTTGTTCATATCAGATTAATTAATTCATGAACATAACAAAAGCTATTTTACATCCTAGTGAGTGCTAAGGTGCTTTGATTTTGTCAAAAGTTTTGAGGCCTGGGTCTGACTTCTCAGAAATATAGCCACACCATTTACATCACCCTCACGAGCTTCCTCTTTGATCCTCAGCCCTCTGTGACATGTGCAGGGAAGACCTTTTTTGCATGTTGGAAAAAATAATACCTTGACTTCAGGCTTCAGATAGGCTTCATTTTCATAGGCATGTATGCAAATATAAGAATTAATTACTGTTCAAGAGGGACATCTCATTCTTGTCTCTTTCCCTGTAACTGCACCTCCAACTTTTTTACAATACTGAACTATTTTCTAGTCTCATCACATCCAATAAGACTGTCCTAGTAGCATCTTTCCTAATAGAATATGCAATAGTTATGACATATATAAACGACAAAGAAGAATCAGAGGCCCAGATACATTAAGTGATTTATTTAAAACCACCTAGAAGAGGGTCAATAACAGAGCTAGAGCTAGACACAGTACTGTACCTAATGCAAGGCAAAAGGAATGGTCTCTGCTATGGTGCCTTTCTCTCTCAGTTATTCCCTCTCACTCTTCTGTGATGCAGATTTTATTTTATCTCAGAACAACATAAATATAAAGCCAGAAATTTCTCTCATCTATCTGAGCACAGTTTCTTTGGGGGGAGGAATTTTGAGTATTATTTTTTAAAACCTTAACCTAGCACACTTTTGTCTATCATAACACGCACAAATTATAATAACAATAAACAGCAGTAAGAATGACTTTATTTACATTGCCACTAGCATGGAAAGAAGTGGTAATTTCCTATCTCTTTATAAGCATAAATAATAATTGCACACAACCTTTAGTGAAAGCTACTGTAGCCAACTGAAATGGCAGAGCTAATCATGAATAAGCTAAAGGAAATTGGGTAGAAACCAGAATTGTCTATAGGTGGACTTGCTTAGTTTTTAATATGAAGTTACATGAATGTTAGAGTAACAAAAGAGAATTAAATCATTCAGTCTAGCAACTCAAAGGGCAATGTGGGCAGCTGATGCTACTGCTATTCTGTCTTTGTGTAGAAAAGTGTAATCACTCTGTGATTATGATGCAGTGGACAACCGACTTCTGCCAGCTATTGTTGTTGCTGTCAGTGATTTATTATTATTTTTTAATTTACTGTTATAGCATCTCAGTCAGTACTTGAGCATTGGGATATGAGTGCTACAGATATACAGAAATATTTCAGTCTTAATCTTAGGTCATTAGAATCTGACTTGGGTCTTCTAATTTATTTCATACTGCCAGGGCAGCTATTTGTATCTATTCCAGACCTGCACCAACTTCTATATGACATGATCCAGGTCTCATGCATCAATCAGCCTCCTGATTACAAAGTAAGCAAAACAAAAACACTTTCTACCATGCTTCATAATAACAAAGAATTAATAGACCTTATAGCAGAAAGGCAGATGTTGGGGGATAAATAAACTGTAGCACAGCAGATTAGCACAGTCTCTGAAGACAGCACTGTACATCTAAGCCTGCCAAGTCATTTCCTAAACTTTGTTATTGGAAAGATTGTTACGAGTCCATAAATACAAACTGTCAGTGTGGAAACGCATGCCTCTAAACTGGAAAAAGTTTATATGCAGCATTCAGAAAAAGAAAAGAAGTAGAAAAGACAGAAATGTGAAAATCTAGGAGACCAAACCTAGGAGAGTAAGCCTCTTCCACTATAAATTTGTTACCAACTTTTCAGTTAAGACTTGGGGAAACTTACACCTACTTTCATCTTCTTCTCTTTTAATATTCAGTAGGTGTGAATATTTACATATATGCATGTGCATGCATGAAATTAGTGCTCACAAATAATTTTTATTTATTCATATTACTTATGATGGAGCACAAAATATTAAATTTATTTTGGACCCAGAATGTTCACACACATATGAAAAAGTTGAAGTTTTTCATATGTTGCCTTTGTGAGATGCTCCAATCTACCAGAATCTCTGGGATTGAATACCTACCTACACAGTTGTTACACCTTTCCTGTCCACTGCTACTAAACTGCATTTTTAAAGAAGCTACAATAATCAGCCACAGAAATTTTTATTGGGCTGGAGGTGTAGCATTCTTATATCATCTGGGGTGTATAAAAAGAGGAAATGTTTTTTTGTTTTTTTTTGTTTTTTTTTTTTTTAATAATTATCTACAAGTATGCATTGTCTCATAATATATCTATAGCTATCATGTTTTTCTACTTCTCTAGCTACCTAGCCCTATACCTAACAACAATTAGTGAGGTCTTCAGTTTGTCATGGTTCCTGCAGACAGGACTATTAACAGTGATGATACAAGTTTTTACCTTCTTGACAGAAACTTACCACATTTCATGTATTTGTCTCTTCCTTTTCTTCAGACTGGTGCTGAAGAAATGTTTGCAATTAATAATGAATAAGTTGCCAATACCAGAGCTCACTGTGATTAATCCTTAATGAACTATCTTGAATTTGTGTACCAAGACAGCAGAGTCCAGCACAGATAGGTGCTGTCACCAAACAAGAGTACTGTAAGTAATAACATTCTAAAGAGAAAGAAGAATCAGATTACTTTTTTTTTTCTTTTTATTTATTTTTTTTTCCCTGAATACTTTTTTTTTTAATTTTCTTTTCTCAAACTGATTTTAGATCTGATATTTATACATAAGTTAACTTGGAAATGAAATGAAGGTGAATCCAAGTAACCCTTCCATGCAAGCCTGGATACAAAGAATAATGTCCTTATTATTGTGCTTAAGTAACACCAAAGAATAGTCATAAGTGACCTTAACCATCTGTTCTGTAAGAGCCAATGAAGTGAATATTACATAAATAAATCTGGCAAATTAGATTTAGAATTAAAGGAAGAAAACACATAAAAGGATAATGGTTATTTGGACTAATTAAACACCAATTTATTAATATTTAAGACTTTACATTTTGTGGCCTTAGAATACTGGGATTTTTGCTGTTGTTAATTATTTTTTTTCATTTTATGATCATCAAACTACATAAGGTTTCACAAGTTTTTGAAAACTGGGTTTAGTCAAACAGCACATGAAAGAAAGGGAAAAAAGTATACACCTTTTTACAGGGATGGTAATCTGAGGAACTATGTGTCTTAGATGAACTCATTTCTGTAGTATTTAAACAAATTAATGTAGCTGCAGTGCAAAGAGGATAAATAAATATTCAAGTTCATGTAAGAACTTGAAGGACTGGCAAGGAACTGAAACCTATATGGGTGTTATTAACATCCTAACCCTGAGGTATTTTACTTCTGTAAAAGTACCACTGACAGATTGTCTGTAATTGCACAGTAAAAATTGAAAGCAGAAGATCTGACTTCTAATTGATTGGTCCAACTCTAATCCAAGGAATATTCAACTGCAGTAGAACAGAATACTCAATAATTTGGTTTAGCAAAATTCAAAATATGGATCAAAACAGATGTATTCTCTGTAGTCACTAATGCTAGCAATTACATCTAGTTGCTTATGAATAGTTCTTGCACAATCTGCAATTACTGTACAAACTAGAGAACCCTCAAGGGACTTTCTATTGTGTGCAGGAAGCTCAGCAATCCTGTTTTCTAAAAGCAGTATCTGATTTAGCTTTCATGTATCCCACTTCTATAAAACAAAATATAAATTATCTTTTATTTTCTATCTCAATGCATTTTAAAATTCATTTCTTTTTGTGAAAGTAACAAGAAGATACTCTTCTGAGACAGAAAATAAGGATATGATTTCAGTATGGATGAGAGTAACTCTGATCACAGCTATTCCTTCATTTCTTCCATTTCATCACAAGCTCAGAGCTTGACCACCTATAGCAGGCTCAGACCTTCCCCAGAGATGGGGATGTTTGGTTACTTTTATGTGTTATTATTATGGTGATTTTCATTCTCTTTGTTTTAATATTGTAAAATAACAGAAGGTATTACACTACTTGATGATTTTTATCTAATTTTCTACCATGACATGTCCTTCCATTATTATGGCATACAGACAAGCTAGATATATCTAAAATTCCCATAGCTGGCAGGAGAATCCCTTCCCATCTAATATCTAACTGAATACACTCAAGTTTACTGTTTAAATTCACCTAGTTTATCAGCCAGAAATATCAATAGAATTGAACCCTTCCTTATCTTCAGTGATTCTTGACTTCCTAAACTTTCATGGGGAAGAAAAAAGAGATGATTTTAATATAAATCAATGTTTCTTATAATGTTTCTTAAAGAGGGTAGAACACAGGTTCTTCTTCATTGAGTACAGAAAAATTGAAAACCTAAAATCCAAACACTGGAAATGTCTTATCTCTATTATTTATTCTTTTTCTTTTCTTTTCTTTTCTTTTTTCTTTTCTTTTCTTTTCTTTTCTTTTCTTTTCTTTTCTTTTCTTTTCTTTTCTTTTCTTTTCTTTTCTTTT
>CM021701.1:35174581-35250116 GCA_011074415.1 Stictonetta naevosa | reverse complement strand
CTCTTCTCTTCTCTTCTCTTCTCTTCTCTTCTCTTCTCTTCTCTTCTTTCTTCTTTTTCTTTTTTTCTTTTTCTTCTTTTTTTCTTTTTTTCTTTCCTTTTTTTTTTCTCTTTTTTCTTTTTCCCTTTGTGTCTTGCTTACCATTATTTCTGACAGTGCTGCTAAACACTAGTTTCAAGACAACATGAATGCAGGCGGCTGTAGACTTGACAGATCCTTGAGGTCTTTGGAGACAGATTTTATGGATATCTTTCTCTTTATTGTCTATTTAGATCTTGTCTGCCAGATACAGATATTACTCTCAACACTGTTCTCATTCTTCCCATCTTTCATTTAGGTGCCACTAAAGTGAAGTTATCTTTTGCTTGCCTTTGTGATCTGTTGCTGGTTTCAACATCTCTGTTCATCTACAAAGAGTTTCACACTGGTTAAATGTGAAATACAGTTTAGCTGAAAATTCTTGCAAGTTATTTCAGTTGAGGCTCATTATGTTTGTACAAGAAAAAGAAAAAAAAAAAGTGATGTTAATAACAGGAACATATTTCATCAGAAGAAAAGTAGCCTTTCATTTTGATTGACAAACTCACATCTTGGCTTTTCAACAGTCTTCTATGTTCTGAATATGCTATTGATTATAAATATGTATATTATTATAGGAGGCATTGTGATTGATAATGAACTTTAAAACATTATTTATTGTATTACCCATACAAAACCATTTCCTTTTGGTGAACAGCAACAATTTATTTTACAACAAGTAATGATTTTAGTAAAAGACTACAGGAAACATTGATACTCCTAGAAAGCCTAACAATGCACACTGTTTGATGCCCTTCCCACCCAGACCAGTTTGTTACATACAAATGCCTAATTCTGTCCTTTCACAGAAAGGGTCTAATTGTTTCCTCCTATAAGTTGTAAAATAAGTGTTGTATGACCAGTGAATATCTACACAAGCAGTCAGACACAGATAAAAATAAAACAAACTGAACCACAACAAGCCCTTTCCCATATTCAGATGTCAAAATCACTTTTCCATGACTAACAGACTCTACAGAGATCATTCAGTGTCTCCATCTGATGGACTTTAGAGTCTGCATATGACAAACATAGCCCACAAAACTTCATACAGGATTAATAATCCTAGTAGTACTTGACTAGTATGACACGGAACTCTCATAAACCCATCCGCTGGTGGAACATGGGTCAAGCATTAAAACAGTGACAATGTGTTTGGAGTGGAGGGATTTGTGGTTTCAGCACAAGTACCCCTCTAAGAGGCCTTCTCAACCCCCTAATTTAAGATCACAACATGTTTCATTTCTCTCTTGGTGATTTCAGGCTATAGGTTCCCTTTTTGGATATACTTTTCTATTAATAGATGGCAATAGTATTATTAATAGTACTTTTGGTACTCACTTATGGAACGGCACAGAAACTGCTGATACCATTTATTGCATATAAGAAGGTAACTGCATAGGTCCTGGACCAAAACCAAACCAACCAACCAACCAACAATAATAATTATAATAATAATAATAACAACAATAATATTAATAATAAAGCAAGAAAAAAAAATCTACTCATTGCCTTATCATCAGAATGATCAGAATTTTCTTCATGTTAACTACTGACATATTAGGATAGGATAAATGTAGTCTTCAATAGTAAGTGTCACTTGCTTTTGATTCTTGTTCTTTTGAGTTAAGTGTGAAATACATTGAGAGAAAGTGTGGAGGAAGTGCACAGCGGTTATAGCACAGACATGAAAGTAAAGCTAGAAACTGACTTCAAGTCATTCAGTTTCAATTCAGATCCCTTTCATTCAATAATCTTAAAAATAAAAGAGCATAAATTTTATATAAAAATATCTGTGCAGTTTGCCTCAGCAGTTTCAGAGAGCTATTTTTTCTTAACACATAATAGACAGAAAAGTCACTGAGTAAACTTTAGCCACAATTTTTTAACGCCTTTTAGATATGGTGTTGACTGCATACCAGCAACCTTCTCGTCTTTGAGTAAACAAGTTAATCTTTTTACCTTTATTCAGAACTCCATTTATGTCTCATACCATCTGATGTATTTCAGTTATACCTCCTATTAACTTTATATCTGTAGGTAGATGAACAACTTTTTCAAAGTTGTCTGGTGTAGCCTGAGCAGCAATCAGATTTTATTCATATATCTGAATGGACTGAGAACATCCCTGAGGAGAAAGATGTGTGGGTGATGATTGATGAGAAGCTCATCGTGACCCAGCAATGTGTGCATGCAGCCCAGAAAGCCAACAGTATCCTGGGCTGCAACAGAAGAAGTGTGGGTACCACATCTAGGTGATTGTCCCCTTCTACTCTGCCTTTGTGAGACCCCACCTGGAGTACTGTGTTCAGCCCTTGTGCCCCCAGGACCCAAGAAGGAGAAGGACAAGAAGGACCCAAGAAGGAGAAGGACATCTATTAGAATGAGTCCAGAGGAAGGCCACAAATATGATCAGAGGGCTAGAGCGCCTCTCTTGTGAAGACAGGCTTATACAAACTGGTCTTGAAAACCTCCAGGGATGGGGCATCCAAGACCTCTTTGGGAAACCTGTTCCAGTGCTTCACCACCCTCTGAGGGGAAAATTTCCTCCTAACATCCAATCTAATCTCCCCTCATTTAAAGCCATTCCCCCTTGTCCCTGAGCAAGAAGTTGCTCTCAATTTTTTTTTATTTTTTTATTTTTTTAAGCCTCCTTCAAGTATTGAAAAGCTGCAATAAGGTCACCCTGGAGCCTTCTCCTCTTCAGGCTGAACAACCCTAGCTCACTCAGCCTTTCTCATAGGAGAGGTGCTCCAGCCCTCTGTCTTTACAGCCCTCCTTGTTCCAACAGATCAACATCATTGTTGTGCAGGGGTCCCCAGACCTGGACTCAGCACTCCAAGTGGGGCTTCACAATGGCAGAGTAGAGGGGATGATCACATCCCTTGACCTGCTGGCCACTCCTCTTTTGATGCAGCCCAGGATGCAGTTTGCCTTCTGGGCTGCAAACTCACACTGTTGGCTCATGTCAAGCTTTTTGTCCACTAGAACTCCTGAGTCTTTTTCTGCAGGGCTGCTCTCAATGAATTCTTCTCCCAGTTTGTACTCCTGTCCCAGGTGCAGCACCTTGCACTTTGACTTGTTAAACCTCATTAGGGTAACATGGGACCACTTCTTACTCTTGTCCAGGTCCCTTTGGATGGCATCCCTTCCTTCTGTTGTATCAACTGCACCACTCAGCTTGATGTCATCTGAAAACTTGCTGAGTGTGCACTTGATCCCACTGTCTATGTCATTGATAAACATATTAAACAGTACTGGTCCCAGGACAGACCCCTGAGGGACACAACTCGTCACTGGCCTCTACCTGGACATAGAGCCATCAACCACCATTCTCTGGGTGTGACCTTCAAGCCAATTCCTTATCCACTGAATGGTACACCCATAAAGTCCATCTCTCTCCATTTTGGAGATCAGGATCTCACGTGGAACTGTGTCAAAGGTCTTACAGAATTCCAGGTAGATGACATCAGTCAGTCTTCCCCTGACAACTGATGCAGTCACTCCATCATAGAAGGCCACCAGATTGGTCAGGCATTATTTGCCCTTGGTGAAGCCATTTGGCTGTCTCAGATCACCTCTTTGTCTTACATGTGCCTTGGCATTGCTTCCAGGAGGATCTTTTCCATGATCTTCCCTGTCACAGAGGTGAGACTCACTGGTCTGTAGTTCACCTCCTTTCTATCCTCTTTAAAAATGGGAGTGAAGTTTCCATTTTACAGTCACCAGGGACTTCACCTGACTGCAGGGGCTTTTCAAATAGGATGGAGAGAGGCTTGGCAACTAAATCAGCCAATTCTTTCAAGACCCTGGGATGCACGTTATCAGGCCCCATAGACTTGTTCAGTTTCATCAGGTAGTCTTGAATCTGCTTTTCACTTACAGTGGGAGGGACTTTGCTCCCCCAGACTTCATCTACTGGTTTAAGGAAACTTGTTAGGTGTCTCTCCTGAGACATGGTAAGCCCAACTGTCACTGAAGACTGAAGCAAAGCCTCAGCCTTTTCCATGCCTGTTGTTACCAGTTCACTCTTCTCATCCATCAGAGGGGTAGACATTCCTTGGCCTTTCTTTTCAGACCAACGTACCTATAGAATCCCTTCATGTTATTCTTTTCCTCCCTTGCCAGGCTCAGTTCTATTCATTCCTTGGCTTTCCTAATCCCATCCTTACATATCTGAACAACATCCCTGCACTATTCTCAGGCCACATGTCCCTGTTTCCACTGCCTGTGTATTTCCTTCTTGTGCCTCAGTTTGACCAACAGGTCCTTGCTCAGCCATCCTAGTTTGCTGCCCTCCCTGCCCACTTTCTTATGCAGGAGGATGGAGAGTTTTTGTGCTCTAAGGAAAACATCCTTAAAGAGTTGCCATCTCTGTTCATCTCCTTTGACCCTGAGGACAGTGTTCCAGGGGATCTCATCCATTTGATCTTTTAATAGCTTGAAGTTTGCTTTTTGGAAATTCAGGGTCCTGACTTTGCTCTTCTTCAGGCCCATATTTCTCAAGATCACCAACTCAACCAGGGCGTGGTCACTGCAGCCCAGACTGCCTCCAGTCTTGATGTCTTTAATGAGTTTATCTGCACTGGTGAGCACCAGGTCCAGTAATGCTTCTCCTCTGGTTGGTTTGTCTAATACCTGAGCCAGGATGTTATCCTCAATGCATTCTAGGAATCTTCTGGTTTGCTTACAGCCTGCTGTGTAGATTTTTCAGCAGACGTCTGTGTGGTTGAAGTCCCCCATCAAGATGAGAGTGTGTGAGTGTGACACTTCTTGTAGCTAAACTAAGAAGGCGTCATCCACAGGCTCCCCTTGATCAGGTGGCCTGTAGTAGACTCCAACCACAAAGTGTCCTTTATTTGTGTGGTCCTTGACTTTCACCCACAAGCTCTCAACCAAACCATGGCTGTTTCTCAGACATCTCTTCACAATCAGAGGGCACAACACAGAGGGCAACACCCCCTCCCCTCCATTCCTGCCTCTCTCTTCTGAAGAGCTTGTAGTCCTCTATTTCAGTGTTTCAGTTGCGTGATTCATCCCATCACATTTCTGTGATAGCAATCAGATCATGTTTGTCTAATTGCACAATGGTTTCCAACTCCTCCTGCTTGTTTCCCATTCTGCATGCATAGAGAACTTCAGCTGATTGAACAAAGCTGGGTCAATTTATCCAGGAAACTATTGCTGTGTTCCTTCAGTGTTTTTATATGAAAAGAAAAATGTCATATGTCACCTGAAAATCTAACATGAATTACTTCCATTACAGAGGTTTTCCTTTCCTAATTGCAGTGTTCCTTGAACCTGTTCCAATGTGTATAAAAAACCTATTCCAATGTGTATAAGGAACTTCTTCTCTCCTGAAAGAAAATAAGTTGGTGAAGCTATTTATCTCTTGTACATGATTGAACTCCAAGTTAAGACACATACGCATCTAAATGCAAAATAAAATCTGTGCTGTCATTCTAGTTTACTATTATCTAATGAATAATACCAAAGCAGCTTAGGTGGCCGTTCAGCTTATTCTAAACCTGCTACCTATGGTATGGTCAGCAGAATAAATCTCTGTGGCTAGACCAGTGATACTGACTAGTTCTCCGTGGCAGGTCTGTCAGCTCACTCTCACTCACATGTTGGCCTTGGAGACACCTAATCTAATTTATTTTTATTTTTATTTTTATTTTTTTTCTACAGAATTCATGCTCTCTGACTGTAGTCCTTCTGGTGACTACAGTAAAACACACTGAAAAACTGTAATACTGTTGGGAATTTCCTCATTATGATATCTAAGAAATAAGAAGAATCACTGACAACATATTGTAATCAAGACAGCTAATAATGAAAGTACATAAGAAGACACTATCCATCAGAGATATGTATGTCCTTAAATGAAAAGTAAGTCACCACAGTCATGGAGAAAGCTGTCTTTAAGAAAATGCTTTTCCATCATTGTTATCTTAGCATATAAAATATGTAGGAAACATAGATACTTTCAATAAACATAATTTTAATGTGTAATAATAATTTTAAGCTGTTATGCCTTCCTTTGTTTTTAAAAGCCTTAAAGTAAGGCCATGTATAAATCATATCCAAGATGAGCCCATTTTTCTTCCTGAATATTCCATGAAATTGAAGAAAAATATTCCAAGCAAATATGGTGTTTTAATTTCAAATTTATAAGTCAATTTTCTAAAGATTTTTTTTTAAAAAAAAACAACACTCAAGTATTTTAGAAAAGCATGTTTTATGTATGAATTTTTAGTACTCAAGTGAAATGAATAAACATCTTTGTGAATAATACCTAGTGGCCCCACCCTAAATTATCAGTCATTTAAAATATAAAAAGCCATATAGGTTATTATTACTCTAGGCTTTCAAAAAATATTTTTTAAACAAAAAGTCAAGTTTGAGTTTAGCAACACTAAAAAACTGTGTCAGCAGGTCTGCATGCTTTACATTTTAATAATTCTAGATGTTTTTTAAATGTTATTTAAGCCTCTCCCAGACTTTAGCCAGCAATTTCTCACATAGAACAAAAATGGAAACAATGCAGTGTTATCAACTCAGCCATCAAAGTGTGTCTTTTATTTTTGTATTGTAAGGCCTTCAATATCTGCCACATAATGAGCATAATTGCCCATTAAATTATGTTGTTGGACCTAAAAGGAGAGAGGAAAAGAAAAACAACACAACTTCAACAAACTTACTTCTTATATCAGTTTTGAAAACTTAAATAAGAATTAGCAATAAGGTTCATATATCTGGAGTAGGTTTTAAAAGAAAGGCTGAACATTGTCAGGTAAAACAACTACTACTCTGTTATTGTGATCTAAATTAAAACCAGACTGAACCCAAATAGTTCTTGTTACTGTGACAATATCAATGAAAAGAGTAGGACCCTTTTTTTAACTGTCACATACTTCACCTCTTTTTAAGCTGTTCTTGCCACTCACTTCAGGAGACATCAACTTGACATTTGTAGTGTAGACCTTTGCATCAGGCATTTGGTTCAATTGCTTCCATGTAAGTAACTAGTGATGGGCATTTGAGATATCTGTTAGGGCAACTACATTATGTCAATGAAAAAGATATTTGTGGGACACAAATTGTTTAAAAAAGATCCCATATTAAAATACAATGGCTATTTTAAGGTAAAATGGAATATTCTGTTGAAGCATCTGTGGTTCTTTTGTGAACATCTAAAGTCTGATGAGGTAAATCCCATCTGAATTCCTAATGAAAATGTTCCTGATTTCCAACAACTATAAGGTTATAGAAAGGTTATAGAGGCATATAAGGTTATAGGCATATAAGGTTATAGAAATCTCTGCTAGCATTCTTACAGTAATTGGGATGAAAAACAAGGGGTCAAGACAGCCATTTAAGATGAACAGAGAAGACATTTAGATGCTAGTCTGACACTTTGGCACTAGAATAAGATTAATAAGTAAACAGACGCTTATAAATAACATCATATCAGGAGTACCTATATACCCTCATCATTTTTAGGTGATTTTTTAAATTATTTTATTTTATTCTTCTTCTTCTTATTTTATCTCCGAGAAGTTGCAGGTAAATTAATTAATTTCCCAGCTGGTTATTTAGGCCTTATACATTATTTGGAAACAGAAACTACGATATAATATTTTCTGGTAGTTTGGTTTTCTTACAAATTCCATATTGAATTAGCTGGTAAAGAATTTTGAGAGTTTGAAATAGTCATCAAGAAATTTGGAATTATAGTCTGTAAAACTTCTTTCTTAATGATGTAACATATCAGAATGTGAAATTTTACTATTTGGTAATACTATACATTATTATGTGGCTAGTTAAAGAGAGAAATAAATTGAAGAAATAATAAAATGAACAAAACCCCACAGCCTTATACGCATGTGTAAAGAGATGTACTGCTCAGACAGTGAAGAGAATAATCAGCTGTTCCCTGCAGTAGTAAGAAAAGCCTTGACAGCTGTGAACCAATTATGGCCCCTGAAATCTTCACCAAGCCCTAATCAATAAAAGTGTTTGTTATTGTCTTCCAGGCTTCACAAAGTAAAAAGATGACTGAATGCATTAGAGGCAAGGAGGAAATTTCATTTGCATAAATTCTCAGAACTGTTTTGGGGTGTGTTTGTATTCCTCTCAGAAGATGGAAAACTTTCTGAAATAATGAGTTAAGTATGTTCTCCAAAGATATACTCTTAAGAAGTAATTCTGACATACAGTTTTCACTTCCCTATCTTTCTGTTACTGAACCTTTCATTATTTTCTCTATGGAAAACATTCATCACGCCCCACTTCGCCCATCTGAGCCTACCCCACCCCTTCCAAATTCCTGAGTGAAACCATACCCAAAGCCAGAAATAATCATAGCACTTGTCCAGAATACTTAAAATTATGCAGGAAAAGGCTCTCATTGATCAAACCTGATGAGTTTACTGCTGCAAATGTTTGCAGTGAGCTTCATTTAAAACTTGGATTAACCAGCTGCTGTATTTGGCTCCAAACATCCTACCCAAGGAGAGTGAGGTCAGGGAGTCTGTGTGAGCATGGGAAGCTACAAAGGGCTGGGAGCTTTGAATCTAATGTACTTACAAAAGAAAAGAGCCTTAACTCATTTTACTTTCTGTTGATAAAAGATCTATGAGAAATTTAGTAACTAAGATACAATATTGAGGCCAACTATCTGACTGAAAGCTCATGTAAGGTTTAGTTCACAAGAAGCCTTTATACTGTTTTCTCTTTGTGGATACAGGATATCTCTGATATTTGTACAATCTAAGTTTATCACCTGATGACATTAAACAAAGAGCATCTTAGCCTTAAGGAGTAAATAATTTTTAGCACAATTAGGCAAAGCAAAGATGGCATGAGAGAATATAAACAAAATTCATATGCAATAAAACAAAGTGAACCATCAGAAGTATCCAGCTGTTAGTGGGAAAGTTTGGATAATGTTTTTAAAAAATTGTACTCTTTCTTGATTTAAGCTGAAAGCTGGGGGAGTCTATGGGGTTGGGCCATCTTTCTTTAAAACATTTTACAAGGATGTGTTCCTTCATCTGTCCAGCTCCCTTTTTAAAGTCTCATGATCTGTCAAATACAAAAATTAAAAAGTAAAATCTAGACAGAACAGTTGAGTCTGACCTGATTTTGACACAGAACCACAAATTCTCCCTAGATTCATTCCAGCCTGGATGTGGCTTTCATTTAAAAGTTAGAAAAACCTCATGATTAATTTGGGCAGAAGATCCAATAATAAAACTCCAGGCCAAATTTTGGTGGTTTCTGAATTTGTAATGGAAGATTTATGAATTCTAGAGGTCAAATACTTCAACAAAGATTCTTGCAATTTTTCACATTTGGCCTTGAATACTGTTTATCTTACATGTTGTTTGTGTTGGGTATGTATACAACTTTTCAAAATTTTAACAGAATTGATGTGGGTTTATCAGGCTCAAGGTAGTCTGCAGTGCTCTGATATTGTAAAAGTTTGGCAGATACATGGGACAACTGTCTCAGAATTCATATTCTCCTGCACAGCCATAAGGAAGCTGGTCTGACACTGAACACTACTAGAGAAATGGACCTAAACTGGGAATGCCAGAACTAGAGCCAAAATAATCCAGAGGATATGAGACTTTATGTGAGTGGAGACTTTATGTGGTGATGGAGCACTGGAACAAGCTGCCCAGGGAGGATGTGGAGTCTCCTGCTCTGGAGGTATTTAAGGCCAGTCTGGACACCTACCTGGGCAACCTGCTCTAGAGAACCTGCTTTGGCAGAAGGGGTGGACACGATGATCTCTTGAGGTACCTTCCAACAACAATTCTGTGATTCTGTATTTGTGGCATTGTTCCCCTAGTCTTAGAGACTAGGAGTTTTACAGGACACATGACAGCAGTCACCCAACCAGTGCCTGTTTTTCATGGGAGAAGGAGAAATGAAGGCAACAGTGAAAAGAGTGTGAAATTATGTGATATCTAGATTTCTGGATGGATGTGTCCAGAGAAAACTTGAATCTGGAAATCAAGCCCCCTGAAATTTGATAGAAGTTGGGTCTGTATATCACTCCCTTTTTAGGTATCAATGTACCAATTTAACAGGTGATATTAATCATTGGTATTTATTAAAGAAAAATGTGATTTGCATCAGTTTGCAAACATGCATTTGAGAAGGATGCAGGTTATGAGTCAATATTTGGTCCCAAAGAGACTGACAATATGAATTCTATGAAATCTCTCAGTTTGTGGATATCATATTATGTCTTTTTTTTTTTTTTTTTTTTTTGTCACATAGCACTTTAGGAACAATTTTTTGATCCTTTCTAGAAAGTGTATAGCTGCCAGAATATTTCACTAGACTTTTCTAGCCATAATTCAATATGAGGCAATATTTCATTTTAACTGCAGTAGAGGAAAACACATAGGGACATGCAAGTCTAGAAAAATATGAAGTATGGCTGCAGTTATACTCTTTCAATTCTGAATATAGATTATTGGAGGGGGGAGTGGTTTCCTGAATTTGTGTTTGTATGTTTCTTAGTCTTAAAATGTCACCTAATTTCAGGCTCAGTGAAGTGCTGCTTGGTGCCTTCACAAGTGTACAATTAATAGGTGAATCTATTCTTTGTACCCCTCTAACACCTTGAATCAAGTATGACCTACTTCACTTTTGCTCTGAAAATATATTTTCACGTGAGGTTTCATTTTTCCCCCTGCTAGATCTTATCAGGTATGTTCTTCTCATCAGTTTTAACTTTAGCAGAAGCTCCAAGTATCCCAGAACAGCAAGGAAAATAATCATTTAATTAAACTTACAAATGAGTGACAGTTGTAGACCTTTCAGCTTTTCATTTTCTCCCTTAAGACGTGTGTAAAATTTTCTTGGTTTTGAGAATATCCATATGAATAGGAAACAATTTTATTTGGTATGAAGGATGGCCCAGAAGGTATCTGTTTTATTCAGAGTAATGCATTTCAAAAATAAAATAGTCCATATGTATAAAATGTATACCTATTGCACAAAGGGAAAACAGTAAACAACTAAATGCTAACCAATCTGAGCATTGCATGTATGATGGAGTGGGTTTTTTTTGTTTGTTTGTTTTTTTGTTTTTCCTAATTGTTAACCATGACTACATAACGGTTTCTGCTTTACTATCCCTTTAAAAAAACCTTCACACTTCAGCGTGAAGTATAGTTCTTTTCAAATATATATTATCTGGATCTTTTGCTTTTGGTTAAAGCAACAATGCCAACTTTTTCATTTGTGCTTAACCATTTTTACCCTAAGATTCAGTTACAAGTCTGAAAAAGTTTTTTCTTTTCTGATGTATTTTTTTCCATTTGGCAAACATTGATATTTTTCTTTCCTAACACAGATGAAACCTGACATTATGACTATTTTCTTGTAACTGTTATAAGGATTTCAGTTCTCTAACATCTTATCAAATAAATGTTATTTGTTCAAATAAATCATCCATTGCTTATTATTATTTATTTATGCTTTGCAGTCATAGCAAGAACACTCACTGCTCAGAGTTAGGTTAATACAATATAATACAAAACAAAAAGGTAGGGTCTTGCCAATGGACTGATGAAACCAACAAACCTTTATCATAAGGCTAAAGGCTAAAAGCTAATTGTTTTGTTAAATGCTTTGATAGGGTTGATGTTTTCATTTTCTTGACTTTTTATCTTGCTTCAGAACAGTGGAGGGGAAACGCTCATTTAGAAATAAAATGACTCATTTACCATTCACAATATCTTCTATTATCTTTTTGTGTGTGTTTATGTGTGTGTAAAAAATCTTGACATATTCTTGTTGGTCTAAGAATTTTCACTTTTATTTGGTCTTGATTCTTTGCTTTAGAATAGGGCTAAACATACATTTAAATGAATGTCCTATGAACCACTGAGGCACACATAAAAAGTACACATTGAGATTGAAAAAAAAAATAAAGTTATTATCTTGTGATAAACACAATTTTTAAATGCTGTTTTATTTAAGTCTGACTATCCTTTTTAGCAACTAAATAAGCACATGTGTTACTATGAGTGGCCTGGATAGATTTGTTAATTTATATTGGCCAAAGTGATCTAGTGGGTGGCACCCCTGCCTATGGCAGAGGGTTTGGAGTTAGATGGTCTTTAAGTTCCTTTCCATCCCAAGCCACTCTATGATTCTATATTTTACTTTATTTGCATTCTGTCTGTATCAATCATAAGATTAAAAAATATTTTTACTATTTTGTTCTCATGAACTTTTTCCTGAATAGCTTTGAGTGGCTGTCATATTTCAGATATAGACAAAATTGGGTAAAAAAAAATGAAAACAAAAATGACAAATAATTTTGGGTTAAAAATACACTCATATTACATGACAGTAGCTAGGGATGAAAATGTAAAAGGTTAAACTCTAAATACAATTCCATATGCATTCACATATACATTTCCAAACAATCATCAATATAAATAAAAATGTCTCAAATTCCCAACAAATAAAAGAATCATTCATGGAGTACTTGACTGTCTCATACTGTGTTACTTAATATGGGGTAAGAGTTGTTTCACGTCACAAAGCCATCAGGTGTTTCAAGTCAAATGAAATATAAAAGCCACGTTTGGAGGGGGAGGAAGGTTGTCAAAGTTTGAATGTACCCATTGAATATCAGTAATTGCCACTTAGTGTTTGATTTAATGAAAGCCACTGAATAAAGGCAGCCATTTCTTTTGTCATGGTTTGTGTTCCCATTTGTACTATACCTTTTCTGTCTTCCAAAGTCAAAGCCACGCTCCTTCAGTTCAGAGTACCACTTCCATCCCTTCTGCATTCATCCTCATCTGCATGTGTTTACAAAATGTTAAACAGCTCTGTTAAAAATGAGTATTTCCAGCTTTGAAGCTGACGAGCTTGCTTTAATTCAACCCTAGACTAAAAAGGCATTACCACAAATGCACCCAAAACTATGTGCCTTTCTGTGTGTCCTTCACTTTTTTTGTCACTGAAGCTCTTTGCAGACAGACAACTTGCTCATGACACAAGGGTTTACAACTTCTTTATTTTGCTTTCTCATAAGCTAAAGGTGAGTCTGACAAAACTAATAAACTCACTGTGTTAGTACAGTGATGCCAGGGTGCTATTTCATCAGCTCAGCTCTTCTGATTGTTTAAGTCCTGTTTGGATGATGGTATTTATGAAGAAATAAAGAGAATAAACATAGTAAGAAAGCTATTTGTTCAAATGTAGATTTATTTTACTGTTAACTGCTACTAAAAAGTCTCTCTTAGTTTATGTTTCTTGAGGGATAAGGGGAGTCTTTAATTGTTTCAATGAGCATTTTTTTGTAAATTTTGATCCTTTTGACTCTGTTTATATTTGTCCTAAATGCTATATCAAATTTCAAAGCAAACATTCCATTAAAAAATGTAGATTTGAATGGGGATTGGAAGCAGATTTTCTAAACACTATGAGAAAGACATTTGTATCTTTAAATTTTAAGGATTGAAATTGAAAATTAGTAAGAAACTTAACTACAAATCCTGTACAGTTGAAAAATTTTCAGCTGAATTTAGGGTTTTAATCAGGGTTGATTATAAAGGTAGGATTCACAGGAGCAGAGGACACAAAATTCTCCATTGTTATTATTCTTCTTGAAAAAATAAAGAAAAATATGAAATGAATTTTGGAGTTAGTGTAATGGGCAAGTAGGTGAGAATTTAACAAATGTTACATGTTATATATATATACAAATGGTGAATTGGCATAATAATTTCATTATTAAGGTCTCATCATGAGCAGAACAATTGTTCTGGAAGTTATTTCTGTTTTAAAATAAAGTGTCTGCAGAAGAGCTGTTCTAGGCAAGTCTTTGGGATCCTAGATTAACAGTTACTTCTAAAAAAAGTTTCAATGTTCCAAATTCAGACAGGTGCTTTTGTAAGGGGGAAATTAAACACACCACAAGAAAAACAAGAAAAGCAAGAATATATTGACTGAATAGGAATGCTATATGACAGAAAGCTTGCACCAAACTTTTGGATTCTTATGACACAAAAATTATTTAATTCTATAAAATTAATTTTGTACTTTCATAGTTGCAAAATCTTTATAGACATAATAAAACTTATCCTTCTATCTTTTTGATCTATCTCCAAAATTAAATAAATAATTTTTTAAAAGAGCTATTTTCAGTCAAATTGGAATGGATTTTTGTAATTTCTTCTGAATCTCCCTAGTTTGCTTCTTTCTCTGCCTGGCTTCAATTTGCCTGAAAACCAGTATTTGGCCTAGCCTGGGTCTGACAGTCTATTTATTTAAAAATAGAAGAACAAGTTGGAAAGAAACTTGACAGAAGAAGTAGGTATTTCTAGACTTATTTAGACTTGGTCTTAATTAGACTTGTTTGCTTCTGAACCCTCTATGCAGCTTCAGGTAGAGTGTTCCGGCTGTGCTGCTGAGCAAACACCATCTGTTTTACAGAGCATGCCAAAAGTATCTATGTAGAATGTGTCTGCTGGCAAGTATTTCCAGTATTGCATATCCTGGTAAACTACATCTGCTGCAAAGCTGATTTTTTTTTTTTTGCTTGTTTTGTTTATGTCTTTGTTTAGTTTAGTTTTGTTTTGCTTTCTTTGTTTTGTTTTGCTCGCTTTACTTTGTTTTTTAAAGGCAAAATGAGAAATTTCCAAACAAAATGAGATTATTCTGCTGAAAAAAACCCAAAACACTCAGGTATCAAAATATCAAAATACGGGAAGTTTCAGCTGTTCTTCCCAGTTGATGTAGAATTGTCTTTCTAGTGTTCGAAGACATCCAGCAGCAACAATGTGCTATGTACAACTCATATCCATAATTCATAATTCATAACATGGCCATAAAATACAGTCAAAGTCCCAATGCACTTTCCATACCTTCTATTCAAATGGGTAAACAGTGGCCAAAATCTAATTAGGCACCTGATACCAACTAGAATAAAAAAAGAAAATAGAGTTCTGCTGGTTGAATTTCACAGCAATATGCAGTTTCTTCTTCATCCCAGTCTTAGCATTACAGCCATAAAATTTTACTTTTATTAATTGTTCAGTAAACACACTAAAACTCACCAGCTTGTTTTTCATAGTCATTCACCTTTACTGTTCCTGTTTCTAATTAAACTGGAAGACAGGGCAGGATTTTTTTATGACACTTGAAGCAAATGTTTTCTTCTTTTTTTCTTTTTTTTTTTTTAATATATATTACAATGGATTCTGATGGAGACATAGGATATGGAAGGATGTGCAGTATAGTGCAGTCATACAATTTTTTTTCCTGTTCTATAACCATCATCAAGAATCATAAATTCTGGGGCAACCACTCTGAATTGTACGTGTACTTACTAGACTGTTGTTAGTACTATTTTTTTCTATGTACATAGACTGTATGTATGTATATATATACCTGACTTTCTGGGAAACTTATTTGTAGATGCAACATATCATTTAGCAGACTTTTAAAATGTTTGAACAAAAGACGAAAAGGCTTATATTCTTACCTGAAACTTTTATTCTTGTTCCTTCTTCTTTTTTTCATAATCTAAAATTTGAATTATTTTAAAGTAAAAGTTAGAGCTGGAAATTTACATAAAGGTAGAAAGTCAGAGTTGGCAATTTGTGTGAAGAAAAACAAACAACTTTACAGATTTATATTTTTTAAAACAGGAAAATTATTAATTTTTGATATTAAGAAAAACTTAACACGTGCCTATGTGACATGACAACTTCACTGAGTTGGTTGGAAGGTTAATTAAGGTTGGGTGGGATGGAAATCCCCATGAGCAATTCAAAAGAACAGCTCATTTCACTAGTAGGTTGCTAGAAAACAAAGCAAATAGACATTCAAGAAGGGAAGTAGGAGGTGTACAATAAAAGCTTAAAAATCTTAGAGAAGAATATGAAGAGATGAACACTGGGTTTTAGTAGAGCTTGTAGACTTAATGTTAAGCCTTTTAAATGTTAATGTTCATTAGCATATGAAAAGGATTGCCAGAAGATGAAGAGTAGATCAAGAATATTATTTAAGTAGATAGAACAGGGGAATACCCATTTTCATGTGTATACGTGAAATAGAAGAGTTTCCTAGGGTATGCAAGTAAGCAAAGCTCTAACAGTTTGCGCAAAATCCTTGAAGATCACAGCTTCAATCCAACTGAAATATTCTATAGTCCTCTCTCTCTATTTTTTTTTTCCTTTTTCCCTCCTAGTAAGAGATATTTGAACTTTACAGTTCTAAAATTGATGTTTTATTAAATTCACAAAAGCAGATGGATTAGAATAGCATGTGTGTAAGCGTTTAGACCCTCAGAAAAGAAACTTTATATAGTTATTCTTTCTATTGCTTATCCTGGTATTATTAAATTTCCATATACTTCATGAAAAATACCATGCAAACCTAAATCTTTAACTTTTTTTTTTTTTTTTTAATAATGTGCTAACAGACCTGACAGTGTCCCATAACATTATGAAGTCTATTTTTGTAGCAGTGATATGGAGGGAAGATTGCAGAAACTTGTTAAAAACTAAGCTGTTTAAAGCTTTATTATCCTTTATGTAACACTCATCGCTGCACAACAGGCAGAAGATACAGTTCCACAAAAAAATAATGCTAAAAAGAAAATGAGCAGAAAGGTATTTCTGGATGTTGCATTATCTTATGAATCTTAAAGTTCTTTTTCCTCATTATAGGTGAAATAATAGTGGAAAAAAGATTCTGCTTATGCCTTATCAAAACAGTTATGAAAATTACCTTTCTAATGAACATTCTCAAATGTAGAATTCTGATGTATGTTAAGATAAGTTTAAGAGACATAGGTAAGTTTACATGTAAGTTTACATACATGTAAGTTTATATATATATGTTTACATATACACTATTCTGCAAGGGCTCTTTCCACTCTACTCTCTGTACAGCTTGTGTTAAAAATAAAAGGAATGAGTGAGTGAGACATAACACATAACCTTATTAGTAAATAAACTTACTAGTAAAATGAGCTTTTGTTACTTATTCACAAAGTTTTACTGAAAGCACCATTTTAATTTTCTCACATTAAAGAAAGAGAAATGTTATGGTATTTGGGTACCATAACAAAATACCACAATATTTTGTATATGAGTAAATTTCTTATTTTCTATAATTATACCTGTTCTATGATTTTTTTGCTTTGCCACCAGCTTTGAACATCTAATAGTTTATGTTAGCTCAACATTCACCATCAGTGGTAACAATTCTTTGATAAATGAAATGCTTTTTTCTACATTGCAAATGATTGCCCTTTTAATATGGCAAAATAAAATATAAACATGTTGTATGGCTGTACCAGCCAAAAATACTTCTTTGTGGGTGTTCCGGGATGAAAGAAGTGAAAATGTAAAGTGGAGCATTGAAGTCATTTCCGGAATGGGAAATGGCACTTGATGTGACAGTGCAGTTGTCTGGAACTTGATTAAAATATTATCCAGCTTCATCTCCAAGTACTGATTTTATGTGTTCCAGCAGTTGGGCAATGTATGCAACATTTTTTAAGCCAATATAGCTTTGTTATGTTCACATAAACAAAAAGAAACATCTTGGGCCTAACAGACCAAAGCCATAAAAAGCCACCTGTGCTTCTCAGTATCGCCTCTGCTCCAGGGGTGGGAACTGGAACCAGTGAGATGTTTGTGCTGAAGGTATTAGAATGATCACACAGGCATTTCCACTGAGTTTCCATCCAAAACTGAGAGCCAACAATTATTAATAAAGATTTATGCTTTAAAAGAATTTCTTTCTTCCTCCAGCTACCCATTTTATCTCATTACTAGGAGAATAGCTATCTCATTTGGGCCCAGGTTCTAGCTGTCTTTAAAATTATTCTAATTTTATTCTAGAATATGTCACAGTTCCTTTTCCTCCTTATATCTTGCAGATAATTGCTTATTTTTCCACAACAAATTTCCACAGAAATTATTTGGACTGCCTAATAATTTTCTGATGTGATAGGTATTCCAGCAGTCCCTGCCTCCCCACACCACGCTGCTGTTCAGCTGTCTTTCTGAGTCAAAGATCTAACAAAGTCCTACTTTAGAGAGCAGCCTGAGCCCTAATGGTTTCATTAACATAGACACAAAATTCTTTCCACATATTTCATGCCCACAGTTCTTTGAGATTAAATTATTTCTACATACCAGGCATCTCACTAAATAATAAGTTAAAAAGCCTATTTATCTGTACACTTCAAGATGCTTTATATAGGATGGTTCCATTTAAACACAGGAAAGCAGAGGAGTGCAGAAGCAAGGTGAAACACACAGTTGTAAGGTTTGATGTGAATCCCAGGGCTTCTATGTCCGAAACAAAACTCTGATAAACTGACTCAACATCTTATCACCCATAAAAATAATGGTTAAGCTTGGGAAACTTGCTTATCATGATTTCAAACATCTTCTTTTCACAGAAAACTTTGGAAGATACAAACTTGTTAGTACTTTCCTTTTTCCAACGCAAAATAAGGGCCCAGGAGCACCAGGTAATGTTAAGTTCAGTGCTGTTTTTGTATATGTAGTCTCTTCCATAAACTCATCATGTCTTTTGCCTTAGTCTTGCTACACAACAAGGCAGTAGTAGTATTTTCCATTGGGGGGCTAGATAGACATCTCCCAGAAACAGAGATGAAGTTTTTTCAGAAAACATTAGAGAAGGAGTTTAATTTCAGCTCTAAAGAAGTGACTGACCCTTAGCATGCAACATTGTTTCCTGTCCTCCTCTTGCATAGTTCTCCCCTTACATCATTTTGCTTTGAGAAATCCTCCTAACCCCATCATGGAATTTCAGTGGTTCTGTTAAGCTTTGTTACACTGGTAGCTGTCCTCAAGTATTGATGTGTCAGGCAGGCAGAATCATAAAAATGTGCCATATCTGATGAAATTAATAGTCTCTTCACTATTCTGCTTTTTCTCAGCCTCAGCATATGTTCGTTGTTTTGCAGGTGCCCAAATAATTTCAGAGAATTTCATAGAATCATTAAGTTTGGAAAAGACCTCCAAGATCATCTGGTCCAACCATCCTCCTACCACCAATATTACCCACTAAACCATGTCCCAAGTACCACATTCAACCTTTCCTTAAACACTCCCAGGGATGGTGACTCCATCAATGCAGCAAAAGTTTCCAAAATGTTTCCAATGCAGCAAATTTTCTAGGATAATGCACCATAAAATGATAATAGAAAATTTGGTGAGGAGTTATAGTTCATCACAATAATAAGATTAATTATCATGTCTCTGTCTGGGAGGCACCCTTTCCAATCTAAATAGCTTGCAGTAATAAAATAAAAATTGTGAAGAGCAGCTCTAAAGTAAGGAATGCATTTAATGGATATATTGGTAATTTTTCTGTGTATATGACAAAAGGAGAAAGAGTGAGTCGCCAGAAATGCCCAATCCAAATCAAACAAAATTTTTTCTCAGTTATAATAATTAAGTCAACCACATACATTGCTGATTTACTTGATGTTTTTTAAGCTACAGTTCAACCTTTGAAACATAATATTTCCAAGATTCTAATTTTTCTGTTAAAGCCAGTGCTAAACTGAACTGAACTGAACATTTTAAGGTGTTGAAACTTAACAATATAACTGCCAGTTGCACTGGACAGCTTTTAAAAAATCATTTTCTCTCTACTGTTTTTAGAATTATAGAATCATTTAGATTGGAAAAGACCATTAAGACCATCAATTCCAGCTGTTAAACTATCACTGCCAAGTCTAGCACTCAACCATGTCCTTAAGCACCACATCTACACAACTTCTGAATACCTCCATGGATGGTGACTCAGTTACTTCGCTGGCAAGCCTGTTCCAAAACTTCACAACCCTTTCTGTGAATAATTTTTTTTTTTTTCCTAATATCTAACCTAAACTTCTGCTGGGGCAATTTGAGGCCATTTCCTCTTGCCTTATCACTTAGTACTTGGGAGAAGAGACCATTCCCCACCTTGCTACAACCTCCTTTCAGGTAGTTGTGGAGAGTGAAAAGGTCTCTCCTGAGCTTCCTTTTCTCCAGGATAAACAACCCCAGCTCCCTCAGCTACTCCTCTTAAGACTTGTTCTCTAGACTCTTTCAAAATTTTTATTGTCTTTCTTTAGACACATTCCAAGACCTCAATGTCCTTCTGTAGTGAGGGTCCCAGAACTGAACACAGTATTTGAGGTGTGGCCTCACCAAAGCCAAGTACAGGGGGACAATCACTTCCCTAGTACTGCTTGCCAGACTATTTCTGATACAAGCCAGTATGCTGTTGGCCTTCTTGGCCACCTGAGCACACTGCCAGCTCACATTCAGCTGACTATCAGACAATACTTCAAGGTCCTTTTCCAACAGGCAGCTTTCCAGCCACTCTTCTCCAAGCCTTCATGGGGTTTGTTCTGCTTATCCCTGTCCCCACTCCTTTTGTTACATCTCTGTGTGTTTTCTTACAATGTGATTGTCTGTTCAGCCTAGGAACCTGGACAAGAAGTGAAATGACACTTGGCCCTTTAGCTAGAAATAGGAGTATGTTCATGCTTGCATCATGATGCAGTTTGCAGCTGTTGGTGTCATCTGTAAATATATAAATAAATCATAGGAAAGACACTGAGTTGTGAGAAGAGTTTTCTAAATATGCATTTGAGATCACTGCATTATTCCTATATGGCAAAACCATGAGTGAATTATACAGGTTGTCCCAGCAGGGCATTAACACAGTTATATTACCACACCATACTACAAGTAATCTGAATGTGCCACATGTAAAAAAAGTACTGTAAAAAAAAATGACCTATTTTATAAACGTGTTTTAAATGAGTTTTTTTTGAAAAAAATAAATTATACAAACCATGTCTTTATCCTGTACCTGTGAAGCCAGGTGCTTTATTTACTACAAGAACCTGAAAGAGGTATATATTATACTAATAGCACTTAAAATATGAGCACTTAAAAAAGCTCTTCCTGTGAATTTGAAGTCCAAGCTTGTGAAATACCAGAATTATATGCAGGGACTATGTCATCATCAGGAAAAAATATTACAATTTCCCACAGCAAATAAATTGTTCTTAAGCTTAATGATTTATACTGGTCTGAATGCTAAAAATCTAAAAATGATTCAGGATTCGTTCTGTCTTTTCTGTTCTTTCAGAGACATGTTAAAGTGCGTCATTTTCTAAATAAAAGGAAGACCTTTTCTGAATGATTTAGTTTAACCGAGAAGGCAGCTAAGCACCACAAAGCCATTCGCTCAAACCCCTGCCCCCCCCCCCCCCGGGAAAAAACGGGGGGGAAAAAAAAAAAAAAAAGTAAAAGCTCATGAGCAGAGATACAGACAGTTTAATAGAACAGAAAAGGAAGAGGAATAATAATGATGATGTTGATGATAATAATAGAATATACAAAACAAGTGATGCACAATGCAATTGCTCACCACCCACTGACCGATGCCCATCCCATCCCCAAGCAGTGGTTCCCCCAACCCCAGCCAGTTGCCCCGTATTAATTGTTCAGCTTGATGTCCTATGACATGGAATATCCCTTTGGCAAGTTTGGGTCAGCCGTCCTGGTTCTGTCCCCTCTTGTGCACTCCCAGCCTCCTTGCAGGCAGGGTGGTGTGAGACGATAAAAAATCTTTGTCTTATTGTATGAATGGCTCTGTAACAATAAAACATCAGTGTGTTATCAACATTATTCTCATCCTCAATCCAAAACACAGCACCATACCAGCTACTAGAAGGAAAATTCTCTCTCTTCCAGCTGAAACCATGACACTGAATCACCAATAGTCTGTACATGTTGTGATATGTACCAATAAATTGTAATGAAGCTTTTCTGCATTTCTGTGTGAGAATTCAGCATGTGACTTTTATCATATAAGCAGTCCATTTTTATTTATTTATTTATTTATTTGCTACACTCCTGTGGTTATTTCTTGTGGTCTTTGCACTCACATATACTTCTCTCATATCTCTGAGTTGCATACCACTATTCTGACTTTTTTTTTTTTTTTCAGGAATTTGAACACAAAAAGTATATCCCTCCAGCTCTGTAGTAATGATGTCACTGAATTGATGTTCAAGATTTGTTTTGAACATGTCTTTGTCAGGGGTAATTAGCCTCCTTCTTATCCATTCTTTGTATTTTAAATGGTTATACTAAATGGTTTTTGGGTAATGTGGTTTCTGATGCACCATCTAGCGAAGAATAAAGCTACATTGCCTCAGTGAGAGTGTTTGACAAGTCTATGGCTTAACCATTTCATATTGAACCTTGTCATTTTATTCCAGAAAATGCAGAAATACAGCATAGTTCACTGACTTAATCCCTTGAAACAGCAACGGTAATATGTTTCAGTTTTGCAGCCACATGGCAGAGTAATAACCATTATGAGGTAGGTCACAGTTGTTTGTAGGCTATCTCCTTTAGTTTAGAATCAGTTTTTGTCTTCCAGAGACTGCTTCCTGCTTCAGTTCTTGCTGTCCTCAGTGTGACATGGTCCTTCAAGCAGCAAGCTGCAGAGGTAGCAGGTTTTTTTTTTTGTTGTTTTGTTTTGTTTTCTGTTATTTCAGTGTTCTTGACGGTCTCAACATCTCTTTCAGCAGGGAGAAGGCTGAACAGACCGCTGGCTTTCTTATGCTAATTGTCAAACTTGACCAGTTGGCAGCTTGATCAAAACAGACAAAAACGTGCTGAATATATACAAGAGTGTTCACCAGCAAGTTGCCATTATTAATAGTGCCCAGAATACTGACTAGCAATGTTGGAGTAGCACAAAGCTTCTGCCTTCTAGAGAAAGTTGAATAAAGATTTTATCCTTGTCCCTAAAAGCATTATAGAAAAGTACTTATATACAAGCAGAGAGAGATAGCACACTTTGCTTAGTGCCATTTTTTTTTTTTTTTTTTTTTTTTTATAAGAGAATCTATCAGTCTTTCTATACTGAGGATCCTCTTCACCTCACCATGCTATCTAAAAATAAGCAAACAATATTCCCAGGCTTTTGTGTACAGCCAAAGTCTCACAGAAGCCTTAAGAGTCTTTAGGGATGACAGGATGGGAACTCTGGTCAGGTCATCTGTGTTTACACAAAGATTTTTACTCCATTCTTCAATACCTTCTTACATCTATTCAGCTGCAGAAATCATATTAAGCTAAATTTAATTTACCATGTAAACTGCATTGACCTGTAGAAGATTTTTTCAGTAACTCCACTAGCAACTCCAATGCCTTGGAAGCAGAAAGAAGCAAGCTAATCCAGCATTTATCACAGCATGAGTGGTGACCTTTTTGTTTGGAGAGTTCAATAATGCCAGCAAACTTGAACTCCCAAACTGTTATCTCCTTATTTAATCTCCTCTTGGGGTGCTGGCTGCTATAGGTTGGTAAGAATAACAACAGACCTCATAGCCTTGATCAGCAACAACTCTGTAACCTTCTAACTATGCTGCAAGTAGATACTGGTTTGCTAGCTGACTCCTAAGGGGAGCAGTGGAATTTTATCAAAAGTTTCTGTAAAGTTAATGTAGAAATAACAGGGCAAAGAATAGAAATGCATCAATGTTGTCTTATTTAATATCTGTTCTTAATAGAACCTGGACATCTTCACTAAAGAGAAGAAAATGCCACTGATTTTAGGACAACAGACTGTTTGAATGCTGTTGAAATGTGTGAAGTTTTCCTGGATCTACAGCTTGATGAAACATTTCCAAACTCTTCTACACACCATTTATCATTCTTGACATGAAACTTTTCTTGTTTCCTGTTTGGCTGTAAGATATGCTGCTTTATTCTTTGCAGGTTTTTTTTGTTTGTTTTTGTTTCCTTTTTGTTTGTTTTTGTTTGTTTAATCTAAGATATTTGTAATACATGCAAACCAGTTAATACAGATTTGACAGACATATCTTTCTATCAAAGTAATTTTAATGATGGCATTTGACAAAGGCAAAGTCTCTTGTGAGACATCTTATGAACACCTATGAATCTTTTCTACTCTTTTATAACACCTTTTGATTTGATTTTGTAACTGAACTATGAGAGAAGTGAACTTGGTCTCCAGTCACTTCTATTTCTCAGGCATTTTTAAGTAATTCAAAATTTAGTCTTTTAGTGAGCTTGATTTGCTGTAACATATGACAGTGACAGTTTCTTACAAAAGACATTTCATTAGGTTCTGTCTATACTGCTTATTTGGATGGTTTGGCTTTTTCTGATGTTGTCAATATCAACTTTTATATGTTGATGCAGTCAAAAAGGTGGCAGTACTTGGAATGTGGATGCATACACATGCTGTCAGTTTGTTCAGTGTGTATTTGTGGTTGTCACCATAAACATTAGCTATAGTATGACAGGTGAATATTCTTTAAGAACATGTTGCTCTGTCCTGAAATTTTAAGTTTTTCCAATACATTTATTATTGTCTCCCAGTGTGATGAGACTTTGTCACTTCAAGAATTCAAGGTAAATATAGTTGTGCAAACTGAAGCACTCTTTGATCATTATATTGTCATGGACTGTTCATTGGTACTAACAATGGAATGACAACTACATAAGCCTGTTCATCATACCTCCAAGTCAGCTTTGGTGTCCATTGGGAGGCAAATCCAACCTATAGGAAACACCTACCACAAGGTCTGCTCAAGATAACAGGTTTTCATATTTTCTCACTTTTTAATCTAGTTAAAATTGAGTTGACTCCAAATTCTTCCAAGCTGAGCTTTATCAAGGAGGCAAATTTTGTCAGAATCTGCTATGTCAGTATTGAAGCAGAAAATATGAGAATATGAGAACCCAGAAATGTTCTGAGTTACTCAGGTCCAGCAACACTAAAAGAAGTTCTCAGATTTTTCCCTGTCTGTGTGTGAAGAAGGATGCAAATTCCCATGTGCACACAGTTTGGAGTTATCACTGCTCTGTGTCCATTGACATTCAGTTAATGATGTGACTGGCAATTGGTGAAGGTGTTATAAATATGACATAAAACTGCTGAAAAGTATGCACAGTAAAAACTGAGTTCTAGTTCTAGTCCCCCATCTCACCTGTTAAATTGCTGTAATTTAGTAGAAAATGATGACAAGAAGTCCACCTGAGTGTGGGCCACAGTATATATGGATCTTATACCAGTAATTTTTTCCTCTCCAACTATACACATACTGGGTTTTCCCAATGAGCAAGTCACCAGAGAGCTGGGAACAAAATCAAGTATAATAAACTGTAATGCTCTGTTTTGTTAGGCATCTTGTCTGTAGCTTCACTGGCTTGTGTAAAGCTGTGGCTACTTCTGCATCTTGCTGTGCTTCACATCACGTCCGACAGTATTACAATGAAATACAAACCACTATCTAAAACTTCTGATTGTGTCTTTACTTTTTGGATGACAGTGATGAATACATGGGATATATTGAGTACTGTGTCTTAAAAGGGTCTCAGGCAAACACATTTGGCTTTCTCTATTAAAAACTGCTTCCACCGACAGAAGGAACTGCTGCCAGAACTGATTATCTGCAGGCCTGAAGGTTGAAGATAGAGAAGGAATACAGCATAAAACATGTTAAGTAGATGTATTAAATGTTTGTACTCAATGCAATAACTTGATTACTGAAACTGTAGGATATAATTTATACAAGCAATCAGATCAAAGATACAATAATTCTGTAAGGAATATATCCAAAGTGTAGATTGGGTGCCCAATAGGTAAGTCTCAGTTAACACTATTAAAACATCATTTCCTTTACAGTAATACAAATTGTAGAATTACAGAATGGTTTGGGTTGGAAGGGACCTTAAAGATTATCTAGTTCTAACCACATGCCATGGGCAGGAACACTTTTCTCTAGACCAGGTTGTTCAAAGTCCCATCCAGCCTGGCCTGGAACACTTCCAGGGATAGGCCACAGCTTCTCTGGACAACCTGATCCAGTGCCTCATCAGCCTCAGAGTAAAGAATTTCTTTACTCTAATCTAAATCTACCCTTTCTTATTTTAAAGCCATTCCCCCTTGTCCTATCACTACACTCCTTGAAAAAGTGTTCCTCTTCAGCTTTTCTGTAAGCCTCCTGTAGGTATTGGAAAGTCACTATAAGGTCTCCCCGGAGGCTTCTCTTCTCCAGGCTGAACTACTCCAACTCCCTCAGCCTGTCTTCATAGGAGAGGTGCTCCAGTCCCTTGGTCATCTTCATGGATGAAGGCCTTGCACTGCAGGTATAACGGCTCCCAAAAAATATGACCAATGTGGAATGTTCCACAAATAAGGGTAAATACAATGCACAAAATCAGCTATTTCCTGTGAAGTAAGAAATTTGGAAATCAAGGGTGGGAACAGCAGACGGGAACAACAGGAGGAGTTGGAACAAACCTTAAAAAAATAAGATTTGATTCTATGTATATTCTTTTGTCTTCTTCTCAAGAGATGCATGAGAGAAGCAGGACAGAAATCCAAATATGTCATTGTTACACCCCCCTCCAGTTCCAACCAAGCATTTAATAATGGCCCTAGTGAGGCTGGGTAGGTGCAAATCAGTGGATTTTGGTTTGGAGTTAGAATCTGAGCCCAAGCTGGGGACACTAAATCAAATCAAGAACTTTAAATTCACATTTGAAAATGTTTCATTTCCAATAAAAAGCTTTACCTGCCAAAATGAAAACTAGCTCTGTACTTGATTTAATACTCTCCTCCATACAGGATGGAGGGGGAGCAAGACACAAACACACATGATATAGAGGAAGAAAACAATTATAATGCCTAATGTAGAAGGAAGAAAATTATGGGGAAATTATCTATAGCACTTCACTGATAATTATATTGCATAGATTATGAAAGAATCACTGAAAATATATATGTAAATTATCTAAATTTTAAGTTTTCCTCTGTTTTCTATATTGTGAAACTTCAGTGAAATTTTGCGAATATAAAATAAAATAAAATAAATAAAATAAAAATAGTCAATTTATTTTATTTCATGATGCGTGGCAGATGCATAAATAGTTGGTTTGTGTATGTACAATTCTTTTGCAAAATATGCATGTGATGATGAGTTAATATACTTGTGAGAGTGAATACAGTTTGGGAATAGTCTACAATTTGTAGCGATGAAGATAAAGCTCAGTAATTGCAACTGGATTTTCACTTTTATTTCTTTGAGAGCGTATTCTATAAAACTTTTGTATAAGTGGAAAGATAATTAGGCTATTCATATAGTTACTGGCAATGGCTTGGAAAATGTGTAATTTCACGATGTTTTGCATACATGCATAATTATTTCCTATTGTCTGCTTAGATATTATAGTTTTGAAAAGTTCCAATAAAGCTATTTATTTAATCTACTTTTCAAGTCAAATATGCAGAAGAATAGGATTTTCCCCTTTCCTATATTCATTTTATTTTATTTTTGCACAGCAATACTAGTGTAGTTATTTCACAAGAAGCATGTAACTTACGGAAAATCATGTGGGGTACCTGGTAGAAATAAAAGAAGAATTAATTAAAGTTCAGGTTTCCCAGTATAATCTGAGAAGAAGATGGTTATAAAGGATGTCCAGGTAAAAACCTTTTGAATTCTAAGTTTGATTCAGATACAATGACATAAATCAGGAAAAAAACACTCTAAAACAAAGACAATTATTTAAGAAGAAAACTCGTAAGATTTGACTAGAAGTTTGAAATTTTGTTCTTGCTTTTTAAGCAAACTTCCTGACTTGTTATCATTTCCACACTTTATTTTTTCCTGTTCTACATTCTTTTATTTCACTTTATTTTTTTTAGCCCTATATTGATACTTCATTATATATATCCAATTGTTATGTTATTTGGGTTATATATTTTCTTTAAGTTTAGTCAGACCTTGATTCCTGACCAACACCTCTATATGTAACTGTTAGAACTGACAGAATAGTATTTCTTGCTAAACACTACAGTAATATATATGCTCTAAGTTAATTTCCCCACTGGTATGAAAAATTATATTAGAGTAAAACTTCTACCTATCATAAGGATATAGTTGGTAATTGATTAATTCTTTGTATTAGCTGGATATCTCCATGTCTTGGAACAGAAGTTTTCTTCTGTTCATGGAGACAGGAGACAGGGTGGACACCAGTCCACATACAGATGAAGCTATTTCACATTGGTTCCCTGTCTCTTTCTTTCCTTCCCATATTTCTCCCCTGTTCTTCATCCGGGGATTACAGTTTGACTGTAAAGGTAGAAACAAAAGTTGAAACAGCTCTTGCAAGCTTTCAGACTCTTGGAGGAAGGTGTTTCATTCACTACATATTTTTACCTTTTTCAAGGTAGTCTCTGTTCATTTTGACAGAATTTCAACAGCCTTGGTGCAGCCATTGTAAAATGGAAAAGCAGGTTCTTATCAGATACTGTTACACAAAACCAAACAATGAAGATTCCCCAGGTTCCCTCTGATCTTGTTTGGGGTATGCTGGAGCAGTGGACTGGCACTACTACCCTTGCACGATAAAGCACTCTGGAAGGTAATTGTGTAGATGATATAATATAGATGATATGATATAGATGAAATAATGTGCTCTTGCATGATTTCTTCTGTTCCCTCACTATATAGAAGTTGTCTGGGACCAAGTCAGTATATTAATTTTTATTTAAAGCTTCTCCCTAGCACTTCCTGATTTCTTTCCTAAATCACTAAGTTTTATAACTGAGACAATATTCCTGACATGCTTTGAGTCTGATTCCTGCCCTTTGGGGACAAAAAGAAAAATATTATTTTATTTTAAATTATCATGTTACCTTTAAATGGTCATATGATTAAAATCCCTTATTAAGCAATTTACTGTTTAGTTATCATCCCAGAGAGTCAGATTATATCAATAGCTTGTTTTGGATGACAGCCATCTTTCAATTCAAGAATTTTGATTTAGGAGAAGATAATTTAAACTACCACAGTATTATATGCAAGAATTTCCCTAGTCATTTCCTTGAGGTTTTTATCTCAACATGGAGACAAATGTAGCAAGGATGGCAATTGCATCCCATCTACAAAATTCATTTTGCTGACAGGACAGAGGTACTAGCACAGAATCCTTAACACTGAACGTAATGAACAAACTGTAACACAGATGTAATCTATAAATGTGTGTGTTAATAAATCATTAGAGGTGTACTTCTCCCCATTTTAAAGGGAAACTTTTGAAGACTCATCTAACATTTGGTTTTGCATTGAATTTTTGTGGTGACATGAATACAGATAAACTCAGAGAAGAGGAATGAAGATGATCTAAAAACTGTGCTAGACTTGTTAAATGGGAGAAGTATCAACAACAGTTGCAAAAATGTAATGAAAATCCAAGTCATGTTTTCTGTCTGTTAGATGACAGAGCTCTATACATATATATATATAACTGAAATTCTACCAGTATTTAACAAGAATGTATATGTCACATGTCATGGAGACAGACCTATCCAGGACAAGTTGAACTGCTTTCTGTAGATATAATGAAGTTTGTGTGATCTGATATCTCATGGCATAGACTCAAACCATTCATACATAGTGTAAGCAATATATTATTACTTATAACAAGACGATCTGAATGACAAAGTAGATAAAAACCCGTCCTGGTTGGAGGGGGCGCCTAAGACAAGGCGACCCAAACATTGCATTGCCACATCATCCTTCAAAAAAGAAAGAAGGGCTATTGTTATGGGGGGCTCCCTTCTGAAAGGGACAGAGGGACCGATATGCCGACCGGACCCAACCCGCAGAGAAGTCTGTTGCCTCCCTGGGGCTCGGGTGAGAGACTTTGCCAAGGAAGTCAAGCGCCTGGTACGGCCCGCTGACTACTACCCGCTACTGGTCTTTCAGGCTGGTAGCGATGAAGTAGCAACGAGAAGTCCGAAGGCGATCAAAAGAGACTTTAGGGATTTGGGGCGACTACTTAGAGGATCAGGGGAGCAGGTTGTGTTTGCCTCTGTCCTTCCGATAGGGGGGATCGAAGCTGAAAGGCGTGCTGTTCACATAAACTCGTGGCTTCGAGACTGGTGTGACCAGCAGAATTTTGGGTTCTTTGATCACGGGAAGGTCTATGCTACACCGGGCCTGATGGCACCGGATGGGACGCGCCTCTCTCGGAGAGGAGTAAGGATCTTTGGTCAGGAGTTGGCAGGGCTGATAGACAGGGCTTTAAACTAGAGTCGAAGGGGGAAGGGGCTAAAACCAGGCACACTGGTGAAGACCTAAGGGATGGTACGCTAGAATCAGAGGGGCTGTGTGCCAGTGAGGTCCTTCGGTCAGATCCACAAGGTGCTGAGTGTAAGGAGACGCACCTGAAGTGCTTCTACACGAACGCACGCAGCATGAGGAATAAAATGGATGAGCTAGAAGTCCTGGCCCAGTCCCGAAACTACGACATCATCGGCATAAGCGAAACCTGGTGGGATGAGTCGTGTGACTGGGGTGTTGTGATAGATGGTTACAGGCTCTTCAGGAGGGACAGGCAGGGTAGGCGAGGTGGTGGGGTGGCGATGTATGTGAAGCAGGGGCTGGACTGTGTGGAACTTCAGGTCGGCAACGGCAAAGTTGAGAGCCTCTGGGTAAGGATCAAGGGACGAATGAATAAAGGGGATGTCGTTGTGGGAGTCTATTACAGACCGCCTGGCCAGGACGATAGCGCCGATAAATTATTCTTTACAGAACTAAGAGAGGCCTCGAGATTAACTCCCCTTGTCCTTATGGGGGACTTCAACTTGCCAGACGTTAACTGGGAGTACCACACGGCTGACACGTGCAAGTCCAGGAGGTTCATGAAGCACCTAGATGATAACTTCTTGGTGCAGGTGCTAACGGAGCCAACTAGGAAAGGTGCCCTCCTAGACCTGTTGCTAGAAAACAGAGAGGGTCTGGTGGGAGATGTGCTGATTGGTGGCCGCCTTGGTCATAGCGACCATGAAGTAGTTGAGTTCAAAATTTACGGTGACAGAAGGAAAAGTGCCACCAAAACCTCATCCCTAGATATGGGGAAAGCGGACTTCAGGCTGCTCAGGGAACTAGTCAGCAAGGTCCCCTGGGAAACTGCTCTTGAAGGCCTCGATGTCCACCAGTGCTGGTCATTCTTTAAGCGATGCCTCCTAGAAGCACAAGATCAGGCAATTCCTAAATATCGCAAATCAGGCAAGCGGGGCAGGAGGCCGGCGTGGCTGACCAGGGACATTCTAATGGAGATTAGGCGGAAACAGAGTGTGTTTCGCTACTGGAAAGAGGGCCAGGTGTCATGGAAAGAATACAGGGATGCTGTTCGTGTTTGTAGGGAGAAAGTTCGTGGGGCCAAAGCACACCTAGAGTTGAAGCTGGCTGTGTCTGTGAAAGAAAACAAAAAGTTTTTTTTTAGATCTGTGAATGGAAAAAGGAGAACTAAAGAATACATAGGGCCGCTCCTTGATAGGGATGGTCTCCTCACAGACAATGACATAGGCAAAGCAGAGACGCTTAATGCCTTCTTTGCCTCTGTCTTCAATGCCGATGATGGGCTTCGGGACCCAGGGTGCCACGAGCTGGAGGACCGGGACGGTGGGGATGACAAACTCCCAACCGACCCTGAACGTGTGCAGGATTTGCTACTCCACCTGGATCCCTACAAGTCCATGGGTCCAGATGGGATTCATCCCCGGGTGCTGAAAGAGCTGGCGGACGTCATCGCGGAACCTCTCTCAATTATTTTTCAACGATCCTGGGAATCTGGAGAGGTCCCGGTAGACTGGAAGCTGGCAAATGTTGTGCCGATTTTCAAGAAGGGTCAGAAAGAAGACCCAAGCAATTACAGGCCTGTCAGTCTCACGTCAGTGCCTGGTAAAATCATGGAGAAGATGGTTCTCGAACTTATTGAGGCGCACCTGGGGGACAAAGCAGTCATTGGTCCCAGCCAGCATGGGTTTGTGAAGGGTAGGTCCTGCCTAACTAACCTGATTTCCTTTTATGATAAGATCACCCGTATGGTGGACCAAGGGAAACCAGCTGATGTGTTTTTTTTGGACTTCAGCAAGGCTTTTGACACGGTTTCCCATAGGATCCTACTGGACAAAATGTCCACCATACAGCTAAATAAAAACATCATCTGATGGGTGAGCAATTGGCTAACGGGCAGGGCCCAAAGGGTTATGGTAAATGGGGCTGCGTCAGGCTGGCGGGCGGTCACCAGTGGGGTCCCTCAAGGCTCCATTTTAGGGCCGGTACTTTTCAATATTTTTATAAACGATCTGGATGTAGGAATAGAAGGTATTTTGAGCAAGTTTGCTGATGACACCAAACTTGGAGGAGTTGTGGACTCGAATGAGGGTGGAAAGGCCTTGCAGAGGGATCTGGACAGGTTGGAGAGCTGGGCGATCACCAACCGCATGAAGTTCAATAAGAGCAAGTGCCGGGTCCTGCACCTGGGACGAGGAAACCCTGGCTGCACGTACAGACTGGGCGATGAGACGCTGGAGAGCAGCCTAGAAGAGAGGGATCTGGGGGTCGTGGTAGACGGCAAGTTGAACATGAGCCAGCAGTGTGCCCTGGCAGCCAGGAGGGCCAACCGTGTCCTGGGGTGCATCAAGCACGGCATCGCTAGTAGGTCAAGGGAGGTGATTGTCCCGCTCTACTCTGCGCTGGTGCGGCCTCACCTCGAGTACTGTGTGCAGGTCTGGGCACCACAGTATAAAAAGGACATGAAACTGTTGGAGAGTGTCCAGAGGAGGGCTACGAAGATGGTGAAAAGCCTGGAGGGGAAGACGTACGAAGAACGGCTGAGGTCACTGGGCCTGTTCAGCCTGGAGAAGAGGAGACTGAGAGGAGACCTCATCACAGTCTACAACTTCCTCGTAAGGGGGTGTCGAGAGGCAGGAGACCTTTTCTCCATTAACACCAGTGACAGGACCCGCGGGAACGGGGTTAAGCTGAGGCAGGGGAAATTTAGGCTTGACATCAGGAGGAGATTCTTCACAGAGAGTGTGGTTGCACACTGGAACAGGCTCCCCAGGGAAGTGGTCACTGCACCGAGCCTGACTGAATTTAAGAGGAGATTGGACTGTGCACTTAGTCACATGGTTTGAACTTTTGGATGGACCTGTGCGGTGTCAAGAGTTGGACTTGATGATCCTTAAGGGTCCCTTCCAACTCAGGATATTCTATGATTCTATGATTCTATGATATGGTAAAGGGCAGCATGATGTACGTATTTCAGGTAATAGGATGTAGGGATATTGCAGAGCCTTTAGAAAGGGACAACTAGGAATGGGATGTCAAAAGCATACAGATAACATAAAGACAGACTCATGTTCTGAGGAATACATGAATAAAAACACAGCACAGAGCTAGCAAGCATTTTCCAGCATTTAATATGGAAGAGATATAGCTTCAGAGATTATTAGGTTGAAGAGATGACCTGCTCATCATTCAAGTCACTCAAGAGACTAAGCACCTTTAACTATTAGCATAAGCATATCATGATTTTGATCTAGACAAAGGCTGAAAATACTCTATCAAAATGATCAGACAGAATTTGCAATATTGGGAGGTGAATAAGAGTTAAAAACCATAAAACTGTAACTGCTGAATTATCAGTAGAAAAATAGAAGGCTTGGAAATCATGCTCTAATCAGCATCTAGCAGTGTGGAATGATCTAAGTGTAGCAGAGAAACACTTTTGAAACCACAAACTGTCAAAAGTTTTTCTTAATCAACCTGGTATCTCCTGAACATGGACCTGTAAACATATCTTGAACCACAGACCACCTCCAGTATTTATGTTTGAAAAGCAAGTGCAAAGTCATGGTATAGACAGATTTTAGGGCTGTGAACTGACAGTGTCATTTATTGTTCCTGACGAAACTGCTCATGACCAGAGTGGTTGAGTTCGAGCACCCTTTATTCTCTTTTCATATGCAAGATTGCATTGCTTTCATGAGACAATTATGTGCTATAATTTTCTGAAGACATGTGGAGTATTCAAACTCTTTGTGAAATGATGAGCTTATATCCAGCTTATATCATAACAGAAAAGAGAAGGTGACAAAATGCCACCTTGAAGCTCTGTCTCCATGCTGTACTGTACTCAATACTCCTCCAGGCTAGCAATGACATTGTGATTAGTCTGTCTCAGAATTGCACTCCTTTTTTGGAATGATGGTACTAATAGTTCAAGATTCAAATTCTTAGGTGGTGTAAATTGCCTAAGATAATTTCCTTCACATTTACTTTAGAACTAAGTGTCTTTATACTGACTTGGAATCTGTTCCCAAGTTTTCTAGCTCTTGATGCATGATCCAAAATAATGTTCTGCCATCCTTATCATATCTGCTATGAAAGACACCTAAGACACCTATGTTTAATGAAGTTTCTTAACTCCATAGCATTATCTCTATCTAAATCTGTAGGATACACTGGCTTCCATATTTTTAAAAATACTATGTCTGTGGTGTAATGTTATACGAGCTCAGACACTCTAAACATTTTATCTATTGTTTAATCTGAAGATGACAGAAGGAAGTACTGTCTTCTGCTCCATAATTTGATTTCCATCTTGACTACTGAGACCAAATTCATTGAATTTTAGACTGTTGGTTAAGTCAACAATGAAGTAGCAGTTTCTAAAGCTGAGTGATTTTTGTCCCCTGACATCTGTTGTTTTAAGATAACATCTCCTTACTGTTGGCAGTGCTCATAAGGAAGCTTCCAGTGGTTACATGGGCATGCTTATGGTGCAGCTGCTTTACTAAGTTTCTAAAGTATGTATCAAAATTTTAAGTGAATTTGAAAATGCAGGTGACAGTCAGAGGTGTAGGAAATTTTCCTTCAAATCTGCTGTTTAAATTCAGAATAAATAGATATATTTTGAATGGAAACACTTGAATTTTATCACTGTAAAAAAGTCACTCTTTTTTTTTTTTTTTTTTTTTTTCTTTCCCCGGCTTCCTGTTAGCTGATCTATGAAAGTAGTTCTTGTCAGTTATTTTCTTTTTACTAAAATCACTATTTCCCCTCATATGCCCAATGCTTCATAAAGCAAATGACTGCATGAAAGAATGATTACACACTCTTATAACTTGAGAAGAATTAGAGTTAAGCAACAGTTAAGCAGTTAAAGATTTAAGTGTGCTTTAAGCTTTAAGTGTGCAGCTTGTACAGTAAGTGGAATGGTTCTGTCTTCTCATCAGCATTGTATAGAAGGTTCATAACTTTATTAAAGCTCCAACTAATAAGAATCTGTTTTCAGAATTTAAAATATTATTATTAATAATAATAACAACAATAATTTACATTCATAAATACCTTTTGCTATTTTAGAAAATGCTGAACATTTGTTCACATAAGCCATTTAGCCCAAATTCACCATTTCCAGTTATTAAAAGGTGATTCTTGGGGCGCTGGCAGATCTTTACAGTCTTATACAGTTTACTGTCTTCCCATGACTGTGGTATATGGCCATGGACATTCCAATTGATTGAGAAAGGATCTTCAGCTGAACTAGTACATTTGGATTCAGTTTGGCAATAGTTAAACATAATCTGTGTAAACCATTGATTAAGAATATCAAAGAGAATGGAAATGAATCCAAAACAAAATCTACAGCAATGTGATCAAAAAGGAAGAAATGTGAGTAAAGGAAGAAAAGAGGAATGCCTGAAGCTTTATTTTTAGCTAGGTGGCTCTTTATGCCACTTTATCTGGATTTTTTTCTTTTCTTCTAGTATTGGAAACCCTCAGCCAAATTTTTCTTGTAACTGGCATATGTTATGTCTATTTTATCTATGTATTGACTTTTTGTTTGGAAAAAGTTAGCTGCACCGTTCTGTCTTCTGACAACTGAAAGTAAACTGTGGTAGACCACAGACAGTTAAAGAGTGTCAGACTGTAATGAACTAATTCAGTTTTTTAGTTTTTGCTGTTGTCTTTTCCTGCTTTCTTTTCAGTATAGTGAATAGTGTACCATTTTATGTTTGTGATAACTATAGAGATGAAAAGTAAGTGAGGAATATATACACTACTCATTCCTGATCTGAAATGAAGGTTTATGAATGGCCCGAATAAAGGTAACTTTGTCTCTCTAGTGAAAGCAATCTAGCTATACATAACTTTCCATTCAACTATGTGCTGTCTAGATGGCCACTATTCTGTCTGTAGAATGTAGCTGTTTATAATTCCTTTCCTTTCCTTTCCCTTCCCTTTCCACATAGTTGTAGATTTATGATTTGTCTTGTTGTAGTCTCAAAGATGTAATCAAATATATTTACCACAAATAAAAAACCCAGCTAATGCTGTCTGTAATATTTACTGACTATGTCAGTCTTTAATGCTATAGAGCACATGATTTTTGTAGGACAAGCTATTGCATATATGTTTCTGGTTCCTAAGCCCTGCCCTCAGCAATACATTTTCCTCACAAGAAACTAAAAGCTTACAAAATATGTGAGAGCTTATATATACACAGTGTTTAAATATTAGCAGCACTAAATATTATTAAACAGTGACATTCTGTCTTTATTAAAGAAAATGTAGAAAATCTATACCTAATGTATTACACACTCCTGTCCTCAAGCCTACAGATACACTAGCTGAGATTTTACAAGTATACAGCTAAAACATGATCTAGAGACAAAAATCTTTGTATTTATCTGTATAATCATTGGTAAAAAAAAAATAATAAATAAAATAAAATAAAATAATAAAAAAAAAAACAGGTCTTAGGCTTTAATCGCTATTTAAACATTATGACCAATGGGAAGTGTTGTTAAAAAGATCTTTCAATGGGTTCAGTATCTGAGTTATCCTTTTTGAACAGAATAGTTGGATGGCATTTGTCTTCCCAAGAAACAATTATGTGTGATGAGCTCTGCTTTCCTGAGAGTGTCTGAGCACCTGCCTACTGACAGGAAGCAGTGAAATAATTCCTTGGTTTGCTTTGTTTGTTCACACAGCTTTTGCTTTACCATGCATCTCAGCCCATGAGTTCTCTCACTTTTAGCTTTCTGATTCTCTCCCCCTTCCTACCTGGTGAGAGTGAGCGATCTGCATGCCAGAGTTAAACCACAACACAAAACAGCAACTCTGAATGGAAAAAAAGTGTAAAACAAATAATTTAGAACTTGTAAAATTAGGCATAGAATTAATTAAAAGAAAACTAAAAATATGAAATATAGAATCTGTCATGCTCCACAAATAAGATTGCCTCTGCCGTCTTTAATATGACTTTTATACATGCATTCCATACAGAATTGTATGGAGAGCTGAAAAAGCTTCCTGTCTCAGTGCACAAGAGATGATGCTTCTTAACAGCCCTTGACTATATTGTTTTGTTTTTAGTGTTCAAAACGGATGATGTTTTTATTCTGCATGATTATTCAACACACTCAGAAGACAGGATTATTTATGTTCTACAATATGTAAATACTTTGCAGAAATTAATTTTCCTTTACAACACTCATTATTCAGAGAAATTGAGGGACAGACCAATTTCAAATGCTACTTGGCATACATGTGATGTGATTTTTCCTTTTTTTGAGTATGCTTATTAGCAGGTATTTTCAAAAGGCAGATAAAGATAATTTTATTAGCATGAAAAAGGAACAAGTAAAACCTAAAAACAACAAGTATATAGTTAGGGATCCTCCCTCAGGAGTTTTGGCTTAAAAACTGGATCATTTGCATAGCTTGACATAGGCACTCTGTGTTAGAAACAGGAATTCCCTTGCTCTTTTGAAAACTTTTATTTCTATCAGTGTTGTCATATACTGCTTTTCAAATCTGTAATCTGAAGTTTAACAAAAGTGCCAGGTCCTGCACCTGGGACGGGGCAACCCTGGCTATACGTACAGACTGGGCGACAAGACGCTGGAGAGCAGCCCCGTGGATCTGGGGGTCGTGGTTGACAGCAAGTTGAATATGAGCCAGCAGTGTGTCCTGGCAGCCAGGAAGGCCAACTGTATCCTGGGATGCATCAAGCACGGCATTGCTAGTCGGTCGAGGGAAGTGATTGTCCTGCTCTACTCTGCGTTGGTGCGGCCTCACCTCAAGTACTGTGTGCAGTTCTGGGCACCACAATACAAAAAAGGACATTAAACTCTTGGAGAGCGTCCAGAGGAGGGCAATGAAGATGGTGAAGGGCCTGGAGGGGAAGACGTATGAGGAGCGGCTGAGGTCACTGGGCCTGTTCAGCCTGGAGAAGAGAAGGCTGAGGGGGGACCTCATCGCAGTCTACAACTTTCTCGCGAGGGGGAGTGGAGAGGCAGGTGACCTATTCTCCGTAATCACCAGCGGTAGGACCTGCGGGAACGGTGTTAAGCTGAGGCAGGGGAAGTTTAGGCTGGACATCAGGAAGAGGTTCTTCACTGAGAGGGTGGTTGCACACTGGAACAGGCTCCCCAGGGAAGTAGTCACTTCACCAAGCCTGTCTCAGTTTAAGAAGTGATTGGACTGTGCACTTAGTCACGTAGTCTAAACTTTTGGGTAGACCTGTGCGGTGCCAGGAGTTGGACTTGATAATCCTTATGGGTCCCTTCCATCTCGGGATATTCTATGATTCTATGATTCTATGAGTTCAGAGGAAAACTGTTGGTAGTTGTAGAGCTGAAGACGCAAACAAAGGTTCGTAAAATCCCTAGTCACCACAGAACAGCAAGATATTTGTATTTTGTCTTGTAACACAGAATTCTCTTACTGCACCTGCCTCAAGGAAGGTCAATGGGCATTGACAGGACAATGTATGTAGCTGTCCATTATCTAGAACCAGTTTAACCCCTGTGCTAGCATTCCTGGTACTTCAGAGGGAAACCCTAACTTTATGTTATGTAGACTTATCCTTAGCCCAGATGATTGCATGACCCTTATATCTATTAAGGATGGAGTGAAAGTTTGATTTTATTCTATTATGTGATTTCTACTAACTTCAAATCAGTTTTGAAATGTGCCTGAAAATTTTCCAACTCATAAAGCAGAGAAGTTCAAACTCATTTCAACAATGGGATTTTTAAACACTGCTTTTAGGTCTTAAAGTTTTTGAAATCTAAAAACTATATCTGATCAAACAGATTCTGTTCTTAGTAACGTGTGCAGGGCCAAAATAGCCCAGATGATATTTCCAAAGTATTCTGAATCCACAGCAGAAGCTAACAGTATTGCACCGCCCTTTTTCATATTGGTCATGAGGGTTTTTCCATTACAGTTCAGCTCATATCTTTGTTCACATTCCAAGATCTCTACAAAAGATGTGTAATTTAGGATCATTCATAAAACTAGGCAGAACTATGCAGTGTCCACAAAACTGTGTTATCTCTTTGATTTTTCTTTTCTTGGCTGCCAGAAATTTCTATCACAGATCTAAGGATTTGGGGGTTTTGGAAATTTGCCTTTGAATTTTTTTTGAATTCTTTTTTTTTTTTTTTTTTTTTTCCTTACCACGAAGTTAAATGCCCAACTTTGAGAGTTTGTCACCAAGTGTGAGCAGTTGCAGGTTACAACCAGCTACTCTTTCTAATTGTTTTGTCATTTATTTCTCTACCACTACTAATGCTATAACTACTTATATTATTGCCTACTCCTATTCAAATTAAAACAAACAATCAAAAACATAAAAAATATGGTTTGTATTTCTTATTATATATGCTTGTCTCCAACAATTAATTCAGTGGGTCTTTTGAGGCATCAAGACTGAACAGACTACAATAGAGAACTATAGCTTTTGTTAAAGCTTTCTAACTTTTCTGGTAATATAGATTTCAGTCACTAATTTGAAAACTTGAACAGCAACACATACCTTTACTTTCTTCTTCTAGGCACAGAGACACAAAACACATAAGGCAACAGAGAATGAGTTTTGTGCCTCGATACTGTTACAGATTTCTGAAGCAACATGCAATCCCTATAAACATGCCTTTTATAGCTTTTCATGAGTTCACTGTAGGTTTTGTGTCATTCTGAAAAGAACAAGTGTGGGCAGGTGCTGTGCACTTTTCTCTCCATGGCTCTGCAGATGCTTTAAAGTTTTCCTTTCATGGAACTGCACGACAGTACATGGTAGTGCTGTGAACACCTGGCAATTAATTAAAGCCATGAGGTTCTGTTCTTGACATAAACCAGTTTCATACTAAGCCCCACAGAACTGAAAGCCCACATGCTGTATTATTGCCTGTGCAGTCTCTTCCACGGATAGTTTAGTGCAGTCATAGCCATTCAGACAGACTCATGTTTTCTACTCAGTGAATTATGGGAGAACTCACCCTCATCTTATGTTTTTTCATGTTTGTCTATTCATTCAAGAAGGCCATGAACCTTGACCAGAGGTCTCTTGCTTCAGTTTCTAGGCAGATTTTGGACTCATTACTAGCAGATATCACTCAAATTCTTCACATTCCATTCCATATCACTGACAACTAAAGTCTCTACCTAACAGTTAGTGATGAATCAAACTACAATTTTACATTGTAAAAGGCACTGGTTATCTTAATACCTATTTCCATGACAGTAATGTTTCACCTAATGCACTTTGATGGCAAAATCACCATTACAAAGCCTGCTAATATACAACTGAACTTGGTTTTATGATCAATACAGATGAATTATTAGTTCATTTAGGAAAAAGAGCTGAGCATTCTAAAAGGCATATACAGCAGAATAATATTATTTTTTTTTATTTTACTAATCCATACATTTTGTAACTTGCACACATAAAATGAATAGCCTTTTTCAAAAGTACTTAGGGCAGGACCAACAGTGACATACTCCACCACTAGGTTTTTTTTAATAATAACCTTCATCACTCCTTGCCCTGTGAATATTAGTAGTGAAAATTAAATTACACTTTACAAAATACACAGATAAATTGTTCTTTCTGATCCACTATGTTTAGAAAAATATATTTTGTTGATATTATTGTGTTGGTTTCCTTACATAGTAATACACTATACTGTCATTACCTTTGTTTGCTTCTGTCAATAGTGAGTTAACATTACACTTTCTCGTAATGTTGTAAAAGCCAAAAACATTGCAGTATGAATCGAATCTGATACTCTTTAAAAGAAAGGTTCTGGAGCAATGTTTGGCTTTTTTTTTTTTTTTTTTTTTTTTTTTAATCTTCATAGAATTATGGGTATTCACCTCCTCATGTCAAAATAATAGTTTGAAGATATTTAGGTACAAAATGTTACACTCCCCAAAAAGTTCTACTGTCCAAATCCAAAATCTAAGAAGTATTTAAGAAAATAATTTTATAAAACTTAAGATATGTGCTCAACATTTTAGGTGCTTTTCTTATCTTAATTTATGACTAACTGAAAGGCAGCAAAAACTACCCAAAAGTTGCTGACTACCCTGAAGTCCTGAACATTTTTTTTTTTTGTCAGGTGGATTTACTATGCCACAGTCAGGCTCACCGCTGACTCTGTGAAATATTGCAGGTGTGCTGATCACCATTTCCCAGGTGACCAATCTGCTATTTATCCATATCAGAAACCATTTTTGCTCTGACCACTCTGACTTTAATGTGGACTGTATATCATCAGGCAATTATAAGAACAGAGAAATTGATTTCATCTGGCATAATAAGCTTATTTTTGTTTCCAACCATGCCTTTGTAGTGGAGGTGATATTACAAGCTGTCTGTCACTTATTTGGAGATGTATACACAGAAGAAACAACTCCCAGCAGCTTCAGGGAGTGAGATGTGTCCTCAAGCAAAACTCATGAAAACATTTCATAACAAACTTTGGAAAAAACAAAACTTTTAATCAGAGAAATCATCTGTTCCTACCCCAGAAGCTTTTAATAATGGTTCTTCTCCACAGATGAGGTACTCAGATAAATTGGCACACACTGACCTGGAATCAAGGACAATGGTGTAATCTGTCTGCTAAAAGCAAAGTTGACTGCATGGAGGCTTCAATGTCAAGGGGAAAAAGAAATGGAAATTAAACAAGCACCACTAGATTTGTGCTTTTTTCCCCCAATGCTCTGTTTGTTTAACCAGCAGGGTGGCACCAGGTGGTTGTTAACATTCTTCTACAAGGCTTTCACAGAGATTGATGTTTGCAGCAACAGATGAGTTCATTTACAATGCTGTTTTCTGAAAGCCTCCCTGAATGGATTCCCAAAGACAGTAATTTACTGTCTGTCTTCTCCTCTTTTATTATATTTCACCACCAAAAAAGCATATTCTTATTTGATGACTTGAGTATCCTTGCTCAAAGGTGCTTATACATTCTCAAACTCTGTTATCACTACAGAAAGAAGAAAGAGTTATAACAGATATACCTTTAAATAATTGCTGTGGACTTGCTGTCCTGTAAATATTGCATATGGCATTGCGTTATTATTATTGGAAGGTGTGAACAAACAAAAAAATGACAGCAGCTTCTGAAAGGGTTACCCCTATTCACTACAATCTTCTTTCCCATTTAATGTACATGAGCCTGAAGATTTATACTGGCTAGGGTTTAAAACACAGAAAAACTAAAAAGCAAGTAATATTTCATAATAACTTTAAAATTAGTTGCTTTGACATAGCATGAGCTAGCCAGCCTTTTAGAAGAATTGTTGACCTTTGGACTTTCTGTGAGGTGAGCACACAATCCTTCATTCATTCAGTTTGCACATAGATAAAACTGACATAGTTGAACAGAGCTTGTCATCCTTGTAACATTCATATTTTATATGTTTAAACTGTGGAGAAGAACATTCTATAAAACCATTATTTGTAACAATTTACACATTTCATGTGATGGGGATCAGGATGGGGGATCAATAATTTATTTGTTAGTTAGATCAGCAAAACAGCATCTGGAAATACAAATAATTGACATGAACTAGCTTCTAGGTCCCCAAGGGTCTCATATGAAAGCACACAGGTATTCTCTGAGGAACTCAAACAAAGATTGTTGAAGTCACTAAGATTTCTTCTTTTAACAGTATTAGGTTTTGCATCAGGTTTTTGAAAAGCTCTCCAGTTTAGCAGTAATCCCATCATCCTATGCCATATCTAAGGTGCAAACATCCTTCCCAAAAAATTATAAGTACTAATTTCAGCCACCGGAATGTTACATCTTCTTAACCCTTTAAGTTTATGTATTTTAAATTCACTCACTTATTAAAATGCAAGAAATGAAAAATCAAGATATATGGGGAAAGGAGTTTCAGGATAAAAGGAGAGCATACTGCTGCTTATATCTTATGAAGCTCCACAATGTAACTGAGATTTGCCAAATATATTGTTATATCATTTTTGTCTGTATTCCAGAGATATACCTAGTTGTCTCAGAAATTGCAGTGATTGCGACATAGTGAGAGGCTCTTGTAAGTACCAAAAATCTGGGTGATTTTCCCTCAAAAGAAGATCTAAAATCTCCATTGTAGGCAGATTTTCTGCTTAATAGAACTTCTTTCATTTTTTTAAATATGAAGAAAAAGACACTGAAAAGGTAGTAGACATCTCTGTATCCAAGGGTTATCCTGTTAAGAAGGAAATCCTCAAATAAGTCTAATGCTCCACTATTGTCAGAACTATACTTTATGTGATCCTCTATTTTACTACCACCTCCAGGTTTTAGCTTTTCCATAAAAATAAAATGAAGAGAAAAGATTCAGTTTTTCACTGTATAATTTTCTTGCCTTTCTTTTCAGGGTAACTTATATGTTTTTTGTTGTTATTTTTTTTTTTTCTCTCCTTTTTCTTTTTACAGTGAAGAGCTCGCATCCTTTAGCTGAGTTATGGACAAATGGACAAAAAGATAAAATTTATATTGCCTTTGATTGTGCATATGTACAAGGGTTTAGATTTATAAGTAAATATTCCGTCACATTTGACTGCTAACAACTTGCCCCTACTCCAAAATAAACCAAAATGTAACCCTAAGATTACAAAGGACAGAAGTAACTCATCTCATGTCATGAACAATTGGCAAATTGTCAGAGGGACACAGCAGTTAGCAGTTCCATAAGAATCCTTTCTTATAATCCTTATGACACAGATGCACATCATAAATAGTCAGAAAATCAAATATTGTTCCTGTTAATGTTTTGTCAAGCAATTTGGCCAACTTAAAAATAAAGCATGCCTTGTCCTTTGAATTGTGTATGGTTTGCACTATGCTAGGAATGACAATTGCAGAATTTAAATGCATCTGCCAATGGAACAGATGGCCTTGTAGTTGGAGGACAATGCAGAACAGAAGAAAGAAAAGAAATGTTCAAATAAAATCCAAACTAACAAAGAAATCTAAACTAGAAGCTGATATACAGAACAAGAAATAACTTGATTTGAAATATATATATATATACACACATATATACTGGAAGGAAAGAGTCTGAATTGGACTTGAGATACTTTCTCAGGAAAGCATGGAATGTGGATGTCCATGCTTCCATCACATTAAAACATTTCTAATCCTTAGCCCTCTGGTGGCTCAGTTACATTGATGTGGTTAATTTGGTCCTAAATTATGCTAAATTTAAGGTTTCTATAAAGGCAGGTGCATGAGGATTCCTACAATATGGAAATTTTACTTGTAGAAACAGATCTTAGGATGCCAAATTCATAAAAAAGAAAAAGAAAAAGAGAAAGAGAAAAAGAAAAAAAAAAGAAAAAAAAAAAAAAGAGAATTACTATAGTCCTCCTGAACATGATTTTAAATAGCTGAAATCCTATAGACATACATAGTTAAATTTATTTTCTTATTGTACTTCAGTGACTAACTATGATTCTGATAATCAATGGCAGATAACAAAAAACTAATACGGATTTTTTTCAACAACATAGGTTGTTTTACTACCACAAATATCCTAAACACATATCCACTGTGGCAGATAGTTTACAATACAATGAATAAGAAGATATTTCTGCCCTGTTCAGTTTACAATCTAGGAAGCAAGAAAATATCTGTGTGTATATGAAAAGAAAGACATGGTCAAATCTATGTGATATAATAGTGTGGAAGATAGGTGCCATAACAGTTGAAATACTATCTTTTTCTTTTCATTGTTAAAGCACTGGGCCAAAAAAAAAAAAAAAAAAAAAAAAAAAAAAAGCAGAAGAAAGATCTTAGTGATGCAATCAGATAGATCTGCAGAAATACATAGTGACTTCTTCCTATGTAGAAGAGTCTGCATGGGAAAAAGGGCCCAAAGACTCTTTTGGAAAATATAATGAATTGAATGACGCTGTACAACCAATTAGAAATGAGACTTGACCCTAATACCAAACAGAAGACAATAGGAAAGGTGAATATCAGCTAAGACATACTATTAAAAAATGTGTTAAGAAAAGCAAAAGGAGAATAAGAAGCTTTAATGATCTACTAAAGCAAAGCCGATGATTAAATATATTATTTGCTTAAAAAAAAAATAATACTGTAGCAAACTTTATTCTAGTACAACCAAATCTATCAAACTGAGGGTTTGTGCTTCTGGGTCAAAATCATAGATAGCACAAATTCGGACAAATGTTACTTGATAGTGATATTATCTGAAATGTTTATTTTTGTTGCATCAAATCCGTATTTGTCCCAAATTATTTTATTTTTATTCATACTTATTTTTGGCAGTATCTGTCTCTTTGTTGTCTTGCCAGCAGTGTGCACTTATAATTCTAGTTGGTTTCCCTGGACAGTATTCCTTATAGTCTAATTGCTCTGTATGCACATACTATCTCATTGAAGTTCACCTTGTCAGGCTCTTTCATTTGACTGCAGAAGAATTTTATTGAGGAGGGAGGCTTTATCACTAAAGATTGTTTCCTGTGATTTCATCCATGAAGTGTTTTTCCTATTTAGCTATATATTCACATTTAAATGAATCATGTTTCTGTGGTACCAGGATGTCTCACAGGAACTAAAAATAAATATAAACTGTTCCACACAAAGGTCCTGGGATTTAACAGATCAAATTTTATTTGCTTAATTTTCCACTTCTTACTGTATTTGCTTATTTTTTTTTTCTTCTCAGTATCTTTCTTTTTTAGTTCTTTCTTTTTATTTTAAACTGGAAAATATATATTTTAGAAGCTCTACTTGAAAGAAATGTGTCTTGTCGATTGTTTAGAAGATTTTGGCTCTTTTTTAACCATTTATATCTTCAACTGTATATGAGTTACAAGGGCTTATCTTTATTTCTAAGGAAGATCTATTCCCTGCTTTCATGACTGTCATCTTTGAAGTAGAAAATTCGTTCTATATTCCTCAAGAAATCACCATTAAGGAGAAAAGACAAAAGTCTAAAGTAGCTCTTGTATTACTGAATTAATGCATTGTTTCTATTTGATGTCAAATTGTTCATGAGTGATCTGGCTACACTGGCTAAAAAAAAAAAAAAAAAAAAAAAAAAAAAAAAAAAAAAGGTTAAAATCTATAATTTATTTTTCCATATTAAATCCAGAGGGAAAAAGTGAGATGAGGTTGGGAAGAGATCACAGGATGAGGACCTTCCACATCTCAGATCTATCTTACAGTAGGGTATATCTGATAAGGCTTACAACTTGTTCTTTAAAATCAAATTTGAAATTTGTGCATGTTCTTTAGATTGAGTTTTGATTTATCTTATATGTGTAGTTAGACTGTATTTATTGCATACTGAATTTATATTTTCACATGCATGACCCATTATCTCTCTCCCTGTATCCAAATTTTCCACAGTAGTGTGTATATAACGTTATCACATTATGTTTTCATTAATTTTTTGGAGGCTTGTACAAACATCAAGACAGTTAAAAATATCTGATGTTTTCTTTTCCTTTTTTTTTTTTTTTTTTTTTACTGAAAGTAATCTTATTTTGAAAATCTGCTTATTTGAGAATACATTTATTAATAATCTGGTTTGTCTACTGGAGGAGTCTCAAGAATATATTTTCTTCAAGAAAAATCTCTCTCCTGTAAAGGGCAAGTGTTAAATGACTAATGGCAAAGATTTATTTCTAGTAGTCACAGTGTTTCTGTTATAGGAACTCTGAGGACAGGCTGGGTCTCCCAGCTGTGATAAAGTATAGTTTAAGTATGCCATTTATTTTCATCCTTTTGTGATTAATTGATCATTTAGAATGTTGATTATTTAATCATTTAAAATATTAATCAGTATCCAGCCAAACAATAGCCCTAATTTGGTATAACAGCAATGACCAGGTGGCCACTGAAAGGAAGAAATCTGTCCAGTTTAAAAGCTGACTAGGTTTTGCTGAAATGCTCACTTTAAAACTCACTTCCCTGCTTGCTGATGAAAGCTCAGTATGGAACTGGCATTTCACCAAAATCATACCTTTTGAGCACTGATTTTTACTCAGAAAATGCCTGCATTTTTCAAAATCCAAAAGAACTTTCACACAGACCAGGAAAATTTTTGTCACACCATCACATGATCTGTTTGCAAATAGATATTCCAGCAGCTCCCTCTGAGCTGATCCATGTGATGATTCAGAGTAACTCTGTAAGGGCAACCAAGCTCACTGTCACTATGTAAGGAAATTCATTATTGCACAATTAGGTGTCTAAAATGTTCCATCTATATCATCTTTGTTATGTTTGATAAATCAAATTCCCTGCTTCAAAATGGTCTGTTTCCTTTGGTGAATATTGGGAAATACTTTTCCACTGCTGAATACTCTGAAAGTTATCCTCTTATTGTATGCTTAGTATAACTTGGAACAGATTTGCCAAGCTGGCTCATCAGGCTTAAGATTTAATGTAGGTTAGTGGGCTAACGTAAGTTGCTGTCCTGGCAGTTGTTTTTCTCACCTTTATTACAAAATAACACCTGATTCATGCATGCCTCAGTTTACTGAAATAAAAAGCCTTTTTATAGTGATGTTACAGATCTTTTTTTTTTTTTTTTTTCATAATAGTATTTTCCTGAATTAATAAACATTTCCTGACCTATGTAATTATTGCATTGATAAACACAGTAGAAATAATGTTAATGCTAACTGTACTTTTGCTACTTGGAATATTCTGCATGTGTCAAACTGCAGTAGTTTACTGTATGACCAAAGAGATGAGAATTTTTCAGAAAAGAAAACAGTGGGCAATATGCAGATACTTTGCGTTTCAGTTTAACTTTCCAGATAAAAAATAGAAATTATAGAGGATACTCTAAATTACTCTGTGATCACCAATCACAGATTACTCTGTGATCACCAATCACAGAATCAGATTACTGTGATCACCAATCACAGAATCATAGAATATCCTTTCAGTTTCACTTACAGTTTCTCTTCAGGTTTTACTTTTTTTAACCTCAGCACCCCTCAGTTTCCTCTAAGCTGATCAAGCCAGGTACTTCAGCTACTCCTCAGAAGTCATGCCCTCTAGATGCATCACCATCTTTATTGCTCTCCTTTAGATAAATTCTGTTTTTGTTTTTTTGTTTGTTTGTTTGTTTTGTTTTTGTAATTGTTTTTTTGTTTTACTTGCCTCTTTTGTTTGTTTGTTTTACTTTGTTTTGTTTGGTTTTGGTTATAAGACTTCTGTTGAGAAAGACTTTTTATTCAAAACTCAACTTGTGGACAAAAGTGCATAAATATAAAAGAGAAGCTCCTGACCAAACTTAAAATAATAGCTATATATTTAAATAGTCCCACAGAAAAGCCCAATGTTAAGAACATAGGAAACCTGAGGTTCAAGCTCCCCTGCTCTTGACTCACAATGGATTTGAACCTGATTATCTTGTATCATAAGCAGGTTATTTTTTATCTCTGGCCTTTCCTGAGACATAATTTTCATACAATCCTTTAAATATCTTATTTTTATCTCAGAGCAGAAATAGAAAATATTTTGCAGAAGTTTTCTTTTACCCACATAAGTATTTTCCTTGTCTATGAAAACAATTGTTTTTTCCCTTGTATTTCCCTCAATCTCTGTTTTAAAACAATCAATAGAACAACAGTAAAATGGCCCAGGAGTTGCTACAGTTTGTGTACAATGAACAGTTTGTGTATTGATGAACCAATATTCCACAGGGGCTTTAGAAAGCTGTTGACCACATGGGTTTAGACTTCCCACCTATGCCAGTCAAATTCAAAGCCAGCATTAAGCCTCTTTGAAGGATATTTTTCTGCCAGTTTTTTGTTCATATAGAACTGTGGACTCTAGCATGAAGTCTGTCCCTCATGACTAGAAGAGTACCCAGCCTAGATGTGGTCTAATTTCACTGGAGACTTTTATTACATACAAGAAAGTATAAAGTAAATAGAAATATTCTTGATAGCTTGCAGTGTATTGACACAGTATATATTTATGCATAACACTTGTGTAATACATAATTTCCAAATAAAAACTCTCTAAGGTAATAAATACTGTGTTTGGTTTTAGTGAAAAAAATGTGAAGAAAAAATTTGTCTGGATTATAATTATAATTAATTACTTCAATTGTTAGAAAACAGAATTTAAAATTCTTATGGCTTTCAAATGTTTCTTCACTACACATTAGCTGACTAAAATAGTGATGTCTGAGAGCAGATACAGAAAGGCACAGAGACTCATTTGGTATGGATACGTTAATATGAAGTAAATGAGAAAGTGATGTGTATGTATTTTGAGTTTAAATGCTAATATGGTCAGTGGCTGGAACATACGCAGGCATGACACTGACTCCATAGAGGATCATAGAAAAGATCATTTTGATAAAATGAAATAGGAACTAAACCAGGACTTTTTCTCATCATTATACTTCTCAAATTTAGAAGAGCAAGTAAGTGCTGTAACAGCTTAGAATTCTAAAATGCAACACTCGGTGGTGTGCAGATGGTCTTATGTCTGCTACAGACTCTAACATGTCCCCGTGGACAACTCCAAATGGTTCTCCAGCTAAAGGCTCATACATCCTACACAATATATTGGCTCTTCGGGAATCCATGTAGACTTCAGACATGTCTTGATTCTCTTAGATAAATGATGGCCAGATGTCACTAGTGTAAAATAAACAATGGGATACAACACTAAAGAATTCTGCACTGATGTGTGTCTTCAAATCCCAGGAATTTCCTAGCCAGGGTAAATTTTCTGGTAATAATAAAAATAATCATTGACATTTGGAATAAATTACCGTTAATATAGGTTTTTAAATAGATTTCAATATATTAAAAAAAAAAAAAGAGAAAAAGAAAAATATTCAATATTCAAATTATTTTAGAAATATTCAATAAAGAGGTGCTTGAAGTGAATGCAATGTATAAGGAGATAGATACAAATACCACAATGATCAATAATGTCATAGAGTGTGAGGATCATTTGCTTGAATGTGCTCTATAACAACAATAAGCAAAATTTTTATTTATTTTTTATTCTTTTTTAAACTTTGTTAAATATGTTCTTTAGGAAGTTGAAATTATGAGAAAACAAACAAACAACAACAACAACAAACCAACAACAAAAAAAAAGGAAAATAAACAAGATAATTAGATGGGAGACACAGATGAACAGGTTACTGAGATCTAACCTCTTTTTCACCTACCTTACAATATGGCATCTGAGGACCAGAAAAGGTCTTACTAGCACAAACATCTGCTTAAACTGTTGAATCTTTGATGCTGAAAAAGAACTGCAGAAAAGTTACACATGTATAAAATTGATAGGGAATGAACTAATAAAAACAAAGACAACCCTCAAGAAAATAGGTAGCTAAGGGGATCAGCTAAAGAGGATCCAATTACAAATCAATGTCGTCTGACTTGGCAAAGGGACTGCATCCTTGACTCTCTTGATTATAAGGGATCATACCCAACCTCCAGGTGGAGGACCTTATAAAGCTCCATAACTTTCAATTTCTAAAGGTAAATATAAAGGTACATATTTTATATAGGTATGGGAGCAAATAATATAGTGATGATCCACTGTGCTCTATGACAAATGAAAGGGATTTTTCAACTTCTGGTACAACTCTATAAAAGAATTAGAGCATAAGAATGACATATACTACAAAGGCACCAAACACAGATGGTAGAGAGATTCAGTGCCACATACAAAACTGATGGCGAGAAAGTGATGAAAGCTAGAAGGTGGTCAAGAGCTTAGGCTAGAATCTAAGGTATGAGTTTTCAGAAAGAGCAAATCAAAATGATAAGCTCAACAGATACAGATATCTGAACAGAATAAGTTGGTGTTACTGGATTGATTCATTACAGGGGCATATGCAAAAATGAAGTAAACCTTGTGAGTAACATAATCTTGACTAAATCCAGAAATGAACAACTGTGCAACTAATGTCACAGCGAGTCAACAATGAGTCAACAGTAATGAAACTTTCCACCCCAGTATGCCATATATGCAGAGATTCAGAAAACTATGCACTATTTAAAACTAAGGTAAATTATATAAAATCTGTCTTTATCTCTTTTCATATTAATTAGTTACATTATCTAAAAACAATCAGGAATTTCTTTACCTTACCCTGGGAGATGAGAAACAAATGTCTTCGTAGTTGCAGTGACTTTCTATTGTGTTACAAACTGGGATTCAGCACACTGATCCACCTCAGATTTACTGTGTGATCTTTTGGAAAAAAAAACAAAAACAAAAACAAAAAACAAACAAACAAACAAAAAAAAGTCCTTCAAAGACACAGTAAAATAGGAATACCACAGTTTTTATTATATGTTTGTAGTTTGATGATAACAGATTTTTCATACTTGCACATACTGGCATGAAGATACTTAGGCTTAAATGTTCTGAAGTAGCATGTAACCATGGTATCTGACACCTACGGCAAAAGAAAAACTCCAGAACTCTCCAAAAATACCAGCTCAGAGGGGAAATCTATTGATATTTGGTATGACAGAAGGGCAGGATGGGAACATATTTGCATGTGTTATGCATGTTTTAGACATATTTCTATTAAATAGGCAATTAAACCTTTAATATAGATGCGTTTGTAGTTTTGAGCATGTATAGAAATCTAGACTCACACCACATAAATATTCTTGGGGTGAGTGGTTTCCCTAATCCTAATTAGTAGCTTTCAGTATTATGTTAAATTCAAGTCCCAAACAAGACAATATTAAAAAACAGTGCAAGAGTCTCCTGTGAGCAAAGACATATGAAGAATTTTAATCTCTTTTGAGCTGACCAATTGTTCAGTTTACTATGCTATGCACTCTTTTTCAAGAGCTGACATAGCAAACACTCTGATATGTGGGATTTTTTACAATGATAAGGTCAATGGAGTAAGGAACAGGTAACATGTAAGTCATAGTGCCATATCACAACCGAATTCAGACCTTAGCACCTGTAAGATTTAAAAACTTTAGTGAAAGATGGCTATTGCAAGAGGATAAGAGAAACCAGTAGGCCTAGCAGTGTCTTCCACAGAGAAAGAGGCTATTGGTATAGTTCAGTTGCAGAAGTTTATCATTCTTCTCTGTTAAGCTTTCTGGTTAGAGCTTTTTTATCGTTGTACTGGGTCTGGATGGGATGTTAACTTTCCCTGCAGCAGCCCATAGAGTGCTGCTCTCTGCACTTGTAGCTAGAACAGCAGTGGTTTCACACCAGCGTTGTATCTGCTGCTGAGAAGTGCTGGCATGCATCAGGACTCTCTCTAACCCTCCTAGGGGGTGGGCAAAAAAGTGAGAAAGAAATATCACCAGGGCAGCTGACCTAAACCAACCAAAGGGATATTCCATACCATATGATGTCACACTCAGCAATAAAAGGTGAAAAAAGGAAGAAGACGGGAGGGGTGGGCTCTCGTTGCGAAAACGTCTGTCCTCCTCCCGAACACCAGCTACATGCATTGAGGCCCTGCTTCAAGGACGACATGGTCAAGCATCGCTCATTTGTGGGAATTAGAGAGTAATTTCTTTCCTCTGAACTTCCACATAGCCTTTACTTGTTTTGTTATTCCCTTTCTCCCTCCCTTTTCCCCTTTCCCTTTTTTCCCTTTAGTTGAATTGTTTACTTAATATTTCCTTAATATTTTTTTCCCCCTTTAATTAAATTATCCTTATCTCCACCTGTGAGTTGTTCTTTCCTTTACTTCTTCCCCTCCTCATCTGAGGAGGGGGAGTGAGAGAGAGGTTGTGGTGTTCAGCTGCCTAGCACGGTAAAACCACCACACTCCCTCTTAAATCAACACTGGTTAATGAACCAATAGGAGACTACCTGAGGGAAGGGAAAATGAGTTCACCAGAAGACTTTTTTTTTTTTTTTATCATTTCCCCAAGCTGAGGATTTTGTCAGAGCTTTGAGCCAGGGCCTTTTGTAGTGACCTTTAATTTCAGCCAAGCTCTTGTTGCTACCTATCAAGGTAGGTGACAACAAACATCAACAAACCACTGGCCTAGGAAAAACAACAACAACAAAAACACCATAGTGACAAATGCCAAAATATGAATAACAACATCTGTATTTTTTTGGTCATGCTCCACCCTTAAGTGTGTTCATGTTCTCTGCGCTGCTGTAGCACTTGAAATGGGTTGGATGTGAAAATTTTACTGAAATGCCTGGGGAAACTAGTCTGGCTCCATGAGTCTCTGGTGTGATTTTGGGTACAGCTAGCAGTCTGAGACAAACAAACTTTCTTCAGGTGTTCAGAATGGCATCGCCTTTCCTCCAAAGTGCTTTATTCCTAAGTAGCTAACAAGTACTACAGCTCCATCTATTCTGTGACTTTTCAATGAGTAAAATAAACTACTCAGGAGTAGTCAAATTTGCATCCTTTGGTAAGCTCTGAGAAAAAGTGCTAGAATTGGTGATCTGTAGATACAGATACATAGGTATAGCTATTCTAAAACTGTAGTGGTCAGAAACAAAGTGCTAACATTGTCTCTGTTAACATCTTTCTCAGTGAGGGACTCCACTAAATAAAGTAGAAATTAATACTGTAATAGCTTTCTCCTCTCTTCCTTTGGACCACTAGAAAATGCTACTTCTGAAATAAGTTTACTTCTCTGATATTCAATGCCATTATTTTTTTAATTGTAAAATTTCTGCCTTGGAGAAGGCAATGACAAAATACAAATAACTAATAAAAACATCACTCAATTTGATCAGAAACAAAATCTGTCAGATAATATGAAAACTGGGATTATCCAAATACTTTTTGAGGTCAACCAGTACTCACTGGCTTCAATAATGACATACCTAGGACTTAAAATTCAATATGAATATCAGATGGGCAAACCTAGCGATTCTTTCTTTTTTATACTATAAAATAGTTTTAATCTATGAAGATTTTATATTCCTGTGTAACTTATTTCTTTTTTCCTTTCCTTTTCCTATGCGACGTATGAATGAGTTTTCAAAAGGACTCAGTGTTGGTGAAGTTTCTGCTGAAGTCTGTAACATCCTTGTCAGTAACCTCAATGGCAACAGACAAACTAACAGTAATTTAAGAAATTCCCCCCTATAAAGTGCTAGTTTCTAAGACAAAGAAACAATGATTTGATTGATTATTTTACTGTTAGAAGTATTTTGCTATTAGTTTACTATTTACTATTACTGTGATAAAACTCTGACTCTTAGTTTGTAAATTGATATATTTTTTTCTGTTGCTTATAGCTACATTTTTGGTATTTATGAGAAAAAGAGGCTGATAAAAAATAAGTGGATCAATAAATGATCAGCAGTAACCAAGCACCAGCAATGTTAAGCTGACTGTATTCAGGAGGCATCTGTCATTGATTCATTTTCTTCAGAAATAAATAAATAAATAAATAAATTTTAAAAATAATTAATTACAAATTAATAATAATTAATTACAAAAAAAAATTTTGCTTAGAAAAGCAAACAGGGAAAGTGACCCAGTCATTTCATTCATGTGATTCCATTTTCTTAGCTTTTTATGCATCGTCATACTAAACAGTTTTGCAGTCCACAGTATTTCACAATACCTCATTGTAGAACTCAATATTTTATATACTGACACTGCTTTCAAACGAACTAAGAGTGATATATAAATAAATGTTTAGCCTGCAGCAAAGCTTAACTGTTAGCTAAGTAGCAGTGTGAAATACTGAAGAATCTGGCTTCAGAATAAATCAGTGTTTTGTTGTTTTTGTTTTGCAGTAGTGCCAGAAAACTTTGCTGAAAGTTCAAATAGGAGAGATAATGCCACTTAGCACTTCTACACAGAATCTTCTTCCTAGCTCTATTAATTTCAATCTAATGCACAGAGGCCAATAAGAGTTAGAGAAAAGGGTTTTTCATCTTGCAATTTTTATTTATTTATTTATTTTTATTCATTTATTTATTTTTATTTATTTATTTTTTCCACAAATACACAAATGCAATGGAACTACCACAGTATAGTCTTCTTTGACAGCTGAGCAAACGTGATATTGTTACAGTACTTGAATCACTCATCTAGTGTTTCTGACCTAGGAAATCAAGAGGAAGGGAGAGGGGAAGGAGTGACAGACACCTTCTTATTTCAAATATGCTCTGAAGAGTGAATTGAGTGAACTTGCTGCTTGCTAAATTTGCCCTTATACTGCTTCTTTCTGTGGATGTGTATCACAAAGAAAAATGTCCTTTCTGTTTTCTCATCTCTTACAGATAAGAAACACAGCTGGCTGATTTGGATTTTTTACATAGAAAATAGCAGTAGAAAATTGACAGGGTTAAACACCTCTACTCTTCACAATAAAAACCTCATTGAGAATATCTGGCATCGTTAAAGAGTATTATGATGATGATGATGATTTATTATTATTATTATTATCCCTGTCTGGACGCCTACTTGCGCAACCTGCTTTAAGGAACCTGCTTTGACAGGGGGGGTGGACCTGATGATCTTTCAAGGTTCCTTCCAACCCCTTCAATTCTGTGATTCTGTGATTATTATGATAAATAATATTATAAATAATATTAGTATTTTATCAAAGTATCATCTTGACTTTGCTTGGACTTATTCCTCCATCCTTGATGTAAAGTTTTTTTAATAATGAGACCTGAAGCCTTTTTAAAAAGTGTTCGATAGCAATGGTGGTTGAAGTAACACATTATACAGGTAAAAATATTTTACTAGTTCTTTACTAATTGGGCATTCATCTGGTCTGTGTCTTCATGTGATCATTCACCATACCAGACTAAATTTTCATATTTTTAAATTCAATTTTGCTTAGAAAAAAAATAATAAATACTGCTCCATCAGTCTCTTAAACTGATTAATTAAATATATATATATATATATATATGGTACTCAGTATTGGAGAAGTTTGATAACTTCTTGTGGTGGTTTTACTCGGGTGGGTGGCTGAACTCCACCACAACTGCTCTCTCACTCGCCCTCCTCAAAGAGGAATGGGTAGAAAATACGATAAAAAGGACTCAAGGGTTGAGATAAGGACAAGGAGATTGTGCAGTAATTATTGTGACAGGCAAAACAGACTCAGCTTAGGGAGATAGTAAGATTTATTACCTATTACTAACAAGTTAAAGAAGCAAGAAACAAAGGAAAGAAACCAAAAGCACCTTCCCCCCCATCCACCCTCTTCCACCTCCTCCCCCCAAGCTGCGCAGGGGAACGGGGGAATGGGGGTTATGGTCAGTCTATAGTGCTTCTTCTCCACTGCTCCTTCTCGGTTACTCTCATCCCCTATACTGTGGGGTCCCTCCCACGGGCTGCAGTCCTTGCTGAACTGATCCGGCATGGGCTCCCCACAGGCAGCAGCTCTTCAAGAACTGCTCCAGATATGGGTACGTACCATAGGGTCCATCCCTCGGGAGCAAACTGATCCAACCTGGATCCCCCACGGGCAGCAGCTCCTGCCAGGTCACCTGTTCCTGCATGGTCTCTGCTCCATGGGCTACAGGTCTGGCCCGGAATCAGCTCCAGCAAGGGTCTTCCACAGGCCGCAGTCTCCGTCAGTGCAGGTCTCCTCCACGGGCTGCAGCATGGAACCCTGCTCCACCGTGGTACTCCATGGGCTGCAGGGGGACATCCTGCTTCACCATGGTCCTCACCACAGGCCACAGGGGACTTCTGCTCCAGCACCTGGAGCACCTCTCCCCCTCCTTCTTCATTGACCTTGGCACCTGCAAGGCTGTTTCTCACTCCTCTCACTCTCCCAGCTGCTGTGTGGTGCAGTGTTTTTGTTGTTGTTGTTGTCGTTGTTGTTGTTGTTTTTTGTTTTGTTTTTTTTTTGTTTGTTTGTTTTGTTTTGTTTTGTTTTGTTTTTTTTCCTCTGTCTTAAATATGCTCTCACAGAACTGCAAAACAACATCACTTATTGGCTCAGCTCTGGTCAGCAGTGGGGCCCTTACCAAACATGGGGCAGCTTCTAGATCCTTCTCACAGAAGCCACCCCTATGGGCCCCTGCTACCAAATCCTTGCCATGTAAACCCAATACATTTCTGTGAATTCTAAACCTTCAGACACTTTCTTCTGGATGTTGATTTGGACAGACATGGGATAAAATTCCAATATCAGTAGCTTTGCGCCATATTCAGTTTGCCACTCAATGGTAGAAATGAAATGAAATCTGAGAAGATGCAAAGCAATATCCTCAAACTCTTATCAGAAAGAGTCCTAGGTATTAGTATGAGTCAATGTGCTCTTATCCATGTAAACTCCTTGAGAAGCCAGAAGATGCTACCAACATATTGATGACCCTATCTTTCTTGCCATCTGCATGTCCAGAAGCATTTTTCACCTAAAGTACAATATTTGTGCTCTTTAGTGATAGCCTTGGGCATGTGTCTGAATCTTTACATAGCTTTGTTATAACGTTAAGATATTGAGATATACAGCAATACTTTTAATGATTTTATTTATTTATTTATTTTTAACTAAGAAATCATCTTTTTACTTATAATTACATCTGAAAATGTGTCTTGGTGAATTCACAGTAGAGAGAGAAAGAAAAAATACTTTAAAAGATTCAATTAATTTTCATCACTAATGAATGCATTGGAATTTGAGGAGAGTGATTATTCCATAGAGATAAGTATAAAAATAAATATCCGGAGAGAGACTGCAATAACCAAATAATTGATTAATCAATTAATCATTCTACATACATTTAATTAATCAGATAGAAGCATTACAGAACAAAACAGAGACTTGATATAAATGAAGCTGGAATTCTAGTCATTAAAAAATAGACAGCTGTTCTTTTGATAGATATACTCTTTGCTATAAATATAAGTATGTGCTCTTTTTCTCTATTTTGATAAAGCAAAAAGGGAAGTCAGGTATAAACACTTACCTCACGTTAGATTTAAGATTTTAGCTGATTTTCAACTTACACATTTTATGACTTGTTTCTATGAGAAATATGTCAGTTTGGGGATATAATATAACTGTGTAATAACCAATAGTTACTGGTAATAAGACTGCTTTAAAATGGTAGGCTGGCTAACTTGCTTTTTGCTAATGAATTTACAAGTAGATCTGTGTTCCCTTTAGGGCTGTGAACCAGCTTCCTTTGCTCACAGCTATCATCTAGATGCCTATCTTAACATTGGCTTGTTTCCTTTTCTGCCTTGCCTTGACTTTTATGAGCTTAACTCCTGATTCCTTACTAACACTTTAGTAACTTTTTATAAGTAACTCAGAATTTCCTACATGTAAGTTAGTTTTAATATTCAGTGTGTCAATCACTACACTATGAACCTAATAATAATTTCTATCTTTTCAAGTTTCAAAGTCTAATTTATTTGAGCTAGACGCCAATGGCCATATTATCAAACTGCTTAACTATGCTGCAAAATGAACTATATTTTTCTTACATCACAGCCTCTATTGAGATTAAACTACATAGTGCAAACTTCATAAAAATATTTTATGCAAGCATGTTTTCATGTGCAAACACGATACATAAACTAAAGGAAAATCTCTTATAAGGTAGGTTGTTGTTTTGATAAAAGTCTGTTGAAGATTTCTGAACATTAAAGATTCTAATATAAAGCTATGGAAAGATATAAGAATATTTTTTTAAAAAAGGGACATATAATAATAGTAATAACAACAACAACAACAATAAAAGCTGTAATATTAAAAAAAAAATCCTCAAAAATGAGAATAATATAGGTAATAAGAATGATATGATGGAAAATAAGACCTTCTTGACAATAAATTAATTTCCATATTAAAAATGTAATGGTTTATATCAAGAAACTGAACGATATAACTAGATTTATTTGTTTATTTATTTTAACATTGTCCTAGATTTCTTTGCTTTAGTGCATAAACTTTTGTTATTTATTGAGACAATAAGAAGAAATATGCATATATTTAAGAACACAGGAAAAGATTAAGATTTTCTTTCTTCGAGATCTCATGAAACAGCTTTTCCAGTCAAATGTTTCAGGTTTATTTAATTTTGGTAATTTCACTGAACATCTTAATAATTAAAATTACAATGTTTTCAATTTCAGCCATCACCAACCAGGAGTCAGACACTGATCTTGTGGCAAAAGTGAGAAATACAATCCAATTCTTTCTGATGCTCATACTCTTGAAAATAATAGGAATGACTACTACATAGAATTACAGGTATTAGACACTTTCTGATTCACCTAATCTCAAGAGAAGCTAATCAAGTCTTCATTCTCAGCAGTTCAAACTCATTGTTTTGTTAGAGGGTAAATGCTTTCACCATTTTCAGTGGCTACTTTGCATCCGAAATATACAAAAATAATGACCAAAAAGAACGTGCAAAGCACAACAGATTGTTTTTCTAATTTTTAGCTGTCAGATTCAAGTTATACAAATTAAATATTAATCCAATTATGTTGTAGATGAACTTTATTATATTTTTAAATTCATTTATTTTTCTGGAAAGTTAGAAAATTCCTTCCAACATTTTTTCTACATCCCAGAAAAAGCTACTTAAGAGGGGAAATATTTGATGTTCCACTGTTGGATGCATTCATTTCCAATGCAACATTTAATTGTTTCCAATGATATCACTGAAATAAAAACAGCCATTTGAATAGGGAGTGAAAATGAAGCCAGAGCCTTTAATAGAACCCTTGACTGAAAGGATTTTATGACAGAAACCTGCTAGTAGCAACTATATGAACCTGTGAAGTGTTTAAAACTTTTAATCAGATGTATACTTCTCTACCCCTTAAATACATCCTTCCACTTAATTCTCTGTCCTGTTCCCTCCACAGGACACAGGGTCATAGACATGGGGAAGCTATGAAAAAATGGTATTTTTGAAACAATGTTCCAGTTTTCTTCATAAAAGAACATGTAAATTCCCTGGAAAATTATTTGTACCTGCACACAGTGCATGCTGAGACCAACGTGAAGCTTCTGCACTGTTCATGCTCAATCAGATCTTCCCATTGTTCCAGTAACAAGCTCCATGAGGTGCTGGAAAGACACAGTAAAAGTGGGAGGAAAATATGTTCAGACCTTTTGAAGAAGGAACTTCTTCAGTGCACAGTATTTTTAAGTATACTTTCACACCAATTCAAGTGTAAATGGAAAGCTATATGGCATTTAATGTTAACTCATGGAGGAGACATCTGAACTCTGTTGCACCTTAAGTACTAGGTGCACTCAGTAAAAAAACTGTGGAAAGTAGACACATCTGAAAACACAGAACTAAGATTTTTGTAATATAATTTAGGTTCCATACAAGGTTCCTTTTTTTAGGTTCCATACAAGGCAGAATAAGCCCAGCTGAGGCTTGACTACTTGATCCTGCCAATTTCAGCATATTCTGCTGCTCCCATTTTTTTGTCCATTTTTCAACTTGTGAAAAAATATGGGAATTATTTTGCACTTGTATCTGGCAGTTAAACTTTATGGTTTATATCCTTAATCTTCATAAGAAGTGTGAGACTGTTATATGCAAAACTACCTAAATAAGTCAATAATAGATCCCATTGAGCGGACAATTTATGTGTTGCTTGCTTTGACATTTTGGAATATCCAAATCCAGGGTGAAGCTGGATCAGAAGATATATGTCTGGTCTGAAATATATCATTTCATTTGGAAAGGAAAAGTGAACCAGTAGGAGGGTTTTACAAAACTTCACATTTCAGTTTCCACAACATATTAGAATAGAAATATTTTTGTAATGCACTTTATTTATATAATTAACTTTAATACAACTCCAGGTGTTGCTTCACATAATGAGTGATCACTTCTGTCTTATATCGTATCCTCCAGACAGGCAAGTGTTAGTAGTCTGGGAAAAAAAAAAAAAAAAAAAGAGAAATACAGTGAAGAACAATAAATCAAAGAGTAGAACTAGGTATCCAACTTAAGAGCTTATTTTCTTATATTCTATATGAAAGGGAACACACAAGCATCTAGACTGTATCTGATGTTCTATACAGTAGCATCTTTAAGATAAGTTTCAAGGAACTTTTCTCATAATCATCATAAATCAATCAATCAATCAACCACCAACACAACTAATTTTAAAGTCTGGTAGTGACACTTGCAGAAATATTTCAATTCTCAAAATACCATCCAAGCAGGCTGTTGTCTACATAGCTGTTACTTTGAACACTATATAACATCTGTTCTTTCTATTACCTATTTATGAATCCTTGCAATGTTACCCATTAATGAACCCTTGTTACTCAAACTTACTAAAATTTTGAATGCTTAAAAGACTAATACTTCGTATGTGGAAGTATAGGAATCTCTGGAAGATTCTTAAATGAATAAAGATATAGTTTCTTGAAAAGTCCATAGGTAAATACTGAGAGAGGAGAGTTGAAGAAGCAAATAAGACTTAAATTTTTGAGAGTAGCACAGTTAAGTATAGTGCAAAAAAGCAAGGTCCACTGTTTAGTGCTGCCTTATCAGACATTGAGGAAACGAAAGGGAAAATTTAAAATACAGTTCCTCATCCATGACCTAATTACAACTGTCTAGAATATGTCTTTAAAGCATTGGCCACAGAGCCACATTGAATTTGCTTAGATAAACACATAGTCACACAATGTGCTCAGCTATGTTTGCTATGGGATATGGCATTCTTCTGTCTGTTTGCAAGATGAGATAAATTAATCTTGATATTGCATGAGAGAAGTCTGGTTCAGAGAAAATTTGCAAAGTTCAGACAAGAAGATGGTGGTAGAACACAGTGCAGCTCAACTTGTAGAACAATTCAGATCATCACACTTCTGCCACAGCCATTAGAAAAAAAAATGAGAATTCTTCAGTAAACAAAAAGCTTTTAACTCCGTTGACCTTAGGGTTATTTTACCACTCTGAACACTAATGTCTGTGATGAAGTTTAGCTGAATTACCTCATTCCTTCAAAATTCTTGTTATGTTCCCCTTTTTTTTTGTGGTCTTATGGTGAGTTGTTTCTAATGCATGTTTGGGAGAGAAATGAATGGATTCTGCTGGCATTCTCTATAGATATCCAAGAGATGAGGTGGCTGGTGGCAATGCATTAACAGCATACACAATATCCTGGGTGCAGTAGAATTGGTGATTAGTGAATTCTATGTACCCAGATATTCTGGGAAAAAAAAAAAAAAAAAAAAAAATGAATGCACTGCACACACAGAATAAGCAATGCCTTCACTGTAGAGCTGATATGGATGTATACACAATGTATGGAAATACTGAAATCCTGAAATATAAGGAAATACTGAAAAATAGTAGAGAAGAGAGCACTGTTCCATAGATATTTCCCAGTCTATGGAAAAATTCAAGCACTACCATTAAAATTCCATTATTGAAGGACTGCAAAATAACTCTTATGGTATACTCGCATTAGGAAAAGAAAAGAATATAGCTTTTGCATGCTTTATTTCATTGGCAAAATGTATGTATATAAACATTTTTATATAATTATTAATCAGCCTAGTATCTATTTTTCCACAGTTTTCTAGTAAATTAAAAATGAATATATGAATAGTGTTTCACTCTTGGAGGATATTTTACCCTTGGAAAAGAATTTTTGATATGTATCTTCAATGAAATAGTATTTTTAAATACAATCCTAAAATATATCATTTAAAAGAAAAGTTAAATGAAACTTTAACCCTTAAATATGAGTATATCTAGACATGAGTGTAGCATACTAGAATAAATTAGTATACTTAGTGCAAAAGTGTTAATTGATTCTCTCACATCTCTTCAGGGAAATCCTTCCCAAATATTAAGTTTGCGTTGAGCAAAACAACTTGTGCTTGAAATTTCAAAATGTTAAAAAGAATGAAAATGACCACAAAAAAAAAAAAAAAGAGAGAGAGATAACCTACTTTTATGTTTTAAAATGAAAAATTACCAATGACCTGATGTGAATGCAACCCAAATCAAAGTGAGTAATATACATTATTTTGCTTGTTTTGTTACAAATTTTGCTCTTCACTATATCTCTTGCTTTGAAATTTCTCTCCATATTTTTAAGTTTAGAAGTTTTAGATCCTTTCAGATGGCTTTTCAAGTAGCTGTCCGGATGTGTTACGATGTCTCTGGACTTAAGGTTTTCAGTTCCCCATCCATGTCTAGACGAACTGCTTGGACACAGTTTTTAGTGCCCCCATACAGACCTTTCTTCTGTTTAACTGCAACAGGTGGCCTGTGTAGCTGTGTTGGCTAGGCACTGAAACCTTAGATTCTAGGAAAATTGCTGATGAATTTTAGCAGAGGAAAGAGCAGAGTCCAGTATTCGACACATATATAGTGTGACACGACAGCACAGTCAGTACTATTGTAGCATAACTGCAGACTATTTCTCATTGGTTTGATTTTGTTTGTTTGTTGCTATTACAATCAGCAATGAAAAGAAAGGACAAGGTATTTAGCTGAGTTATAGTTATCAATGCAATTATTTTTGTACACTGGTCCTATAGCAAAGAGGATTCTCTGTGGATGGGGAGGAGGACAATTTAGATTTTCCTCTTAAACACAAGTGTAGGAATCTTTACATGAGAACAGTCAGGACAAAAACAGATAGTCAGTGGTATGGTAAAAGTGATAAAGCAAGAAAAGCAACATAATCTTGTTTTCTTTTCTTGTTTCTCCTGTGTCTCTTCTCTTATAGGCAATACTTTTCAAGGAAATGTGCTGTGAACAAGTATTTGTTACATTATTTATATTTATATTTCCCAATAATGCAAATTTTGAGACTTTGACAAATTCAAAGTAACTCTCAATTTCCTAAACAATAGGGGTAAAATATTTTCTTTAAAAAACTAACTGGGAAGAAACTGTCTTCAGCATTTTAAAATTAAGCTGTGATTGAGAAAGAAAATGAAGCATTTGTTAATTTCCACTATGAAATGTTATAATTGCTGTCAGCCTATGGACTTATATCTTGGTTTCATTGATCATGTTTTCATAGATTTCTCTGTATTCTGACTCTCCACAAAAGGGAAATTTTGTTCCACAAAGTTTCTTCCAATGCTGATTCACTTTAAAAATATGAACTATAAAAATATTTCTGACATAGATTGCCTCAGACGTCATATTGACTTTTTAACCTAAAATTCAGTCACAAATACAGTTACTGCAAAACAGTGCACCTTTTCAGATATGAATATGCCTTCATCTGTGTATCATTTTGGGGGCATTTACAATAAGCAAAACCTTTTCACATTCACAGATCATGAAGCATAAAAAAAATGTTCTGATCTAAAATGCATAACTGTTCTTTTAATTCTCAGATATTACCATGAGTTGAATTTTATAGCAACTTGTCATGCAGAGATGTCTGAAACAATTTGATCACATAAATGAATAAAGAGTTTTTGAAACAATCCACCTTGCATTTTATAACTAGGAAACCTGGGTTGTTTTGTTGCTTACACAGCTTGGGATAATATATTTCAACATATTCCACTAAATCAAAATTCTGACTAGTGGTAGAGATATAGATTTTATTTCATCTTGAACAACATAACTCATTCTCATGCATTAGATCACAAATGATTGGAAAGCTGGACTTTAGCTGGCTGTGAGCCAGCTGAACTGAATCCAGGGGAAAGTGCTATGCTTTGACATGTTACCCTTGAAAAGAATGGTTGAAATAAAATTAAAATTCTTCTGTTGGAGTTAAACATTTTACACTACTTGGGAACTAATTACTATGGACATAACAGACATACAGACTGATCTCTTTTCCAGACCAGTTGTTTTAAACTGTTGATTGTAGATTTTTAAAAATGAACAAAAATTATCCATACAAACCAGTTGTATAGCTTTCTTCATTTTTATGAAACATAATAGAAAAAAATAGGGTTGTGAAAGTCATAATTTGTTTGTTTGTCTTTAGTCAAATAAATATGCAAGTATGAAAACAAAAATACATATATATTAACTCCTTACTAATAATACTAATGGTTGTACCGTAGTTAGATACGTCTGTCAATATCTTCACCTTTCTTCTCCTCAGACGTAGTCATCTTTATTTTCTGGCATTTTTTGAAAATAAAGTTTCAATGTCTGGCTTATGACTGGGTGTCCAAATACTGCAACTGTATGTATAATACAAAATACACACTGTAAGCTCAAATGGCAAAAGTTTTGGCTTTGTGTTACTCAAGAACCATAGTGTAAGACTGGAGCTATATTGCATGCTAGTCAAATTCCAGTCTGTATGAAAGCTGTCAGTCTTCCTACCAGCTGTGAATATTAGTCCTGTGTAAACCAGAGGACTTAAGTAAAACACACTGTGTTGAGGAGAAATCTGCAAGAGGAAAGAAGAAAATAGAATCATAAATAAGACGTGAATTAAATTGAGTAATGATAATTGAATTGAATTACATTGAATAATGGAATAATTGATGGTAAAAACGCAAATATGTAGAGAATAGTATAAGTTTATAGATAAGAAATATTCAAATATTTTTTAAGTGTGATACTGACTTGATACAATAAAACAGAAAGTAACTTGTGGAATTAGAAAAAAATAGATAGCATTTTTACCTCCACACATAATTTTACCTTATAATTATATATTTTTTATTTATTATTATAATTACCTTATAATTATACCTTTTACCTTACTTTCCTTTACATTATAATTTCCTTAGGTTTACCAGTTGCTATTCAGTATCCTAAACAGCAGTACTACTAGAAGCAGAGTTTTCAGAAGCTTGCCACTAACATTATTAGGCTGTCCCTTTGGCAGTAACAGGGTTCAAATGCCTCCCCAAATTGAGCAATTCAGACAGAGGCATTCTTTCTATAATGTACTGTAACGTTGTGCTAAACTTCATAGTTGAATATACAATCTGAATAAAAGGCACATAAAAACAGTTGTTCCTGTTTGATCAGATTGTAAATCACTTACTCTTTCTATGGAATAGCGCATAGAATTTCTCTGCACAGTGTAAGAAAGAAACACAACCTTTCTGGGTCTTGTGTACTCTGTGATCAAATACATTTTCTGTTTTCCATTTCTGTCATCCTCAATGTGTTCATGTGTTCAGACAATCTAAGATAGACACAGTGTTTGATCAGTAATTGACATTATTTTATAGCAACAAGAAAAGAAAGTGAGAACCCCCCAGCCACAACATTAATAATCATGTTTTTCTCAACCAGTTCTGAATGTCTATAATGTGGGTTTTTACAACCAAACATTTCTGTACTTCACTCCCTGCACTATCCAAAAGCAGAAATAAAATAATGCTTACATCAGCTGTATTTGGCTAAAAGATTATTTACAAAGATGGGATTACAGGTATGGGGTATCTGTATCTTGCAGTGAATAGCAATAGGTTATCATTAAGAAAATAATAACAATAAAAAAAAACATAAAAGAAAGTAAATTAAAATGTAATGCCATGATTTTCTAAAAGTTATGCTATCTGTGTCCTTCTGATCTCTCAGGTCCTTTACTCAGTTGTGCTATGCTTGGCGCAGCATGGAAGACAGAATGAAATGAAGGCAACACAATCTTAAGATTTTGTTATTGGTCATTGAGTCAGAAAGGTGTTTTGTTGTTGTTGTTGTTGTTGTTGTTCTGAAGAAGACTGTTTGCTCTCTTTTACTTTTTATAATTATTTGAATTGTAAAGAAACGGTACACAGTAATACCAAAACTAGAAAAGGAAGATCATTCTGAAATACAAATTCTGGAAAAACATAATCCTTATGATAACTGAAAAAGATGGTCTTTGTACTAACCAATGAAAACTAATGCTTATGAGCATGATATCTGATATGAAGATTAAAATAAACAGAAGTGCAGATCACAGAAACACAGGTGTATTTTCAAAAAATGTGTTAACCATATCTCCTCTCACATCAAATTCAGTAGTACTTATGCAACTTTAAAATTCATATCTGACTTTGACATTCTTTCTCCCTGAGGGGATATATCAAAAAAAAAAAAAAGTTTGAAAGTGTTTCATGCAAAGCTGTACTATACATAGTTTATAAAGCTACTTTTTAATGCATACTTTCTATAATCTCTTTTCACTAGTCTGTCTCCAAAACCTAGTGCACAAGCAAATGATTTAGAGTAACAGTAAACTGTATATTGCTTGGATTAAGCTCCTTTCTCCTATGGATTACATTTATTTATTGTGCTTATTTCAAAAGCATTTTTTATCTGAGATTAACAGAAGGGATTTCATAAACTAGGGTGGGTTTTTTTGGTTGTTTATTTGTTTGTTTCTTTTTGCTAAAAGGGGACTGGACTTGGTGACCCAGAAGGTTCCTGGCACTCATCTGTTAATATAATGGTACTAGCATGTTTTCTCTCTTACAGATTAAGCACTGCTTGAGACCTATGTTTTACAATCATTTACATGACTGTTAAACTTCAACATCCTAGTAAGCCACCTACTTATATCCAGTCAGTAATTTCAGACAGTGGCCATATTAAAACTAGCTTCACATTGGAGATAAAGAAGATCCTTTAAAAAAGGGTGGAGTGTATCTGTGGAATAGAAGCAGCTGCTCTGAGAGATCACACATTGGCTAAGATCAAAGGCTTGTCTTAATGATAATGAAAATTTGACTCATCAAAGCTTTGTTTAATCTCCGTACTTGCAAAAATATCAGCTCATTTATTTATACTGGGGGGCGGAGGGGGGGAATGAAGAAGCAGTGGAAAGGAAAGAGAAGTGCAGACGAGGGGAAAGAGGAGAGATAACATAAATTGAGAGAATTTCTACTGGAAACAAGAAGACAGTTAAGACAAAAAACTTATCTTTGTACAGAGTTCAAAGCGTGTAGTGAGATAGAGCTGTTAGAATTGTACTTAGAAAGAAAGAAGACTGCAGTGCTCCATTTAGTAAAATGCCTTCATTTAATCACCCAGGCTAAGAATACAGTCTACTCCACTTAAGAAACAACACCAAGTGAAGCAAATAGAAAGTCTGTATAGCAGAAGCCACCAACTTCCCTCACTCCCATACTCGCATATCAAAACTGTTACATAATTGAGAGATACATATTGCATTCCTTGGAGAGACAAGGGTGTTATGTTACAGAGGAGACTGGAGTTGATGGTTTTGCAGGGATCCTGAGACTCCAGGCCTAGCTTTTGGCTAAATTTCAGAAAAACTACCAAAGCCTGTCATCAGCAATCTTGTTTACTCCCACACCCAGGAATGTAGGCCTAGAAGAGAATCTGCATTCAAATTGTTTATGAACTGAATATGACTGGAGAGCCAGTAGCTGGCCTCAGTTTGAGACAGTCAGTCTTCTGAGTGGGAGTTTCAACCAGAAAGCAATCAAGGGAAAACTTGCATAAAAACTAAGCCTCTTACATGGTTTAGAAAGCAGGGTCTGTCTTGATTATATGTAGTAACCTACCTCTCCATTCACTTTAACCTGGTGATTCTTTTATTTTATGTTATTTTATTTTATTATTTTTTGCTAGTTTTCTTTAGCTTACAGTGCATACAAACCTTTGTTTAATATCATAGATATTTAAGATAATAAAGATAGCCTAAGATAATAAATAAAGCTGATATTCAGCATTGTATAGATATTGGTGAATTAATTATAGATTATATATGGTAGAAAGTTGGGGCAAACTTGCAAGAGGGGATAGTGTTCTACCACCTGGACTTTACTAAACAACTCATTGGTAAAAAAAACTACCATAGTACATTGCACACCAGTGCCCCTTCTGTACTCACGTGACTGATGTAAGAGCAGTGCATTCAAGAAATTTAGTAGAACTGGCATTACATGAGTCACTGAAAGACTAGCAAAGGGATGTACTGATTTATCAGCTCAATGGAGTGTGTTAGGGGACTCCCCCCCACCCCGAATCCTACCTCCTTGATTTTAAAGAATTCTTCATCTTCATCTGCTATGCTTTCTCCTTTTGCTTTTGCTTTTGCATTTTGGATGAGGTGACCTATCCCTTCTTTTTCCTCAAGTAGGTGTTTCTCAATCCTTGTGACATATTCAACATTATTATATATATATATTTTTAATAAGTGTGATAATTTCAGGAAACTATATTTAATAGAGTAAGTTGTGAAAAGCACTAGCCACTTTACCTCTTTCTTTCTCCTCTGAAGAGTCCAGCTTAGCCATCAAGAATGACACCAACAAAACCCTGCCTGATCTAGATGACAGTGGAGCACAAGTGGCCCTTTCAAAACCAGGTAAACAGAGTGTTATATTTTATCATGTAATTAATAAGAATATAGTGTCAGTACTTCATAATTATAGCTCTTTAAGACAGGAATATTAATACAGCTATATTAACATTAAAAAACTTGAAAGAGAGGGAGGAAACTTTGTGTTTAGACTGCTAAATCTAAAGTTAATAACACAATGGGAACTGGTGTAAACTAGATTTTTTCTTGAGATGGGGGTGGATAATAAATGCTAGCACATGCTTTTAATGGCCAAACCATTGGATAGAGAGTGTAGACAGCCTTTCTCCACTTTGTAACACAGTCTCCTTGACGTATAACAGCAAATAAATACTGGCTAGAATCCAAGGTCATGTGTATCTTCCAGGAATTCAAGGAGTGTTATTAAGTAGAGAGTTACCAAACTGCTTTCAAAAATCTAAAGTTAAAAGGTTTCAATCTGTGGTACATTGATCCATATCTTAGTAGAGTCAGCAGCATTGTTTTGGGTTTTGTTTAATGCTAACTTGGCTATTTTTATTTTCTTTGCAGAGTAGCAATGATACAGTGCAAAAGCTGAATATAAAAATCCACAATCAAAAGAACTATTAGATACTAAGGATATTGTACTTAAACCCAATAGGCAAGGGAAGACAAAATACTCAAAAGCAATCCTCTCTTTATTAATTCTTAGTAGTGGTTTGGGCAGGATGACAATTGAAGCTACTGTTCTCATGGACAAGAATAGACTCCATAAACAAGTGTGTGCTACAAAATCTTTTCACTACTTGATGGCACTTAAGAGGGTATACTGTGCCTAAGCAAACAAAATGAGTGATAACACTCCTGTCTTTACTGACCTACATAATAAAGCGTACACTTGCAGTGTTCCAATCAATTACTTTGCTAACCCATCTAGCTCTTCCATTTTCAGTCAATGAGATCACAGATGAAGTGCTCATTCCCCATTTCCTTGTTTTGAATGAATATGGATTTGTTCATGAACTCAACACATTTTTTGCTCTAAGGGCAGAGTAAGGAAAAAGGTGTTTTTCAACTTTGGACATTGTTTACAAAATGTTAAAGGACCTAGCCCTCTTCCAGTGAAGCCAACTGAAACTTTTCTGCTTTAATTGACATTAAAGGCGTTTGTCTGATATATATACATAAGTTACAGGTTCTTCACATGCATCTGGAATATGAAGATCTCAAAGTTCAGAGCACTGGTGGTTTGCTTTACTCTATGACAAAGATAGGGTACAAACAGAAAATACAACCACCGCCAGGTTAGGTCCTTCTGCAGTGTGAAGGAACTAAAAATGGGTATTAACAAGCTTTCAGCAATGTTATATGTTACTGATAAACTTTCCATGTGCTTTACTGAGCTACCAAAAAAAAAAAAAAATTTTTTTTGTTGTTGTTGATGTTGTTTGTTTTGTTGTTTTGTTTTGTTTTCTGCTCTTAGGACTTTTGAAATTTTAAACAATCAGGCAGGAAATTTCAAAATTAAATACATTTTTTCAGTAGTTATATAACAGTCACTGTTATAGTGTTATATTAGACACTGAATTCCACATTAAAAGATTTGAATATGCCTGATCTGTTTTTCATAAATGTTGAGCATCAACAGCTCTCAGTGTCAGGAGTGTAAATAGCTCAAAATCAAAGATACAGAACCAAGCAATGTAGTAAGTCTTTGTACAAAACATTGCATCCTTAGCAATCATTCTCCTGAGGGATTGGAAGGTTTCCTTTTAGCTACATATATACGGACTCTTTGCAAGACTCCAGTACGCTTAGAGAACAGTTGGAACATTCCTTTGCTCAGTGAGGAGTTAACTAACTAAATGTAGAAAAAATACCAGAAAATATTTAGCTGTAGCACTGATACTATACTAAGAAACTTAAATTATATTTGTAACATATAGTGATTAACAGCCTAAACATTTAAGTTAGTGTCATAATAGCACCCCACCAGAACTTCAAAAGCTGTTCACAATTTAGTAAGTACTAGATACTTTCAACATGAAAATTATATCAGCAATAACCAATTTTAGTTAGGCTTTCCTTAACCCATGGATGGAAATTGGATTTTGGCAGTGTTTATCAGTCCTGAAAACAAGAAATCCTTAAAGTAGTGAGAAAGCCATTAGAAAGACATAACAGAACTTGAATCAATTTGATGATATTCCACTGTGGCCTGTTCTTTCCATCCATAATAAGCCATATTATGGTCAGTATGATTATACTGCTCTTATAATTACTTTATCAAGGACAGAATTGTGATAAATGCTTTGGATATCAATGCAGTTTTTTTTAAAAAAAAAATGTTTTGCACTCAGAAACAGATGCAGAAGTCAGAGAACATTCACAGTTCAGTAAGTTGTTTAAGAGCTTTTAAGAACATGTGAAGATTAACATGAAACATATCCGTCCAAGCAGCCACATGGATTTCTGATAAGTCATTAAGCAAAAGTAAAGTTTTCTCTGACACTGTTTTTTTTTTTTTTTGTTTGTTTGTTTGTTTGTTTTTTAAGCTATGTCCCAAATCTTATTCAGTACAAGCAGATTGAAATTATCTGCAAAATGTTAGCATATGGAATTATTTTTATTTTTAATATGTTTCCCAAAATTATTTATTTTACTTTATGTAAATTTCAGGACTCATCTTCTTATCATCCATTAACACTCTTAAAAATTACACAAATTAATAACTGCAGATTCCACAGAATCATCTCCTCTATTTGGGAAGTAAAATGCTGAAATGGTATCATAATTTTATCTTGTTCAATCTGAAAAATATATTCAAATATAGGTAGAATAAAGGAAAAGAATAGAAATTAGATGGAGGGGAAGATGAATGAATTTTAATCTGATATATTTGTATTTTCATATATCTTTGCATGTGTGCTTTGTAAACTGTGCCCAAAGCTCATGAATGAGTTGTACGTATTAAACTGGCTATATTAGAGTGGGGTTCCAAAGTGAAAGAACAACTAATGTCATCCATGTGTAGGTCAAAGTGCAAAAATTGCTTTTTCTTTGACAAAATATTGCTAGCACAACCACCTGATGATAAAGATAATATTTCACAGGACCACTTGCTTCAGCTCAGGGAGAGAACAACTAGATATTTCTATGTCAGCCACTGAAATCTGGCACTAATAAGCTGCCTGAAATGAATTTTGGTCAGTAACTGGTAAGAATTTGAGAAAACCTAAAGAAAGAAAGAGTAAACAAAATAGAGCAACGGATTTGGAGTTGCAGTGTTGTCTAAAGATAGACTGTTTGTACAGGAATTCTAGAGAGGGCAAAGACTTCATTATGCACTTTGCCTATTTCAAGTGAGGTGCTGTAGGCACAGGCGACATAGTGATTCTTCTGTTTTTGTTGTTGTTGTTGTTGTTCATACAGCCAAATACAGAGTAGGTGTAATCCCAACTTATTTCCATTATTGTGCCTATTCAAAGTACATTTTCAAAAAAAAGGAGACTAAAGCATTAGCCTAATTCTGGTCAGTGACCTGACTTAGATGGAGTTCAAGAAGTTTAAATGAGACCACACATCTTGTCTGTGGTGGTAAAGAACTGACCTCAGCGATTGATGCCTTTTCAGCAATTCATGGTGCAGCTAATACTCACCATGAAATAAGGGTGCAATTTAATATACTATTCAATTTAATATACTACTGTAGTCTCTTTGAGAACTTGAAGTAAGAGCTTCAAAAATAATTTACGTATTTTATCTTTTTTTTTTTTTTTTTTGAAACTTATAACTATTGCTCCATTCATTTAGTTAAGCAGTTTTAAAATTTAAACTAGACTTTTCATTTGGGTCAGCTCTTTAAACCTGCAATCTGTTTTGTTGGGATTGTCTGTGTTCACAGTATTTCCCTGATCCATCCTTATTATCTGCTATCTCAGCAACTGAAAAAGCATTTTATAAGTCTAGGTAACAGTTTCATATCAGACAATTATTTTTCCTGACTGCTCATTTCAGTGAAGTAATCATTTTAGAATTTGTTAATGATTGTCTTGTATCTTTTTATAGGTAGAGCACAGGGCAAAGTGAATCTGAAATGTGTAACTAGCACAAAGGCAGCTTTTAAATGTAAGACAAGATTTCTGCAAAAGAATCAAGGAAACCACAAAGCCACAATCAACGTCATAAAAAAGGTACAAATTAACATTAAGTTCCATAATTACTTTACAATTAAAATTCCTTATATATGTGCAAATAATATGCTTTGTAATGTGGTTGAAATGAGATTTCTGAAAACAGATGCTTTCACCTGCCATCTGTGATAAGCCTGTTTGTACCTTACCCTTACTTGTTTAGAAGCCAAAATAAATCAAACCAAAAAAAGTCTACTGAAAAGCACTGGTAAAATAATTCAGTTCATTAATTTTCATACCACATCATTTCCCTATGTTACAACATAGCATATTGACCTTATTTTTAACAATTATGTTTTTATCTTAGTGATACAAAAATGTTGTGTTGTCCTTACTAGATGGACTGCTTCACAGGTGAGGGAGCTTATCATCTAAGAGCTAGGAGGACTTTTTGGACATCTTCTGCCCATTTGAACTCAAACAGATATATGGCCAAGGTCTACAGAAGTAGCTTGAGGGTTGGTCATGACCAACCCAATTCACAATCAAGAAAGCCTGGTGTGGGATAACAGGTCTGGGGTTCAAATCTGTGCTCTTGTTGAGACATTTGCCAGACAGACCTCCTGAATGTGTTAGCATGTGCTCTAAATTTTGGCCTTAGAATCAAAATTTTATCATTGCTTTGAGTACTGCAGAGCCATTTTAGTCTAGAGGTGCTTGCAAACATGCCTATATCTGCTACTTAGGTAATAGTATAGCATTCAGCACAGTCATCAGCTGATTGATATACATACATCTCACAGCTGCATTGACTCTGTGTATTGGGTGGATTTGAGGAACATTGGCTGATAATTCATTCTGTTAAACCGTCTCTTTATAATATGGATGTAAAATTTAACAAGCTTTGATGCATAATGGACCATTGTATATGGATATGCCAGCTATATTTTGTGCTGCAATGTTGCAAATTATTCTTTTTTTCTTATTATTCCTTTGCTTTTTCACAATGATTATTTGAAATAAGAACAAAGGAAGCAATAAAAAAGGGATAACAATAAGCTTGTACCTCAACTAGAGATGAAGAGGCATTTGAGAGAGAAAATATGAGTATATATGTATGAGACAATATGAGAGAAAATGAATTTGATGGTTCAGAACACCGGGACTAAACATAATGTTTATTTCCATCCTTCCAAGTTCTGTCTGCAGGCTGTGACATGTTCTGATTTTGTGGCTATTTTATGGTTGGGACACTACGGTGTCTCTGAGTGTCTCTGAGTCTTTTTATGGCTAGGAAACCACTGTGTCCCTGAGTCTTTTCATCTTGTTATAGAGAGAAATAATTGTTCTAAGACAAGACCTTAAGAAGACTATCAGAGCTTCAAATGTAGAGGCTGGAAGATACTTCATTTCTTTCAAAATTGTTACTTTCTTCCCACAGAACTTAGAATGAGTGAAAAACTATACAATCCAATAGGTCTTTGAAAATATTGGTTAGACATTAATATATGTAAAACATTTAGAAAAGTATTAGTGAAAGGTAATATTTCACTTACCATCTAATTGGAGTTTAGATGGAGATTTTTTCCTTCAATTACATTTTATTTAGACTCTGGAACATACATTCAATTCACTTCCTCAAGGATTATTTAATTTCTCCAAAAGATAGGTATCTCTTATACTTTTGAAAAAATAATAAGGAAAAAAAAATCAAGAAACATATTAAAATTAAAACCTTTATTGTGTGTTTATCACATCATAAAAGTTTCATTTGTGTGATCTTGGAAAGGAATATATATAAATGGGAAGGCAGGAAGGCAGAAAGTCAGGAAGGCAGGAAGGCAGGAAGGCAGGAAGGCAGGAAGGCAGGAAGGCAGGAAGGCAGGAAGGAAGGAAGGAAGGAAGGAAGGAAGGAAGGAAGGAAGGAAGG
>CM021701.1:35156860-35173540 GCA_011074415.1 Stictonetta naevosa | reverse complement strand
CTTCTAAATTAAATTACCTTAATTCATTATTTCCTATATGGGAGCAATAATATGAGCATTTAAGGGGCCTTGGTATAAAAAGCAGAAAAATCTAACTTCATTCATATTGAGCCTTTTTTTTTTTCCCCTCTATGGGAAGCTTGATATATCTCTTTAGAGAGCTTTATTGTCTTATTGTCATACATAGGTCCATCATGGCAATGGTATCTCTGTAAGTACGTGTGAGTGTTCGCATTTAAAACTATGTGTGAGTGTTCATATATATATATATTTACATATACTTAATGTATTTATATATACATATCTACATAGCTATGCCAAATTGTATTATTTACAAGAGATATAAAGTTTATTTTTCACTTTTTATAATCTTTTGCTATTTTAGAAAATGTGCCACTGAAATTTTCAACAGCACAATAAGTAGGTGGATTTCTTTTGGTGACAAGCAGTGAATATGTTAAATTTCTTCACCATTAAATTCCTTTATCTCTCTCTTTTTTTTGCATGCCATTGTTTACTTTTTGGAATGTTGTATTGACCTTAAAGTTGTCAGTAGCCAAGGATGAAATAACAAAAATGTGGTTTTCAATTTTTTTTTATGTATCCATTTGTAAGGGTGGAGGGACAATAAGAGAGAAAAAAAAAATGGCATGGGTGGATATATTTTAATGAACCAATGATGACATGAGAAAAATGATAGCAAGCTGGGAATCTTATTAAATGGGATCCAGCTGAGATTATTAGACAGAGTGCAGGAGAGCAAGGTCAAAGGCAGAAAAAAAAATATGATCAAATGTTGATTCCATTTTTTAAGATATAAATGGGACATTTATGGGAAGTTACATGCTTCTCTGTTGTGCGTATTTTTTTCAGATGAAGCAGATACATAAGGTGGAGAAAAGTATTCCAATATATTTTAACGTATTTCCTCTTCATCTCAATCTATTTGGCTGGGTTTAAAATAACACTGATGAAAAAGTCATGAGAAAAATGTTCTCCTACAATACACAATGCTGTCAGAATGGAGAAACATTATAAATTTTTCAGAAAATATAAATTCCACTTTCAGCTTGAACTGATTACTGAATCAAAGAGATTCAGGAAAGTATACCTTTGAAGGTATTGCCATAAACAAGGTTACACGAAAGCCAGCAGTTCCCAAGACATTTTAGTGGGGATACATTGACACTCACTGAGATTTATCTGGTATGCTTTATGCATACAAATATTCAGACAGGCGTAGAGCAAGAGAAAGTATGAATAGTTACTGTGGTTACAGTAGATTTAAACAGGGTAGACTTTCTTTTACCAAAATAAGGGTGACAGAGCTGCTTATCAATATTAAAAACAAACAAACAAAACAAACAAAACTACAACAACAAACAGGGAAAGTCAGGCAAATTCTTAAATCTAACAGGAAGAGAGAGAAGGGCCATCATATGGTTGATCATACCGGGTTGATATAGCAAAACCTACATAGGGAAGGATCTTCTCAGACAGTTCTGGGGTATAGATCCACCATTGAACTGCTCACAGTATAAATACACCATTGACACCATGTGGATTCAGAATTAAAATCCTGTCCCCCTTATGCATCTTGTACTTCTGAAACAAAGCTAATAATTTTAAGAGAAAAGTAGAAAATTTGAATTTAACTTTGCAAGGAATGTAAGTTGACAATTCCCGCTAAAAAAGTAAATAAAAAAACAAGGTTTTAATCTTCTATTTTTTCTCCCCATACAGCTATCTAATCATTCACACGTTTTTTAACAAACACACATTAACATCTAGCCCATTCCTTTTAAAAAGAACTATAACATTAAATATTAGGCTTATGCTTTTTCCCACTAGTGCTAAGGACACCAGATTTTATGTACAACATATTGCACATAAATATGTACAACATATGTACAAGGATGGAAGAGTAATGTGGAGAAGGTCTGAAATTCGTGACTGTTCTTAAATTACTTGTCTGAGCCTTTGCACAAAAAATGTATGGTTACCTGTGTGTATATGCATGCACTCTGTATGCTTGTGCATAAGACAGGTTTCAACTTACTATGCTTATACTCTGACCCAATTTTATAAGCAAGATCCAGACAATTAGGGGCATATGTAAACATAACACCCAAGCTAGTTATATTCACCATTTCAACTGATCTTATTTCCTTGGCAATAACTCTTCTCTAACATGGCTGGACAGCATCTTACCAGTGTAATGTGGAAACATACCTATGCAATATTTTTTGTAGTCATGCCCTAGAATATTAGTTCTCCTCTTGTCAAATAAGCCTAAAAAAACTACTCTCCTCATGCAAAGGCAAGTTAGGAACAATTTTCACTTACTTTTGTGGTGAGCTAGAGTTCATGCACCTCATACAGACTTATTTTCTTCTGCATAAACAAGAAGCTCCTTGACCCTTACAGCTGCATGTTGCACTTACCTGGAACTATGGAGCTTCCACGTTATAATCTTTAGAGAGTTCTTCAAACTCTTCGTTGCTAGTTGAACTTTTCTTTTGAATTATTTAATTTCATACCATTTCCACTCTCATTTGGTTCTTCCTGTATATAGCTCCTGCATAGGGTTAACACTCTGCCAGTGTTGTACTCAGTCAGGATAAAGATCCTTGAAAGTCCATTTAGTAATCTTGTCAAACATATTAATGTCACTAAGTGACTCTTACTCCATTACTTTGTCTCTACCTACATCCATAATTTTACTGATATAGATTCAATCCTCATTCTAAGAGCTGAAATCCTTCTTTTTGAGATTTTATGTGTCATTCATAGGTGTGGTGGGTTAGCTTTGTCTACAGCTAATCACCCAGCTACTCACTCTATGTCCTTCCTCATTGGGAAAGGGAGAGAAAATAGGATGAGAAAGTTTGTAGGTTGAGATAAAAACAGGAGATTGCTTGCCAATTAATGTTGTGTGCAAAGCAGAATCAACTTGGGAAAAACAAATTTATTTTACTAACAATTAAAATAGATTTGGGTAATGAGAAACAAGAAGATAAACATTAAATCAACACCTTTCTTCCCACGCTTCCCCAGTTCAAGTTTATCCCTTCACTCCAAAATACTCTCACTACTCTGAGCAGTGGAGATGTGTGTGGGGATGTTATAGTCAGTTCATAACAGTTCCTCTCTGCCTCTCCGTCCTCCTCACCCTTTTCTTCTACTGTGGCGTGGGCTCTCCCTGGGTCACAGTTCTTTCAGGAATATCTACTTGTTCCATAGTGGATCCTCTGCAGGCCACAGTGGATATCTACTCCACTGTGGATCACCTTCTCCTCCTCCTCTGACCTTGGTGTTACCTCTGTTGTTTTTTACTATTTTTGCTCCCTCCTCTACTGGCTGTCCAGTGTTTTCTGCCCTTTCTAAATCACATCTTCCCAGAGATAACACCAGATTTGCCAACAGGGTCAGCTGTGTCCTGCACCATCAAACACTTGACTTCTTCCTGCAGAGATGACCTCTGTAGTACTCACTCCAGCTGCTACCAAAACATTGCTGCCCACACACGACTCACTAATCTTACATTTTTAAAAATATAATTGCAAATAATACTTAGGTTATAATGTTTTATTTTATTTCAACTAGGTTATAATGTTTTATTTTATTTCAACTGTTTATGGGGCACTTTTTCACATCAGACTATAAAGCCTTGGATAAAAAATGATTTTTTTTTTAGTACTTTGTGAGTTATTCTTCCTAATCAACATATTATAGGATCAAAAGCAAAATAAAAGTCTTCTAGTCAAGTCTCCTGTATAACATAGACCATAGAATTTCAGCCATGCATTCTCCATATAGTTTACTCTGTCTGGATCCTAATAAACGGTGTTTGACTACAACATATGCTTTAACTGTTCTTAGAAGATGTGAAAAAAATAACTGAACTCAACAGTCACAGCCACTGTCTTCAATGAGGTAAGTGTAAGGAATTATTTAGCTCCTTTACATAATCACATAGCTAAAATTGTAGGCACCATTAACCAAAGCCTAGGCAAGTAAGAAATCTCAAGTACTAGTTGCACTATATGGTCTAAGATTTTTGATGAAATCTGATGATGAATGCTTACACTGTCTGTTAAAATTGCTCAGTAGTTGAGGTCAGCTGCCTCGGAGCCAGCGCAGCTGAAGCCACAGTGCCTGATCATGAGTTACAGGGGGATCTCGGGCCCTTGCTTCACCACGGGTGGCCTGGGACAGCAGTATGACCAGGCCGCACCTGCCAGCTCTCTCTCTCGAGGCTGACATATAGTGGGTTTTAACAGGGCAAGGCAACTGCGCCCACGCCCTCTTCCCAGAGAAAGCCTCTGGGAGGGCAGCGACAAGTGGTGCCCATCATGAGCAGGGAGGGGCCAGCAGCACATGTGCACCGGTGTGCAGTTGGTGTGGCAGGGTGTGAGAGCTCTGTACCAGCTCTTGGCAGTCTGTGAGATCCTACCATGGTGTCTGCTAGGCAGAGAGCTCACTCCAGAAAGACTGTGGCGACCCAGATGGAGGTCCTGCCAAGAAACATGGCTGTTCAGGCCTCTGGTGGCAGGGAGTGTCTGAGCCTGCTGCTGCCAGGGGAGGGCAGTGGGGAGACTGCCTGTTCTCAGGTGGAAGGTCTGCTCACCATGGTGGCTGAGCTTAAGGAGGAGATGGAGAGACTAAGGAGGATAAGGGCATGTGAGCAGGTGACTGACTGATAGAGTAACTCCCTGGTGTGCCAGAGAGAAGGGCTCCAGGGGGATGCCCCCCAGACATTGATGGAGCTCCTTCCCTGTTGCTGTCGGGCAGAGGGAGAGGACCAAAGTGATGAGGAGGGTTGGAAGCGAGTCCCAGTTTGGCGCCACAGGCAGTCCCTCTCCCTACCTACCTCACTTACTCAAGTGCCCCTCCGTAATAGGTTTGAGGCCCTGGATCTTGAAGGAGAGGTAGCCAAGGATGTGGTGGAAGGCCCACCTATGAGGTCACACAAGAAGAGGCAGTTAACACCACATCTCAAGACTGCCTTTGAAAAGAAAGAAAGAAGGGTAGTTGTAGTAGGACATTCCCTTCTGTGAGGAACAGAGGGTCGGATATGCAGAGTTGACCCTCATCAAAGGGAAGTCTGTAGTCAATCTGGAGCCTGGATCAGGGATATCACCAGGACACTATCCAGTCTTGTGTGCTTGACAGACTACTACCCGCTACTATCTTCCAGATAGGTGGGAAGGAAGCTGCATCCCATAGTTCTGAGGGGAATGAAGAAAGATTTCAAGGCCTTGGGATGGTTGGTGAAAGAGTCTGGGGCACAACTCATTTTCTCTTCCCTCCTTCCATTATGGTGTGATGTGGGATGAAATAGAAGGATCCACTCCATAAATGATTGGCTGTGTGACTGGTGCTGCAGGCAGGGCTTTGGGTTCTTTGATAATGGCTATTTTTATAAGACACCAGGCCTGACAGTAATATGTGGGTTTATCTCACAGGGGCAAAAGGGTTCTGGGACAAGAATTAGAAGGGCTCATTTGGAAAGCTTTAAACTAGATCTGAAGGGGGATGGGGTTGTAGCTGGTGGGGCAGCGCTCTAGCAGTGATGAAGACTGGGAGACTTCTCACCCCTCTAAGGTGAAATCAGCATCCTCAGCTTGCTCCCTGAAGTGCCTGTACACCAATGCATGTAGCATGGGAAATAAGCAGGAACAGTTAGAAATCTGTGTTCGGTCAGGAGATTATGACCTAGTGGCAATTACAGAGACATGGTGGGACAGCTCACATGACTGGAATGTGGTCATGGATGGGTATGTCCTTCTCAGGAAAGACAGGCCAGCAAGGTGAGGTGGCAGAGTTGCTCTTTATGTGAGAGAGCAACTACATTGTAGTTGCTGTCTACAGTTGCTGAGTATTGTCCAGGGGATGATGAGGAGAGAATCTGTGGGTGAGAATTAGGGGACAGGCTGGCATGGGGGATACTGTTGTAAGTGTCTATTACATGCCACCAGATCAGGATGAGGAAGTTGACGAGGCCTTCTGCAGGCAGCTGATAGCAGCCTCGCAATCACAGGCCCTGGTTATTGTAGGGGATTTCAACTACCCTGACATTTGCTGGAAACCAACCAACTCAGCCAACCATCCTCAGTCCAGGAGGTTCCTTCATTGTATTGATGATAACTTCCTGATGCAAATGGTGGATGTGCCAACTAGGAGAAGAGTGCTGGTGGGTCTTATTTGGAAGAACTTCTTTACTGAAAGGGTTGTTAGGCATTGAAATGGGCTGCCCAGGGAAGTGGTTGAGTCACCATCCCTGGAGGTCTATAAAAAACGTTTAGATGTAGAGCTTAGTGATATGGTTTAGTGGTTTAGTGGAGGACTTGTTAGTGTTAGGTCAGAGGTTGGACTAGGTGATCTTGGAGGTCTCTTCCAACCTAGATGATTCTGTGATTCTGTGATCTTGTCCCCACTATCAAGAAGGGGCTGGTTTAAGCGGTGAAGGTTGCAGCGACCATGAGACGGTGGAGTTTAGGATCTCATGTGGCAGGAACAGAGTACTGAGCAGAATCGCAACCCTGGACTTCAGTAGGTCCGACTTTGGCCTTTTCACGTATTTGCTAAGGGAAATCCCATAGGACAAGGTACTTGAAGGAAAAGGAGCCCAAAATATCTGGTTAGTGTTCAAGGACTGCTTCTTCCGAGCTCAAGAACAGAGCATCCCAACAGGTAGTAAGGCAGGAAAGAGAGCCAGGAGACCTGCATGGTTAAACAGGGAACTGCTGGGCAAACTCAAGTGGAAGAGGAGAGTGTACAGATCATGGAAGGAGGGGCTGGCCACTTGGGAGGAACATGTGGGTGTTGTCAGAGGATATAGGGAAGCAACATGGAAAACTAAGGCCTTCTTAGTATTAAACCTTGCAAGAGGGGTCAAGGACAACAGAAAGGGCTTCTTCAAATACATTGTGAATAAAACTAACACTAGAGGCAATGTAGTCCCATTAATGAATGAGGTGGGTGCCCTCGTGACAGAAGATAAAGAGAAGGTGGAGTTACTGAATGCCTTCTTTATCTATAATGCTGGAAGCTGTCCTGAGGAGCCCTGTACCCCTGAGGCCCCAGAGGAAGTCAGAATAAAGGAGGAGACTGCCTTGGTTGATGAGGGCTGGGTTAAGGACCGATTAAGCAAGCTGGACATCCACAAGTCCATGGGTACTGATGGTATGCATCCATGGGTGCTGAGGGAGCTGGTGGAAGTCATTGCTAGGCCACTCTCCATCATCTTTGGTAATTCATGGGCATCAGGAGAGGTGCCTGAGGACTGGAGAAAAGCAGTGTCAGTCTGGTCTTCAAAAAGGGCAAGGAGGACCCGGCTAACTCACCTCCATCCCTGGTAAGGTGATGGAACAACTTATCCTTGGTGTTGTCTCTAGTCATATCAAGGATAAAAAGGTCATTAGGGGCAGTCAACAGGGCTTCACCAAGGGGATGTCGTGCTTGATCAACCTGATAGCCTTTTATGAGGATATAACCAGGTGGATAGATGATGGAAAGGCAGTGGTCAGGGTATATCTTGATTTCAGTAAAGTCTTTGACACCATTTCCCACAGCATCCTCACAGCTAAACTGAGGAAGTGTGGTCTGGACGATTGTGTAGTGAGGTGGACTGTGAACTGGCTGAAGGGAAGAAGCCAGAGGGTTGTGGTCAATGGGACAGAGTCAAGCTGGAGTCCTGTATCTAGTGGAGTCTCTCAAGGGTCGGTACTGGGACTACTATTGTTTGATATATTCATCAGTGACTTGGATGAGGGAATGGAGTGCACTGTCAGCAAGTTTGCTGATGAAACTAAACTGGGAGAAGTGGCTGACACGCTGGAATGCCGTGCTGCCATCCAGCAGGACCTCAACAGGCTGGAGAATTGTGCATCACACAGATCTTCATTTCATTAACACCATCCATTTCCTTTCTACACAATGCATTCTGTGACCCTTATGCACCCTGCTCCAGTAAAGCAGGGGATAGTTTTCTATTGAGATCTGTAATAGAAATCTTCCAGGACAGTACACAAATAGGAGTAACATTGCTGATGAAATAAACTGGTGCAAGGGAGCTGTGTTGATTTCCCAAATATCTGATAAGATACTGGCAATTTCTGTAAGGTATATTCAGTCTCACCTAAAACTCTCAGTTTATCTGAGGTGAACACTGGAGTATCAGTCTACTAGTCTGTGGTCAGGAACATGAAGAGATATCACATGCACAGTGACCAGTGCACAATGACTGTCAACAGCCTTTATATAGAGATTTCCTTCCTAATAATCCAAGGTGTCTGGAATGGCAGGTGCATACTCAGGCTTCACAGTGGAGTTGCAATATGCCTAGAGTGCATATATGGATCAGATAGTCAGAAGCACCCTGAGATCAGTAAGTCAGTCTGTACTGTAGGAGTAGGACAATAAATGAGTTCCCAGCTACTTTTTACAATACACCCATGTTTTGTGGGGATACGAGAAATATTTTTCCACTGAAGGAAATAGTGGGACTACCACAACAAATGGGCAATCAAACATAGCTTAACTGCAGGTTAAAAAGGCAAAAGTCAATAAAGACAAATGTCTACAAAGGGCAAAGCTGTTAGCAGAAATTTATTGATGTCCTTCAGTGCCTTGTCCAAGCTTTGCTCTTTATTGCTCTATTTCTGTCCCTACAGGAAGGAATCAGTCAAGTCCACATATAGAAAATAAACAGAGCAACTACCTCCCAAATCCCACTGTTTCCCTCAAATCAACAGCTGCTTTTTGGAACATGTTGCTTTCGTCAAGTGAGGCTGTGGTTTAATTCCAAAGGCTTGACTGTGAGTGAAGAAAACACAGCCAAAGCCACCAGCAGTTTGATTCAACTTTCAGCAGCCCAGGCAGTTAAGCCTCCAGAATTGTTACCCCCAAAGGGCAGATAAAAGCCCAGGCAAGGGAATTAGTGTGAACTTGCACCATTAAACAGACATGTCTACTACTGAGAAAGATGCCTGCACTCTTATTGCTGCTACTCTGAGTAGTGATACTAAGAGCCAACCACTAAAACAAAGAGAATAAGGAAATAAGAAAATAGAGGGGATTAATAAAAGTCAGAGATGGAAAAATACAGGTTTCTTGTAGCACTTAGTCCAGAAATATATATATATGTATATATATATATATATATATATAAAAGAGCTAGAAGAAAGAGCTAGAAGCACAGCAACTATAGGAAGCAAGCCAATGTATTACTTAGGATTATAAGAGTTGTTTTGTTTTTGTTGTTGTTATTGTGTTGTATGTTCTTTTCTGGTGTTGTTGTTGATATATTTTTTTCCCAGCAGGGTATGGTAATTTATATGATTCATCTTTGATTTTAATTAAAATGAGGGGGAAAGAATGTATTCTAACTACAATAAAGCATGCAGGCTGAAGAATTGCTCCTGGGAATTTGCACTTGGTGGAGAGTAGTAGCTCTTCAAACACAAGTTCTATGCACTGAAATGTAAGTTAATTTAGTTTTCCCTCTATCTCAGCACAAAAAAAAAAAAAAAAAAAAATCTTTTTTGCTTTGTCCCTCATCTGTTCTTTTATCTGTTCTTTTATTCCTACATATGTTCGTGGTTCGTGGGAGAGGGAAAGGAGAAGAACCTTCTCGACAAGAAAATAAGGTCAATATTATAAGCTGGGGATTTTTTTTTTAAATAAGATTTGCAGTACTCAATTCAAAAAAAAAAAAAAATAACAAAGTAAATTCAATTTCTGATCCACTGCTTATGTTACAGATCTTAATGCCTGACAATTTTGAAATCTTGATGAATTGTTTAAATCAATTTATTCACATATTTTGAAGAACAAATTCTCCTTGCCTCCTTAATTTACACTAGCTATTCCCTATTTGACATGATTTATTTATAATAAATAATTTAACAAATAGAAGCAGATCATTAAGGAGACAAAGGGAATGATGATTGTATTGACAGTTTTCATTAAGTTAATTAATTAAATAATTAATTTCCTACCCAAATTTTATTTTTCAGATTTAGATGTAGTCTACTTTAAGATTCTTTTCTCCACAGTGACTTTGACATCTCTGGGAATCATTTTATTCTTGTTCTAATTGTTAAAGTATGTGATGTTTTGTATCCTGACAATGTACAATGTGAGAATTTCTGAGGATGCCCCTCACCTGTCTTTAAACCCACATACCTGCCTTTTTAAAAGTGATTGTTTTTAAAAGGCCTGTAAAGTCTCTTCTCTTGCTGTGTGGTCAATTCTCATGCACATAGGTGTTAAATTACTTTTTTTATCTGAATATATTAACACACACGGTAACTGGGGCAGTTGCACATGTTTTTTTCTTGTTAAAGGCAGTTGGGTGGAGGTATCAATGAATCAAAGAAATCCGTGTTTTCTGTGTTTGATGATGTTTCAGAGACTTTCAGAAATTCTGTTCTTTTAAATAGTCAAATCATTAAAAATGCAAAATCAAACAAAATTACCAAGGTATCTGGAGTTAGGAAAGGAAACCTCAGAAGACATTTGTATTCGATTTGTTGATTTTTTTTGTTGATGATATTTCTTTATTTTATTTTGATCTCCTTGCAGGTGTTGGTTGGGACAATTCCTGCTCTTCGTTATACTGTTATAAAACCAAAATATCTGAATTAATGGAGTTGCTTGGAATTAGAGGTAAACATTTTTTTTTTTTTCCTTCCCAAAGGAAGCTTATTTAACTGAAAGCCAAAGTTCCAATGGAATGTTTTTTTGAGAAAAGATTTCACTGATCCAAGATAACACTTGATATATCATGTCTTTGTCCACCCCTCAGCATATTAAGATAGTTTAAAAAAAAAAAAAAGTGTGGTGGGGAACCTAGATCTTAGCCCCTAATTTCCCTGATAAAAATCAAAACCTTGAGTATGAATCTCATATCATGAAGTAGAAGCTTAACTACATTATGCTACTTTCTCTGTTCCAGCAAACTAAACCTTGGAATCTTGGGAAAATGGGAAGGGAAGGGAAGGGAAATGGAAGGAAAAAAAAGCTACACTGAGAAATAACAATTTACATGAGTTACCATAAATCACTATACTAGTTTATTTGACAATGTGCCATTTTTTTTTTTTTTTTTGCTCATTAATACAATTTTCCCTGGGTGACTTAATCACTCATATGCAGAGGAGGTTTGTTTTTCTGTATCTTAGGTACGGCTCATTAATGTCTCATTTCCTTACATTGTTTGCCAACTTTAATTCAGCCACTTTTCCTAGTACATCCAAATGGTAGTTAGATGCAATACATTCTTCATAGTATGCTTTCAAATCATTGCTCAACTTATGGCAACAGCAAAGGATTTAAAAGATATTGGCCCCAGCTGTCTACTCTTCTAGCATTAGTTATCAATTTGCTAATTCAGAATGGAGTAAATATTCTAATATCCAGTAAATTTTAACTTATGACAGGCCAAACCAAGCACAAGATAGTCACATACAGCTGATGTAGATCAGCAAATCTTGTTAGCACAACTGTTCTACAGTATGATGAACAAATATGATTTCTTCTTTATCATTCTCTGTTATTTTTTTGGATGCTTGGTTTGTAAAAGATTCCACAAATTCCATATATATATATAAATCTCATTGCTTTTGAGATTCATTTACAGGATTGTATTTTGTTCTAGACTATTTATATTTGTGAATGTCTTCTTTTTCCCTGGTAAGCGATTAATTGGTTTTCCCTTAGATTGTCAAATCAAAAGAATGAAATTTTCACTCAGTGTATTCCCTGTCCTGATTTTAAAATTCCTGTCTTTGAAGCTCTGAGGGAAGCCAATTCACTTTGTAAACAAGTTTGAATGGTGTGTAGTGTATTATCTTCCACTTTTTCTAGCTATAAAAGAGCCCTAGAAGTAAGACCTCAGAAGGAACAGAAGTCATGGCAGGAACCAGATAGAAGAAATTACGTGGAACAGATCTCTGCAAATAATAGGTAATTATTTAGGTTGTTATTCACTCTCGATGTTTAAGTGTTTTATTGTAATATTTTTCTGGAAGTAAGAACTCAAACCTTTCCTCTAGGTAACTGCTCTAAAAGTCAAATTAATGAATAATTCATGCTTATTCTTTTCTTGTCTCCAGCCAAAATGCTTGTTCATGTCTTGAAAGCAGAATTGAATACATCAAGGGAAACTGAAAAATCCCTATTATACCTAATTATATCACATTTAATATTTTCCCATGGAAGTGAAGTCAAATCCTCTCCGACAGAACAATTTTTCACACCCTGGGAATCAATGAAATAATAACTAGTGAATACCACATCTCCTTCTGGCACTTAACCTGAGAAGAGGGATATCTGTGAATCCCATTTGGGGGTTAAGAACATCCTTACAGCACTAAGGTACCATAGTCTTCAAAGTTGATCTTAATGCATCCTCTTCTGACATTATCCTTTTGACTCTTGTTGGCATTTCACTGCCTCAATAGGCTGGCTGTTTCCATCTCTTAGATGCTTAGTTCCTCATAGGCATGAAGTAGAGAAGTAAGCATTTCACTCAAGCAAAGAGATGCTAGGAGTTAAAGAGACCAGAGACTGCTTGCTGCAATAATCAATCTTACAACACTTTGCTCTTTTCTGAATCTAGTTCTCAGACTCTCCATGACTTCATTCAGAGAGAATAGTTTTTCCTACTTTTCAGAAACAAACATGAATCAGAATAAATATGGAAAAGATTGCAAGGTGTCCTGATGTCTTAGGCAGCATATAAGCATAGTATTACGAGTGTATTACTATATAAGCATAGATGTACCAGATTTACTCAGGAAGACAGTATTAAGACAGAAGACAATCTTTGCAGCTTCCACAGAGGACTTATTTGATTACATATCCAGAAGGCATCTAGCACATATTCAGTTTATGAATTTATTGAAAACTAAAAGGGAACACAAAAATAGAGAGGTGGGTTCCCCTCAGTGGTGCTTTTAGCATCAAGAATTCTTCAAATAAGGAAATAAATCAACTCTCTGGTATGCACATTCTAAAGAGAGAATTATTTATTTTCCTGTGAGTTTATATATCTAAATCATTACAGTCCATTGCTAAAAATACTCATTGTTTATGTAGTGTTACTGTTATTGCTATTGTTATTGTTATCACTATTATTATTATTATTGCAATTACTATTACAATTATTCATATTATCATCACATCTTGGAGTCCAGTTATAAACCAGCATATTATTGTATTATTTTCATTTTCTGATTTGATGCTGAGACTTCTCTTTATTCTTTTTTACATCTTGAATACGTCATCAGAAATTCCCTTGTTCCCAGTCTCTGAAGCAATGAGGATTGCCAAATTTAGCTCAGAATCAGCTTCTAAGAAAATTATATATTCCAAGAGGAAACCCTTTCCCTCTCCCTTTCCTTCTCATATAGATGCTCATTCACACATATAACTGGAAACAAAAATGACATTCAAAGAATCTTTAAGGTGGCTATGGAAAATAATGAATGAAAGAAAATGTTAGTCAAGGGTGAAAGGTGCCATATGTCCTCAAGAGCCTTGGCACAATGGGGAACCACCTAAATAGCTTTTTTAATGCACCCTGTTGTGTCTAGGTATTGAAGGGCATATGGTGCATTTCACCCTGAACTGTGAATTTCCTGAAACAGCTGTAATGTTCATTTAATGTTTTCTGTATAATGATACATTTACAGCGTATTTTATCTAGCAATTTTCCTGCATTTTTAGAGGGTCCGTGTACTTTACCAATCCATAGAAAACTGGATATCAGTGAATCATTCATCTTCTGGTTGCATAAATATATCTTTTTCACTGGACATATTACCCACAGGTTTGAATTTGTTGGTCACTGTGCACTATAAGACATCCATTCAAGGTTGCTGCCCTTTGGTAAGATTATGAACAAAAACAATATGCTAACAGTCACAGGGTTAATCATGAAACTAGCTCTTTGTCTTGACATAGGTACAGTTAATTTCCCTATTTTTATTTTCACAAGATAAGCAGAGAAAAGTGCATGGGCATGCATGGACAAATCAAGATGGACTCAAGGTGATATTGGTATATGTGTAGTACAGCACTTCCTCTCCCTGTAGTTGTAATTCTTTTGTGTAGCCCCTCCTGTGATATGTCATCCTTTACATAGGTCACAGAACAATTAATTCACTTTATTTCACTGCTGACTGGTAAATCATATTTTTTTAATTATGATCAGTTGCCAGCAGTGTGAGATCTAACCTACAAAACTATTTAGGCAAATAAATCAAATGAGAAAAGTTGTATTACCTGTAAGATTATCTCTTTCATGTTATTTATATATATATATATACACATTTTCAGATTATAAAATGATTATTACATCATTTTTAAATGGATGTTATTTAGCCTAAATGAAACTGATTCTCTCATACCAGAAAAATTACTTGAACAATTTTCTTACTCTCCTTTAGGGAAATCATGATTGATGAAAAACTTTAGGTTAATGAACTTCTACTGACTGATGTTCTTTTCTTATTGTTATTGTATTTCCATTTTGTTATCACCTCCTTTCTGCAAAGGGGACAACATGTTTTACTAGTCCTCAGTCTGTAGAATAATGCATTGAACACGTAGAATTTTTATAGGATAAACCACAGCAACTGGGTATCAAAGAGGCTCAGAAAGATTGGTTCTACAGCTTTAGATTTATTTCATCTTGTTTTCTGAAAGTTAGATCACATTCTCAATCACAACAACTAAAAATAGCCAAGAAGAAATAATTTTATAGAAGAACGATCTATTTAATTATATAATCACTGACTCCTATACAACATTCCAGATTACCACATGAAAGAGCTCACACACATAAAAATGAACTGATCCTTTAATAAAATAACTTTTTTTCCAGAAATGCTCCAGTCAACAATAAGTGCATATATATTTGTTATTTTTTACCCCAAAAGTAAAAAATAGCATAAATAATGAGAGCTTAGCTGGTTGTTGTTTTAGTTTGGTTTGGTTTTCCTCCAATAATTATATTCTACATTTTTGAATGTCCCCCCAGTCATGCCCAACGTGTTGGAATGAAAACTGTTGTTGCCATTTCCCCAGGCTCATTTGATTAAGATAACTCTGGCTCTGTTATAGTTCTCATTCACACAAATGCTGATTTCTTACTCAGAGATTACTTCTACCCACCCAAATTTCAAATCAATCATATCCTGCCAGATGATGCAGTTCTGTCCCAGCCCTCTACTTTCACAACAAATTTACAAAGCAGATCCTCCTCCTCATTTAATTTTACTTTCATGTTCTTCTCCTTCTGGTATGCTTCAGCATTTGCTTAATGCCTGGGGAGTGAAGTTGCAGGGTCATCCTACCTCTTCCTGAGGAGGTGTTGCGCTGAGGAGGAATAAGTAATGGAAAGAACAGATTAAAGTACAGCACAGTTTTCCTACAGAAGAACTGATTTAGTGTTTCTTTCCCAGAGGAAGGCAAATGGAAGGGAAGAGGAAGGAAAGTGGTCAAATAAGTTTCCCTTTCCTCTCCCAGGTAAGACCAGAATTTGTGAGGGTATTGGAATTTACTGTGTTTGTATCATCAGACCCAGTACTGACAAAGTATGCTTTCTGAATCTCACCAAAACACAGAAAATATAAGTGGTACTCCCCCAGGAAGGTGAGTTTGTTGACATCAATAGAAGGAACTGAACAACCTTCAGTGTAAAAATTCTGCTGTCAGCAAAGTGGTTAGATTGCAGCCAAACACATTGTACCTCAATTATAAAATAATTATATAGATCTCATTGTTTCATGAAATAAAGGGCTGGAAGTTTATTTTGAAAAAGGCATGATCTTTAAGTAGTCTGATTTTCAGATACCTATTTCATGGTTTTATAATATGTATGATTTAAAATGCCAAACTTTATCTTTTAATTAATACCAATACAAAATACCGCTATGTATTATCCAAAAGAAAATTAAAATCAAAAGTAAATTTTGACTATATAAACGCTTTTGTTGTTGTTGTTGTTTTTTGTTAACTTTGAAGTATCCTCACAGTAGGAGAGCATTGGAAAACTTAATAGGACATGAAAGTGAACTGCTTTTTCTGAGTACAGAAACCTGGTCATTATGCAGAAGACCTCTGCATCTCACAATATTACACCCTGAATCATTAGTGAATTAAGTTTTTACCTATATCCTAATAGAAATGGACAGTTATAAACTATCAAACTCACTTCCTAATTTTTAACTCAAACACCATGTGCCACATGTAAAAGCACTGATGGAAATTAAAACTCCTGGGATTTAACAACAAAACAAATGCTATAGTGAAAGATTTATAAACACAAAAGAGTGCCTGAGCTTCATAAAGTTCAAAGTATCTCCATCAAAGCTTCCTGTTGAACTCGATATAGCTAACCTAAGAGCTCAATTGCTGCCCACAGTCTGGAGATTAAAACCACAATTAAATTTATTTAAATTACATCTATCCACATTTTTTTTTCTTCTATTTTACATCATATGCAAAAATCAGCCTAGGAAAATACTATCGAAATGTGAGGTTTCATGTAAAGCATGAGAAAATTATTCTTCCTTTCCTTTCCTTTCCTTTCCTTTCCTTTCCTTTCCTTTCCTTTCCTTTCCTTTCCTTTCCTTTCCTTTCCTTTCCTTTCCTTTCCTTTCCTTT
>CM021701.1:35077138-35147695 GCA_011074415.1 Stictonetta naevosa | reverse complement strand
TTCAGGAAATAAAATAAAATAAAATAAAATAAAATAAAATAAAATAAAATAAAATAAAATAAAATAAAATAAAATAAAATAAAATGCGTCTTGTTCCTCACTGGGGTGATTTCTAGTGTGTGGTTGGTTTGACTAGTGAAAAAGGACTTGGCTGTAGCAGTGAACTGGATCTGGAAAGTATGAAAAACATTTGATTACTTTATTTTATTACTGTATATCGGATAATATTTCCAAGGTTGCAATATTTCCAATTGTAACTTTACTGGATGTACCAAAGAATTTTAAGAGCTTTATACAAGTGTTTTATAAAACTGAAAAAAAAAAAAAATAGCTAAAGTCTTATCCTTGTCACATACTTCCTGATCATTAAAAACAACATTTGATGGAATACAGGTTTATGTCTTTGGTACTTTGAATTTCTTTAGACTGTATCTAAAGACTGCATCTTGGTTGACATTCTATATGTGATTCTTTTTCTTTTCAGAAGGAATGTTTTATTTTGTATATTTGGTCTTCAATACATTGTTTCCTAGATTTGTATTCTTAAACCTTATGCCTGATCAAGGGAGTTGTTAATTCTAACGTGTCGTATCAGGTTATAGATAGTATCTGGCATTCATGGATCTGATGCTAGCCTTCCAAACATATGAAGGATTTTGAGATTTAGGAAAATGGGGTGATGGTAGGTGTTATGGCCTTTATTTTAGAACAGTGCATCACTGAACATCCTACTAAAGCTGAGTTTTCATTACAAATGTAAAAGATGTTTTGGATCCAGACTCAGTTGTATTAGCAACATGCTGTATAAGAATCCATACTTAGCTACTGCTTCAGGAAATCTGAAGTACATAATCATCATAAGTTTCTGCATGTGCCAACATGCACTAGTAAGATATTCTGTGAAGCAAGGAGTAATATATCATATTACAGTGTTACTTTCATGTACAAGTTTTAATAAAATAAGATTTCTTTTCTGCAGCGTCCAAGATTGAAACACCACTTCTCAAAGAGCAAATCCTATAAAACAAACAATAGAATGTCAAAGTAAGAAAAGCTAAAACACTTTAATTTTCTTTACATTCCTATTATCAAGAAGAAACAGTTAGAAATAAGAACCATTTATCACAATACTGTCTTACACAAGCTCACTCAGTTGTATTGAGGTTACAGTTCAGATTCATGACTGATAGAAATTTACGAAACTTTAAAGTGACTTGAAAGTGCAGGTATCAGATGTTGCCATGACTCATTGCTTCTGGGCAGATGATGGCCTAATGCAAGAAGCAAATGCAAATACTCCTGTTGATATTGTTAGGTTTTGCATCATTTACTAAGAAAAGAAGCCCAATGTAAATTTCTGTCTTGCAGTAAGACTTAATTAACACAAATCTAAATATGTATATTTATATTAATTTTGATTAGTCAATTCTGAGTCAAATTATTTCTAATTAGGAGGAATTATTTTTCTCTTTCACAAATTAATAGCTTTTTGTTTACATCTCTATGAACCTAAACAGAATTAATTATCAGGCTGGGTAGTTACTCAGAAACAAAGGTCAAGTGTCAGTTTGCTTGTTACATTTAGTATTTCACTCATAATTTAATTAGCAGTGGTTCAATTTCAGAAAATGTAGGCAATGTAGGGAATTCTGCACCTGATTTTTCCAAATATTTTAGTTACTTATTTTCTATTAGCTAAAGAAAGTTTAGAAGTCTGACAGATATTCAGGTTGTGAGGTTTTCCACACTGGCAATTATTTCTTACTATTCTTTATTGTGATGCCTTTGTTATATTTGTAATAATTAATCAACAGTATATGGCCACTATTAGGCTGGAATTCAGCAAAATAAAGAATGGTCTGAGCTGCACAAGCAATATCAAATTATATATATATATATTAAACAATGATGTTGGACTCTTTCTTTCCTTCCTGATCTTATGGATCAGGTCTGGAGAATAAAGAAATAAAGAAATAAATGAATAAATGAAATGTCTTTAAAAAACAAGTTTATTCCAGTAAATATGCATGGTCTATTACCAGCTTGTTCTGAAAAGTGTTTTTTTTTTTTTTTTTTTTTTTTTTTTTCTGGGAATATATCTTATGACCTATGTTTCCCAAATCTTGGGTCTGGAGGCACTGCATCCTTATATATTCATATAAAGTATAAGTGGAGAATAAAGCTCAATGTGACATTGACATCAATGTGATAGCAGATATATTTTCTCAAGTACACCTTACATTTTTGATTTTATATCCAGAGATGACTGCTGAGTTAAGTATCACTATGTAAGTGCTGGATGTACGTATGTTTGCAGGTATATGGCAAATCCAACACCTGAAACTTACTCTGCACCTGTAGAGTGACTTTATGTTACATGCACTGTAAAATCAGATATACCAGAGTTGTTCCCAGGAGACTGGTAAACCTGCACTGTGCAAATGCAGAATCCCTCTGTTTTGTGATATGGCATGGGCTGATGACTACATAGAATTCTTCAGAAATTCTTCTTAAAATCCAGGAGCTGAACTTAATCTCCTGACTATCACTTCAGTCTATAATCAATCTCCTGACTATCACTTCAGTCTATAATCTCAGGAACTAGCCTTCTGCTAGGAACAGAACTGAATTATTTTTTCTTAGAAATGCCGCATACACTGAAAACTTAAGCTTAAACTTCAGTGGTTGGAGAATTATTATTTTTTTCCTTCCAATATGCAAAAATGTCAGTTAATTTTATACCATGTGATTTTTTTTGTGTGTTGTTTTCCACCATGAAAGTATACTGGTGCGATCCTTCTGATACACTTCAGTTGTGAAATTTAGCACACCTTTCTTTTCTGGTTCTCCTTCTGTTTGAAGCAAAAACTGCCACTTATTACAGATGCTGTAGTATTATTTTTTTTTTTTTTCCAGTATGAACCAGGGATTAGGATCAGGTAGTCAAACTCATTTTCAGTTGTGGTAAATTGGCTTTGAATCTAGTCCCTTCATCTGATTCACTAAATCATCGCTCCATTTACCTCCTTTCAGTAGAACCAAATACTTCTCTAAAACAAGCCCTTTCTGTTAAATGTCTGTGGCAGTCTGCTTGGCAGCTGTAGACACAATTTGGGTCACTGTGTTGGAATTTGAGCATATATGTATATATTCTGTGCCACCTCTGACACTATTATGTCATGAATTGAATGCACAAACGAACAGATGATGATGGTGATTTATTCTGATAAAAGAGACAGATTGACCTGAATGTAATTCTTTACACTAAGGACACAATATATAATTAAGAACATTTATGAGCTTAAGACCTTTTCCTACACTGCTTTCTGTATTTTCTCAAAACTGTACCCTTAATGACCTCTCTCATAATTGAAAAAAATGGAAAGTCCCCATAGATGTTAGTTAAACTAACTCACCAGCACAGAAGATATACAGCATATAAAAGAGAGTAAAATTACTGTGCAATAGATCTCAGCTGGTATAAAGCAGTGTTGCTACTATGATTTACACCACCAAAAAAAAAAAAAAATAGACTCCCCAAATATAACTAAGACTTGAAAAGCCAAATTATTGATCATAATTTTATAAAACTTACATACAGTTTAGCGTAGCTAACAAGAGCCATAAATAAGCAAATCTGGTGAAGAAATTTGTAATATCTGGCAGGAATAAAAGCACATTGGACAAATACATAGACTTCATAAACTCCATTAACTTTCAGTTTTCTATAAAATAATGACAAATATAAATGCATATACCTAAAACTGAACTACTAAGGGAATATATGTTACACTAAAAGCTAGATCTTAGATCATTTGAAGGTCATTTTGCGATTTCAGAATGATTCAATAGAGGACCTTGCTCCATCCTGATATTACCCGTCTGCCAAGGTTTTCTGAGTCCAAAAGCAGTGTAATGAGCTTGTTGAAATGAGTTTATGCCAAATGCATGCTGGAACGAAGAAGAATTTGGAAATGATGTATGGCATACTTTGGTAATTGTCACAGTGTAAAGATCCAAAACAACCTCTGTCAAATGCAATATGAATAAACACAACTTTTTCTTTGTTCTTCCCTCCTTCCCAGCAATTCAGTTTTTATAACCAGGACCACTTTAGTGTCCACTCTCTCAACTACATCTGACTTTCTTCGAGCACATCAATGACTCTGCCTTTTACCCAACATCCTATGCAACATATTCAGATACAAATAATTTGCAAATGCTGTTATGTGATTCAGGACATGTAGATGAATGACTGTTTTCCCAAGAAGATAGAATGAAATCGTAACTACATAGTCATTATTAAGATTCATGCAGTGTCACAAGACTGTGAGTAGGTAAGGTATAAATAAAAAGATGAATAAGATTTTTTTTTCTTTTTCTACGGATTTTATTGATATGGAATAAACAGAACATAGAAATTAGTTTCATGAGCAACTCTAGAATGTAGACAGAAGTAGAGAGGGAAAGTATTTCCCTTTCCTACAAAGTGTTTTTAACGACTATCCTCAATTGCTAATTTTATTAACAAATATGTTAATTTTGTCATATAATTTGGGGAGCAAAATATCAGATAGATGTGATCTCCAGATGATGTAACATGATGTAAATGTAACTAAATAAATAATATACAATCAGAGATTTTAAAGGAAAAGTTCATGGAAAGATTCCAAGAAAGAGACATATTTGAAAACTGATTTGGATACAACATTTGGTTACAATGTCAAGATAAACATTGTCTGTTATTGGCAGCTAACTCCTCGTTTGTTGCATATCAGTTGCTAACCAATGTAAAATGAATTTGTTTTTGCCTGATCATACTGGTAGCATTGCCAAAATGACAGTTAAGTTTGCATAGGTTTATGGGAAAATCACACACCAAGGGTCACACATATTATTTGGATTTCTTTTACAAAAATTGTGGCTGTCCTTCAACTTTTCTCACATTAGTTTAAAAATTTTTAAGCTTCTCTGGGAAAAATCACAACACACAAATCATTTTGTGCAATGAGGAGACTTCTGATTTTTTGCATGAGAAAGAAATTTGTTCTTAATATCAGACACACACAATGTCATGTTTAGTCATTGACAGCAGGATGAGAAGATTAAGACCAACAACTGAAGTTTTTTTCAGATTTCAGGACAGAATTTTACTTTTCTCTTAGCAATAATAACACTTAATTTAGTTCCTTCACCATTTTGGTTTTGAACTGCTTTTAATAACTGAGTAACCAGATGTTCTGATGATCCTCTTTCAGATGCAGAATTCCAAAGAACTATCCTAGAGTCTAGTAGACAAAATGTGTTCAGTGTCAAATGTAAATAAAATTGTTGTTTTCTTGAAAGTGAATAGTTAGAAGAAAACCTGAACACAAAATTAAGGCCCATTTCTATTTCTAAATATATATATATTATAAAATCATAACCAATTTTTAATCCATCAACCTGGATGCCATTTTATGTTTTGGAAATATAAAGATACAATCCAGATTTCCTTCCTTGACCACTTATGACTTACCCTTGAACTTAGGTGAACTGCTCTAGGGTAAAAATACTGAACTGAGTTCATTTAGGGCCTCATTTGATGAAAGGCAGAAGATTGAGATCAAGAGCATATGGGATTGGAGCTGGAGGAGAAGTTGACATTTTTATGGAATAATGGTGATTAGTAAAACTGGACTTTTCAAAATTCTCTGTGAAAAGCCCTGCAGCTAAGACTTCTTGGTGTTCACAGATTTATAATCTATGGACAGAAATAGAGCAGAAACTTTCATCGCTAAGGTATCTCATTTCAAGAAAACTTTACCATACAGTCAAAAAAATTGTATGTCCTGAGAGCAGATGTGAAAGAGGTTTCTCAGTCATTTTAAGTCTTATGCTGTTCCCTGAAGAGCCTGAAGGCTTGAGAGGTCACACATTAAAACTAGTAACAAAAACAGAAAAGCACTATCTATAATTTTTTTCAGATGACAAAACAAGAAACCCCACCATTGATCATTTATTGGAGGAACCAAGCTTCTGTATATTTTCCTTTAATCAGATTTCTTAAACTATATTTCTGTGATTTATACTTGTTGAAGAATAATAAGAAATACCCAAAGAATTACATAAAAGCCTAGTGCTAGGAGCACTGACTATCCATGGGAAAAAAAAAAAAAAAAAAAAAAAAAAAACACCTTTTCTATACTAAGGAAAATAGATAAGACTGTAAACAATGGAGTCTGAGGCTGTCTCTGAAATTATTTTCTCAAATGTACAATTTAAAGGAAAAAATATATATATCAGACTGTGACTAAATAAAATTATGTATATGTGCACCTTAGCAAGCTGCACAATTAAGAAAGAGCACAGACTTCAAAGACAGTGTTGAGAAGCTCAGATCTTTTAAACCATTTTTTTGGTGTGAAGCAGATTACTTCAGATTTGTTTTTGTTTGGTCCCATAAACCAAATGCACCTTTGAAGAAGGAATGAAATAGGAGAATCTTGAGATCACATCTGCCAGCAACCCAGTTCTTTTACCTTGGGATCACACTATGTGAACCAAAGACAAGTGGAGACAGCTGAGATTCACTTAGCAAGTGTACTCCTGATGATATTAATAGAGACACACTGTATGTTTCTCAAATTGTGATTCAAACAGATGGTTACATCTATTGAAAGAGATGGAATACTGAAAGAGCGGAGCTTGAGAGATAAGTGAGAAGTAAAGTGACAAAAAGTCTGAGGTGGACAGCAAGATGGGAAAAAATCAATAAAAAATAATAATTAAAAAAAGAGTGAGAGAAAAGTGTATAAAGGAGGTACCTAAATGAAAAGTTCTCCCTAAGCCATATAGTGTAGGAATCTGAACCAAAGTACTTGTTCAATGATGAGAATGTTGCATAGATATATATTATTTATATTTGCAGTTTAACATATATATTTATTATTTCTTATGATTCAAAGTGATTGAACAGCTGGATCTGTAATTTTCTCTGATCTACATGTATTCATTATTTTATTAAATACCCCGGCTTTAAACAAAAAAAATACATACTAAAATAATAGTAGATATATTATTTTTTATTGACTTTTGAACATAGTCCAAGAATAAAATTTTCAGTAATTATGTTTATCACTATTGTATTTAGTCAGTTCTCAGGAGAATACACTGTCATTGGCTTTAACATGCAGTGTCAGTATTTCTGAGTAAATGACCAAAAACCGCATCAGCCTCTCCCTTCCCTCATCTTTGTTATACAACCTTCAAAGAATAATCTTATAAGAGGACCCTAGACACTGAGTCATTGTTCATCATCTAAAATGCAAGGCAGAGCAATAAAGATAATGAATGTACATTTGGACAAGATATGTCAGTTAGAAAGATCTGTAGACTCTTTGCAGGTTTCCCACACATTATTACACAGTTATGTATCTGTCTTATTACTGATTTGGTTCACCTTCTTTATTATCACTTCAGTGCCACCATCTCAGCTGCAAAATATATTTAATACTACAACTTATCAGTTCTTAAGAAAAATCACATTAGTATGCAAAAATTACAGGTTCTTTTCAGAGTTGTTCTATTTCTGCATTTAAGATAGAATGATCATAACAAAATCATAGTTTGAGGGCATCTTGATTTTTGCTTCCTGAACTCTTGAGGACAGGGTTATAACTGAAGGGTTATAAACTTTTTCACACTTCCCGTGTCTCCCTCACACATATTAAAAATGCCTCTTAGGACATAGTTTGATGAAAACCACCCCCTTCACAAAACTCTGGGGAATCCAAACAAAGGGGTTTTGATATAGTAACTACAGAAATTGAAACTGGGTCAGGAAAATAGGATTATCAGCCATGACTCTGGAGCAAATTGCTACAGGATCTTTAATAACCACATGAAATAAGTATATATAGAAATTTTCAGAACATAATCATTTGTATACTCTTATGAAAAATAAATAAATAAAATAAAATAACTTTTTTATTCTTTTTAACCTTTAGAATAAAACACGTAAATAAATTCTGGGAAAACAGTTATTTCCTCCTTTTCAGTGCTAAAATATTAACTCTATTAACATAGTATATGTTTTAAAATTTAATGAAAAATTGATTAGTGAATTAAAAAAATAAATAAAACCCTAATCTTTTCATCTGAATTTGCAGTTTTATTCTAAGTTCTTATATATTCTCAATGCAGTATATCAGATGGCTCGCTATATAAACCAAAGTATTTCACAGTAACTTGCATTGGAGTTGTGACATTCCCTTTGTAGTTTGAAATGCTGAGGCAGCACATCTGACAAGGGACATGTAATGCTACCATCTAAGTGAAAGTTCAACCATGTAATACCACCACTTTGATCACTTCCTTTGAACATTACATCCTTATTTACAAGGAAATACCTGAGCCTTTTCCCAGAGATTTCTTTTGTTATCCTAACTCGCTAATTCTATCACCAACACTCTGTAGCACCAATATTGACACCTGGCAGGAAAAGGAAGATGAAACACATTGAAGAAACTTTATATTCACTCAAGTCATATTAAAAAAACCAACGTATGCTTTCATTTAGCATGATGACTTTTCTTTGGCAAAACATTAAAAGTCGTGGAGATGCTCTTTTGGCAGCTTGAAGTCTGGTGTAATGTTTACCATGTTTGATTTAGGTACTTAAGTGTTCGCTTTTAACATGGTTTAGCTAAGTCCCTAGTATTTAATGTCTTCTCCTTTCCATTATTCTCATTATGTAGGAAAGTATTATTGTATATATTTTAGACAAAAGGAACAAAGGCAAGAGAAAGCTAGGATTTAAGTATGCCTATTTTGCAATATCAATGCCCACTTTCGTTACAGTTATCTGTGGATATAATATACAGTCATCAATTAATCAGTAAATTTCTCTATACATTAAGTGGATAGGCAAAGTGGTGGAAATGTGGAAGTCAGAGTGCTAACATATGACAAATGCAAACCAGCAAATAGGGAATATGGGAGAAGGCTTTGGATATCCTTCATTCCTCTTTGCTCTAACATGTCTTGGAATTCAGAGAAACAGAACATCAGAACTACATGTTTCTAGAGTGTTTCTACAGCTGTTAAGTATAGAATATTCTTTTCACCAAATTTGGGTTTGTCAACTTTTCTCACAAATTTGAAACTTGTATTACCAAATCTAGGTTATTCAGTTCCTATCCTAATGTCAACTGAAAGTTTTGTGACATAGGTCCAGGTCTATCTTCTTCTAGATATCTAAAATAGCAAATGCCATTCTTAAATTCTGTTGTCATAACTGGTACACCTTCATTAATTAGAAAGGACTTGAATTTGTACCTTTACTTCCTATGACCTAGATGATCTACCTACAAAACTATCCTTTCTTTACACTGTAAAATAAGTGTATACTAAATCCCAAATAATATAATTATTTAAAACCTGGTGGGTTTATGTGTTTTTGTTTGTTTGTTTTCAAAGATTTTATAATATATGGTGTCCTATAAACATTGCCTCCTCTTTCCTGGTTGTTGCTTTTACTGTCGTTCCTGTCATTCTTATATTGAATCTTGACACTTGAGATTTTGTGCTTTAGACTGATGACAACTGCTCTGGAGAACACAGTCAATCCTTTACTTTCTGGAAGATTAACTGAAAAGACAGCAAATATGGACAAACCAGTGGGAGTCATAGAAAAACTATAAAATCAGCTTCAGTACAAAGGTTGTAATAACACACTGCTGATGCCTTCCCTTTCTATAATTGAAGTCCATCCTTGCCACTGTCTTATCAGACAATAGCTAATGCCTATCACACACCATTTACAATTATAGTTTTAAACAAGACCTTTTTCTAAATCTTTATTTCTCTTATAGCTGTTCCCATAAGACCAGAATTCCAAATATGGCTCTGACACTGCATGATCACCTGAGCATGGCGTTGTCATTTGCTCTCCTTTAGCTCTTTCTGCTTATGTGGTCTGTGAGAAATGGATAAAAAAACCTGCTCTATTGGGAAATATTATTATTTTTTTGTTGGTGACATGGGGACAACAGATGAGCCTAAAACATTTCCGTACCTAAGTCAGAAATGTATGTAGATGTAGCAACTTGTTAAATTGTACCACTGTCTAAGGACTCAATATTTCAAGAGCATATGTACATTCCTTAAGACTTTTTGTAGGCATACAGAATAACTAAAGGAAAAACACTCAATTATAATCAGCAGTTTTTGAGAATAGAGACACTATGGATCACTTCTGTTGTTTTCAAATTTTTGCTAATAAAAACATTTACTTAAGGAATATTAACTTCCATAAGATTGCTATGTTCATTTATCAGTAAACCATAAATCTCCCTCTCTTGGTGTCTCAAAAAGATAAAAAGCTTTACCAAATCTTAGAAAGAAAGAAGGGCGGGGGAGTTTAGCTCATAAATAAAGAACATTAAAATATATAGGAAAAATACAGATACATATAGAAGAAGTAAATTGAAAAAAAAAATGGAAATAAACATTATGGAATATAATATCTATGGGAAAATAATTTCAATTCTTCATTTACAACGCACACAGATTTCATAAACGTGTTTTGTCATCTCCATATGTATTAATAGACTTCTTTCTTTGAGTCTTAAGTTCAGATGAAACCTTTACGCAATGACTTCTAATAAGTTTTTGAAATCCAGCTTGTTCTAGGACAATATTTAAGCAGAAAAAAAAAAAAAAAAAAAAAAAAAAAAAAAAAGGAAATATTTAAATAAATTATTTGCATTTCTTCTTTTTTTTTTTTTCAAATCTAGTCTTAGGTTGTTATAACTGATGTTGTGACATTTAACAAGACAAGCAGTCATTGGTCCCAGCCAGCATGGGTTTGTGAAGGGTAGGTCCTGCCTAACTAACCTGATTTCCTTTTATGATAAGATCACCCGTATGGTGGACCAAGGGAAACCAGCTGATGTGATTTTTTTGGACTTCAGCAAGGCTTTTGACACGGTTTCCCATAGGATCCTACTGGACAAAATGTCCACCATACAGCTAAATAAAAACATCATCCGATGGGTGAGCTAATGGGCAGGGCCCAAAGGGTTATGGTAAATGGGGCTGCGTCAGGCTGGCGGGCGGTCACCAGTGGGGTCCCTCAAGGCTCCATTTTAGGGCCGGTACTTTTCAATATTTTTATAAACGATCTGGATGTAGGAATAGAAGGTATTTTGAGCAAGTTTGCTGATGACACCAAACTTGGAGGAGTTGTGGACTCGAATGAGGGTGGAAAGGCCTTGCAGAGGGATCTGGATAGGTTGGAGAGCTGGGCGATCACCAACCGCATGAAGTTCAATAAGAACAAGTGCCGGGTCCTGCACCTGGGACGGGGAAACCCTGGCTGCACATACAGACTGGGCGATGAGACGCTGGAGAGCAGCCTAGAAGAGAGGGATCTGGGGGTCGTGGTAGACAGCAAGTTGAATATGAGCCAGCAGTGTGCCCTGGCAGCCAGGAGGGCCAACCGTGTCCTGGGGTACATCAAGCACGGCATCGCTAGTAGGTCAAGGGAGGTGATTGTCCCGCTCTACTCTGCGCTGGTGCGGCCTCACCTCGAGTACTGTGTGCAGTTCTGGGCACCACAGTATAAAAAGGACATGAAACTGTTGGAGAGTGTCCAGAGGAGGGCTACGAAGATGGTGAAAGGCCTGGAGGGGAAGACGTACGAAGAACGGCTGAGGTCACTGGGCCTGTTCAGCCTGGAGAAGAGGAGGCTGAGAGGAGACCTCATCACAGTCTACAACTTCCTCATAAGGGGGTGTCGAGAGGCAGGAGACCTTTTCTCCATTAACACCAGTGACAGGACCTGCGGGAACGGGGTTAAGCTGAGGCAGGGGAAATTTAGGCTTGACATCAGGAGGGGGTTCTTCACAGAGAGGGTGGTTGCACACTGGAACAGGCTCCCCAGGGAAGTGGTCACTGCACCGAGCCTGACTGAATTTAAGAAGAGATTGGACTGTGCACTTAGTCACATGGTCTGAACTTTTGGGTAGACCTGTGCGGTGTCAAGAGTTGGACTTGATGATCCTTAAGGGTCCCTTCCAACTCAGGATATTCTATGATTCTATGATTCTATGATTCTAAGCATCTTCTCATGGCCTAGGAATACCACAACAGTAGTTTATATATCACTCTCTTCCAGTCAAACTTGAAGAAACTTTTAGGAATGCCTCTCTGAAAATAAATAAAGAGGTAAATAAATGTTTTTTTTCTAAGTATGATTTGCCATCTGTTCTCAAATAGAGCTAAAGAGATATACTAATTCCTATGTTTGAGCTTGACCTTTTTGGGTTAATGTCAGTAGTATTGGCATAAATTTTTGACCGCACACTGAAGAAAAGATATGAATACTCCAGAGTAAATGTTGTATATATATTCTTTCCAGTACCATGCACAATCAAACATGCGAGGAATGTGTAGAAGCAAATGGATTTTTCCCCTATTTGTCCTAAAGAAATACAGCTATACTGGCTTTTACTTTTTAAACAGAGTGCTTTTAAGATCCTAAAAGACAAAAATGTAAGAATAACTGCATAGAAGTGGAAAAAGGAAAAAAAAAGAAAAAACTGTAACCTTTAAAAATATTAAGAATATATATATATTGTTTAGCACTATCAAGAGATGAAAAGATCTAACAGCATTTAATTTTAAAACAATTCAGATTTAAAATTTCACACTTTTAAAAAGAGAGAAAATCCTAACAATAATATATACTTTTTCTTCTCCTTTGCATTGAAAAAAAAAAAAGGAAAAAAAGGAATGTTAATTACTTTTATTATTATTATTTGTTTGCCTCAATAGCAGAAAAATCTTAATTTCATCTACGATGAAACTATGCCCAGACCACAAGAATCTGAAAGCAAGGGAACACCTGTAAGTCAAGGAAGAATGAAACAGAGACTGCCAAAAGCTGTAATTTTCCTTACTTGGTTCTTTGCTGTGAAATCCATCATGGGTACTATAAGGTCATTCACAGAGATACCTGAAGATCTCTCTGTCACACTCATAGTTCCTAATCCTAAATCTATTGAGGCCAAGAGAAAGATTCTCGCTTACTTCAGCAGCAAATTTAATAATGATTGCACCTTAAATTTACATTTATTTCCTTTTTTCACTGCTTCCATTCAAAAATTATTCTATTCAGTGTGACATAATAAATTTCATACTATTTCCAACTGAAAATTTAAGTGAAAACCATGAGTTTAAATGAAATCTGATAGTTCTGATTAAACAACAGACTTTGGTGAATCTACCTCTATCCAGGTTAAATTATGTTGACTAGTTGGGGATGAAGATAAAGCAATGGAAGTGTAATGTTGCTATATACCTCCTTAGCTGGATAAATTAAAAACATGGAAAGTAAGTTTTTGAACATACTTTCATTTTTTTTGTTTGTGTGCTTGTTTGTTTGTTTTCTTTTATGTATAGTTACAAATTATGCTACATAGGGCTCAATTTCCAATCCCCCTAACATTCTCCTTCATATGGGACACAAGCATGGGATCTACTCATATTTGGAGTTTTCAACTGGATAGTCATGACTGTCCATGAGCTTTTTAGTCCTGATATGGGTATTTTAGAAGGAAGTTAAGTTTTCTTCCTGAGTGCTCAAGAAATACCTGATCCTTGGTGAATCTTACCTGAAGTGGTTTCTTTAAGCTGGAGCACTGTCTTCCTGGCTATTCTAGTAACATGGGAGATTTATGAATTTTACTTATTTGCTCTGATCAGAATTACTTTATTAGTATTATTATTACTTGTCAATTTTCTTGGGCAACTGAAGGTTTTGTTAGCAGAGAAGTTATGTCTGTCAGGGGATCCTTCTGCAGTGACAGTATCACTTTTTTTTGTCCATTAAGGTTAACAGGTTTCTACACTGTAATGTAATATTTCTTCCCCTCTTTCTTCTTTGGATGTATACTGACATGGAAGCAGATTGGTCCAAATAACAGGCACTGCTACATGTTCATGTGGTTTTCAGTCATGATAATCTTCCCCATGCTCTTTTCCACAGATCTGTCTGAGTACCATGCAGACTGCAGTAAGTGGTACGTGCCATCCTGCATATTTCAGCAAGTCAGCACAAAGCAGGAGTTGCACTCTCGTGGGGTAGCTTTAGAACCTTGCTGATTGCATTATGGGAAAGGTTTTCTTAAGCTACATACATGGTTTATTATTCTAACTCATTATAACTTTCCTGTAACAGTTGAGGATACTGCAGAGAAATAATATTCTTAACTGTTAAGGATTAACTTCATGTTTATAATGAACAGTTTGACATCAGAATTCCAAAAGGTATTTAACTGGTATGAGAATTACATATACACAGATACAATCTCTTTGTTGAATAATTTGGTGATTATTGTGCCAATAAGAGAGAGCCCTAGCCTTCTACCATCCACATTTTTCCTCCTCTAAATTATGCCTATGTCACATTACAAGTTTTTCAATGCTCCTGCTGTGGGAGTTTTGACACTGAGAAATCATGTGTAGGAGATGTGCTTGTCAGAAAGACACTCTGTGATACTCTGTTTGAAACCAACCTGTCTTGTCGTATATGTTTGCTATAGACCCATGCTGTTTTGAAGAGGCAAACAAGGAATCTTTGTTATCTGTCTGCTATTATGCTTCTTTTTTGAGATTGTGCTTCTTTAGATAAAGCTGAGTTGAGCTAAGATTACATCTGTACTGAGTTCATTTCTGGCCTCTAAGAAGAGTTTACAGAATGAAAAAGGGTGATAAATTTCATAGATGTGTTGACTGTTTCTCAATTTTCAGTTCTGCATATAATCTGAATGATATGAAAATCACACAAATCATTCTCTCTTGTGGTAAACCAATCTGTCTTGTACCACTGCCTGAAGTACATACTTATCTAGATAACATTATGGTTCACAGTCCACTTGAACTTTTTGTTAGCTGTGGAGAACTGGTGTTTTCTGAAAAAAAAAAAAAAAAAAAAAAAAAAAAAGGTTTTGCTTAAATAAAAAGGATAATTACCCCAATTTAGTTTTTTTTTTTTTTTTTTTTCAGAATTGCCATTGATTTTATTATTTATTCAGTTATTCATTTGTTTATTTATTTATTTAGTCTGATTAGACTATGTCATGGTAGGAGCATAAACACTATTCGAAATGAGTTACCTACTGCACTTCAGGAGCATGTACAGGTTTATCAAGGAGTTATTACTTCCTAGGGAAGAGTTTTCTAGTTTGGACAAAAGTATTATAATCTATCCCTGCCGGCGCTCATAACATTCTTCAGAAGTTTACCAACCCAGAAGTAAAGTGGTTTCATTAGTTTAATGTGTAAAACAGAACCTGGCTGGCCTAAAGCCTTGCCTTTTAGGGACAACCTTTGTTCAAATATAATTGCTGTGTTGACATCTGAGATTTTTCATGGTAACTATGTCTGGTATCTGAGGTGTATATATGCACACATATATATATTTGAATCCAATCACTGTTTTGCCTACTAAGGAGGCCGTGGTAGTGGGTTGTGGGAGCCTGAAGAAACAGGTAATGGTCGGAGCATATTTTTCTCTGTTCTCTAAGCAGGTGTGAGACATGACACAAACTGGCACAAATTCTATTCCCATGTGAATAGAATGTTGTGCCTTATATCCTCAAGTGGTATAAATAGCATAAGTCAATATACTAGTGCCAATTTACATAAATTTCTACACAGAATTTGGCCAAGTGACAACTCTTAAGGATATGATAACATTCTGCAAGTATTTGAAGGCCATAAGCACCAAGCAGGGGGAGAAATGATTTAGGGTGGCACAAGGAGACATAATTAGGAGCAATGGGAGAAAATTAAGGGAGGAAAAAATTAGTCTGAATATCAGAAACAGTTTTCTGACAGTGAGATGTATTAGGCTGTGGAAAATAAGTCTCCCAATGGACATTCCTTTGCTCAAGATGTTTAGACTGGACAAAGTACTAATACATGTACAACAGGGACTAATTTTGGTGCATAGACTAGAAACCAGAAACCTTTTGAAGGGGTAAAAAGAGTTCTGAATTTAAGAAAAACAAATAAATATATATATTTTTTTCCACATACACCAAATGCATGAATGTCTATCTATGTACATTTATATATACATGCATACATACATATGTATATACAGATTCTGTTTCTTTTTTTTTTCTTGTCTGGAAATTAAAAAGTTTTTTTTATTATTATTATTTTTTATTTTTTTTATAAAATCTTATTTCCTTGGAAATGTATACCTTGCATTCAGTGATAATGGAAAATTTCTTCTCACATAGCTGTTAAACACAAATTGCTACAACTGTTATCATTTAAGTAAAATCTTTCAAATTCAGGTTCATGCTTTTTGCTAATAACAGAAAAAAAAAAAAATCTACTTATTTTCTTTTATTATAGAGAGGTTTCATCCTCCTTTCCATAAAAATAAATAAATAAATAAATAAATGAATTTCTTCTGTATCTTTATGAATATTTTTGTGGATATTGACTTTAGTATATTTCTTACTATGAAATAGCTGAAAAAAAATATTTTTTTTTGCTCAAATTTTCCATTTTAATAATTTTTCAAATGAATGTTTAAGTTACTACTCTTCCTGCATCTTGTCATTCTTTAATCACTGAAATGAAGAAATGGTTCCCAGATAAATGTTTGCAAGACTGATAACAGAAATACATTTCAGAACAACTTTATCAAAAATAATTATCTTTTTTTTAAAAAAAAAAAAAGATATCTTTAAAGGACTTAAAATCTTTAAAAATCTTTAAAAGATTTTTAGACCAATCAGAACTTGTGATTAGGATATTTCTCACTTTATGTATGTCAGCTAAGTAAAAAATAAGTGCTCCGAGAGTAGCTTCTTTCCTTTTTATCTTATTGGGTTATATGTGATTCAATGAAATGCTAATGTGAATTCTGCTCTGCAAAGCCCAGAAAGTACGTTTGATTGTTGAGTTTCTAGAAGGCAACAAAAGTATGGAGACCAGCTGCATCTAACAAAGAAATCTGTTCCAGCAAAGTGAGAAGGCAATAAATAAACAGTTCCAGAACCATAGATATATACAGCCTGTTTTACTGAACATTGTATTAATGCAAGCAAAAGAAAAGGGGAAGTTTCATGGTTTGAAGTCACAATAGAGAAATGAAATTACCTTTCAGAAAAGGTGTAAAACCAAGTAAGATCATATTAGAAATACTTTGGTAACAAGCTATTCTTACTTACTGAGATTTACTTATTTACATATAACTACTAGTAATTCAGTAATTGTCAGTAGCTTATTTTTTGTTACATGTTTCCATTTCTATTTCCTTGTAAAATTCTCAGTTAGATAAATTTAAATGTGTACTATAGCAAGAATTATTTTATTTTTGATCCATTTTACAGCATTCTTCTAGACTGAAAGTAGACCTTGCCAATTTGAGGAGATATACAGGGAGCATACAGATGTTTTAGACTCTTGTCCTATCTAGTACCGACATAATTTTTTCTTAAAGAATAATCAAGACAAAATAGCATCATCTCTAGATGGCCCTTAACTATGACCATTCTGGACAACTCTTCCAGCATCATGGCATCTCACTAGCAAAGCATTTTTTTGTTAGTTTGCTGTATGTTATGTGAGACTTGTATCCCCAAATGAGCACCTTTCAGAATAAAATAAATCTCTTGCTCCTTTGGATTACAAGAGAGTAAGAAGCCTCAACATGCTGTGTATTGCTGTACAAGTACATGGTATAGGATATAAATAAATAAATAAATAAATAAAATCTTCATATCGTCACAATTCTAACATCACCAAAATCTGCTATCAATAATGTTGAAAGTATCAACATAACTCTAGGAAATGTGCAGTTGGGAACTGCCATAGATATAGGCCCAAATTCTTGAGATTCTGGAGCAACAACTAGCTAACTTACAAACCAAATGAAATTGATGTTTAGTGCATTTTAAGTGCATTTTTGTAACAATGTGGAGCGTTTATGTCTTTGTGTTCTTTGAATTAGTGTTATTGTGTTTTGACCCAGCCAGAAGCTAAGCACCACACAGCCATTTTCTCACCCTCCTCCCTCCCTCTCTGGGACAGGGAAGAGAATCAGAAAGAAATGAAAGCATGTGGGTTGAGATAAAGAGAGTTTATTAGGACAGAAAATAAAGGAAAACAATAATAATAATGATAATAGTACTACTAATAATAGTGTGTACAAAACAAGTGATGCACAATGCAATTTCTCACCACCCGCTGACCGAAGCCCAGCCTATCCCTGAGCAGCCAGTCCCACCACACTGGCCAGCACCTACATATTAATCATTCAGCATGACGTCAGATGGTATGGAATACCCCTTTGGCCAGTTTGGGTCAGCTGTCCTGGGTCTGTCCCCGCCCAGCCCCTGCTGCACCCCTGGCCTGCTGGCAGGACAGAGCGAGAAGCTGAAAAGTCCTTGGCTTAGTGTAAGCACTGCTCTGCAAGAATTAAAATATCAGTGTGTTATCAACATTCTTCTCATCCCAAATCCCAAACACAGCACCATACCACCTACTAGGAACTCTAATGTAAAGAATACCACTGGAATGATAGATATTTGAGACATTCTTTATTATGTTAGCACCAATTCTCAAGTGATGACAACTTCAAATTTATGTCTTATAATCTTTATTTAGATAAGTCAAATAATGTATATTGAGAAAAGAAATGATCACACCCATATCTTTATTTTATTACTTTGACATCAGCTGGTGTAGAAAGTTCTGTGATTTTTTTATAGTGTAATTACTTTCCTAGGTAGAAACACTATTTACCTTCAGGTGACACTCAATATACAGTCAATGAAAAATACTGAATTTAATAGGAACCAAGCTAGAGAAACATGCCTTTTACTAGTGTGCCACATCATAAATCATTGAGACTTACCAGTGTTAAAGTTTGCTCTAGATTTTATAATGTAAAAAAACAAAAACAATAACAAACAAAACTCTTTCTTTTAGTGCTTATTTTCTGCCAACAAAAGAATAAATGGATTTTAAATACATCTTGGATAAGAGTGTGATCCAGTTGCCATTTCAACTGTCTGTGCAGTACATAGTGTTAAAACTTTTTCATTGCACAGGTATGGGGCTGGGTAATTCAAAAAAGAAGCAGAACTACTACCTGTCTCCAACTCCCTGTACTAGTATTTTTGTGTTAAAAAGACTAAAATCCTTTCAAGGTAATTTTAGATCTGCCATGTAGGATCAGTTTTCAGGTTGTTTACACAGATACCATATTTCTCAAAATTGATCACAAGTATTACTTTTATTTCCCTTCTTTTGTTGGTGTTACCTTAGTAAATTCATATAATTAAAGAATCTATTTTAAAACAGTAAAAGAAGTTTTTAAACAGAATGAAACATTTGCCCTTTTCCATGTTAAATTTTAACTTCTTATTTTAAGAAAATTAGTGTTTATTATTTATCACTTGGAAGTTCTTAAATTTAAAATCATAGGAGACTTTATTAGTTATCTTTAAATTCGACTTCTTCAAGTAGTTAATCTGAGAACATTTACAGGTCTGTGAAAAAGTTTAAAAAGACAGCTCATAAACAGAGCTTCACTGCATTAAGAAACCACCAATGGTATATATGATATAATATCATATATATGTAATATCATATATAACATATATATGTAATGTCATCATGTGATGCAACCTGATTAATGAAAAATAATTCGGGGATTACTTTTGGTCTGGAACAGATAGATGTTCTTCCTTTAATTTCATTTTTGCTCTTGTTTAGATCCCCTTCAGGAGCTTTATTTCCAGAACAGTTGCAGTAACCAAACACTTTTTGGTAACAATACATAACGCCTTTAAAGCTTCTAAGATTCCTTGCTTTTGACATCTCTAGATCAATGAAGTCCTTATATCTAACATGACGTTCAGACATCATAAGAGGAGTCTCAGTGACATTACTACAGTAAGGATTAGTGTAATCTTTACTATAGTTATAATTTCCATTTCTGCAGGAGGACCTCCTAGATCTGTGATCATAGTCTAAAATATGTTCAGCATAGACATGAAGTGGAAAAAAATTCTACACTCTTTTCAAATACATCCCTAACTCAAATGTGCTTGTCTAAGACCATTTTAAGTTAACGCAGATGTAAAATTTTAATTGCTACAGCTGAAATATAGGCTTTCTTTGAACCTAAACTGATAGAGTGAGTAAGCTACTTTGCAGACATCCATCATGTTGAGTACCTTTCATTTTATCATACAGTCGTTGCAGGTGTTGGAGAGTTTTAAGGGTTTAGCTAGTCAAAAATCTAGATAACTTGTCTAACTGCTACTTCAAACCGAGTTTGTTTACTTGGAACAGAGAAGATGATTTAGAGACTTGCCCTTTCTCTGCTATCTTGAGTGGACCCATTTTCAAAGTTTTATGAAGTCAGAAAAAAAAAAAAAAAAAAAAAAACCTTGCATGTGCAAACAACAAAGCTTTTTAAAAAGACAGTGAAAAGTAAAACCCTGCAGCTGCTGCAGTGCAGGATGTTATGAATCTAATAAGCCTGAATGGGTTAGCTCTTGAGAAGCTGCAGTCTATCATGCAGTTTTTCAGGCACACCTGGAGACGTTCATTTTGGCAGGACTTGAGCTGTGGTTCAGTGACACCAGATGGTTTGTCTTAGTAACCAAATGGCAATGCAAGACTTTTCTTTCTTTTTAATTTTTAAATTTCTTATAAGGAGTTTATGAAGAACTAAACACATTAGAAATGTCCTAATTAGATGGACTTGTTAGAAAGCATACAATAAAGATACTAAGATATTAATTCTTAAAATATATTATTTACATGCTGGTTCAAAGGTTTGAAATGATTTTCTGTTGGAGCAGAATAGGTCCTGTATAAAGCTAGTCTGACATTTATGATTTCAAGCACACAATGACTAAGATTTTCATACATAGTTTGCCATGTATAACAGTTATATTCCTTAATCTCTTTCACTGCTACTTTAGTAGTATCTGGATGCTGTGCACTCTTGAACTGTCACAGAATATGCTGCCAAACTTACCACTTTGGGCAAAATTGCTATCGAGCATGTTGGCTTTTGTTTCTCTTTTCTATACATTTTTTTCTTAACCTTTGACATTTAGTATTACAAAGAAAAAAATAAAAGGAAAAAAAAAAATCTAGAGTGATAGAATGTCATCATCCTGATTTTCCAAACAGACTGTAGGAATAGCTTTCCAAAATCCTGTCACTCAGAGTACCAAAATTTGGTATCATTCCTGTGCATAAGAGAATTCAACACTTTAAAGAGGTAAATAACCATTCTGCAGCAACAAGACACTTGATATTTCATGTTTTCTTTGTGTTCTGGGAAATTTCTTTAGAATTTTTTTTTCTTTTACACATGGTTACGTTGTTGACAAGGCAGTGACAGTTATAAATGCTATAAACCCGTTGTTATAAACCCGTTGTTCTTTCTTTGGGGAAGAGAAGAAACAACTATTTGAAAAGCACCCTCTCTTGGAACAAGATGTTGGCCTATGTCTTCCTACAATGGTTTCTCCTTTTTTCCTTTTCAACATACTGTCTTTACTGCAGAGACCTAGTTTTTAAAGTTTCTTCTCTTATATATTCCCTTATTTATCTTCTTTCCAGAGGTATCTATGAAAGTATGAATTATTAAATTTATTTTTTTCTTCCTCTGGAACCTAATGGATTCTATGTCTTCTGCAACCCATCACAAAGTGAAAACTTCATCTCTTTTCCCAAGGATTCTCCTTCAAAGAGAAAGGAAGATACTTAAATTAAAAAATGATACAAACAGACTGGAGAGGGTCCAAAGGAGGACCACAAAGATAATCAAAGAGCTGAAAAACCTGCTGTATGAAGAAACACAGAATAAGTTAGGCCTTTGCACCCCGGAGAGTAGAAGGCTCAAAGGGGACCTCATCACAGAATTCCAGTACTTAAAGAGTGGCTACAAAGAGGACAGAGGCTTTCTTTTCACAAGCAGCCTTATGGAGAAGTCAAGGGGCAATAGGTACAAGCTGCACTCAAAGATATTTCATTTTGGTATAAGAAATAAGTTTTTTATAGTGAAAATTCACTGAATTTCTTTTACAATGAATTCTCATCATTGGAGGTTTTCAAAATGCAACGTGACAGGGTGCTAGATATCTCAACCAGGCTCCCTTTTCCCATTAAAGGTTGGACATGATGATCTTTCAAGGTCCCTTCCAACTTGGGCTGTTCTGTTATTCTATGATTAATAGAATCAAAAGTGCAACTCCTAACTTCATATGGAAAACAAACAAAAAATCATAATTCTACTTTGTACATTTATTCCATAAAGTAATAGAGGACAGTGGTGGCTGAGAAAAAAAAAAAAAAAAAAAAAAAAAAAAAAAGAGAGAGAGAATATACTGATTTAGTGACAGATGAGAAGATATGTGTTATTTAAGATTAAACATTGTATTATTGTATTATATATTCTAATTTTGTAAGTGGAACATACACAATATCAAAGTACTTTGGGATGGGTGAATTTTATACCAAAATTATTTTCAATTATGCTATCAAAGTTTGATATTAAGAGCATTTACAGTGATTTAGACATGCATCCTTAATTTTTAATATAACCAGATTTTTAAATTCAGTGCAAACAAAAGCCTCAAGAGGACTAAGTTGTGATTTTAGATCTGAAATATATGTGATATTTCCTGCCTACTACTGAGCCTACAAAAAAATAGTCTGTTTTTCCCTGTAGGGCTATGACTATAAGGCTTTGTAAGCCTCTTGATCAGCAGCAGTCTTTAATGCTTTTTGCAAGGTACACGATCCTTTTATTGAATGTATTATAAAAGTACAATGTTGCTTGCTTCATCTTGCAGCAAGGAGATACCAGAAAAATCACAGCAGTTTCTATTACATTTCAGCTGTTTGTTAATTAAAAGCAGGGTATATTAGTACAGATTGTAGTACTTTGTCTTTGAAACCACTAAAATATATATATATATATACTATGGAAATTCCATGCTCATTTAAAATAAAGATATATAAAATAAGGATATACAAAATGTTTGAGTTTTACTGTAATTGTGTACTAGGCGTGTGTAAATTAAGGAATTTTGCAAATTAAGAAATTTAATCTATTTGCAGCTGTGTAATCAAATTTATGTATTTGATTTATAATAAATGGAGATATCAGAGAATTAACATTCCTTAGTCCAAGTCAACGACTGAAGAACTATGCAAGCCTCTTCATTTTTTACAAAACTGTTAATCTATTCTAATTAGTCACCCATTCCCAGTAAATCTGAATCCATTAGCCTGCACTGTTTACTCAAATTTCTTTCCTGATCATTGATAGCAGAGTGTAACAGTCATAGGATCACAGACTTTGACAGATGTGGTGTGTAATGGGATTCATCTTCAGACTGGTATCTCCAACGAGACTACTTACATTATTAGAATTTGTGCTCCAACACCACTGAATTATGAAACTAGTGGAATAGTACTGGTGTATATATGTACACATATCTATCTTACGTCTACAGTGTTATTTATTTCTTTATTTGTTGTGCTATTATCTAGCAAGTAGCGTTCAGGCATAGCAGAGGTTTCCGTTATGTCAGATTCTGAACAAAGGCAGAATAATAGTCTCCTCTCAAATAAGGGAGATCAGAATGAGAAAACAGAAAGCAGAATAACTTTGTTTAGCATGAAATGTAGTGCCCCCAGTACAGCAGCTCATAAATTTTGTTTAAAGCATCACAGCAGCAAAAGTTTTAAAGTAGGGATTTTGAGAGTGGAAGTAGTCTTTCAGAGTATTTGCAGCTTGAGATATCACAAGATATGTTCTGTTGGTAGGGTGTCCTCCTCTGACTTAGAAGGAGCCTGGATGATCCAGTAAATCTTCTCTATCTTTATCTTTCTTTTAATCTTCTTTTGCATTTTTTTTCTGCTAAATAGAACAGGCTATTAATAGAACAGGAACTAATAGAACTAATAGAACTACTAGCACTAATGGAACAGGAACAGGCTCCCTAGGGATGTAGTCACACCCCCAAGCCTGTCAGAGTTTAAGCAGCATTTGGACTATACTCTTGGTCTGAAGTTTTGGGTAGACCTGTGTGGTGGCAGGAGTTGGACTCGATGATCCTTATGGGTCCGTCCAGCTCGGGATATTCCATGATTCTGTGATTCCAAATGATCTTCCAACAGAAAACCAAATAGAATTCTTGAACAATTTAATCAACATAAATGAAATAAGATTGCCACAATGAATATATTTTAATCAATTAATTCAGTCTGCCATCTACTTTGAAATGCACAAAGATTTCTTTTCTATGTTTTTTCTAAGTAGTAGCAGAACCGTTGTAAGATCACTCCCCAGAAAAGATGGAGAGGAAAACACAATCCCAAATATCTAATGAGCCCCTTGTGGATCATAGATAGAATCTTTATTGATACATTCATATACTGAGAATTTATTTGCCAACCTTAATTCATTTACAAGGGGAAAAAAAAAAAAAAAAAGAAAAAGAAAAAAAACACCTCACTAGTTTCTTGTAGATGAGGGCTGTTTGTTCAAGAGTACTGCTACACTATTGATGAAGCTATGCATTTGCTTAATGAAGGACAAGAAATCTAAACCAGACATACAACAATGTTATTCTGTCTTTTATCAAGGTGGGTGTCCTTGGCTGTTTGAACCTTGAGCTTTCAGAAATAACAATCCTAGTAATGTAGTTGTAATGTCCAGCTCTTTGTGAGATTTCGGTTCTGATTGCTACAACATTATCAAGAAAAAGAGTAGTAAAAAGACAGTTTAAAAAACAAACAAAGTTGTAATGTTAGAATACCTGCCATTTATTATGTCTCTTCTATGTAAAGACAACGAAGCCTGTTTCTTGCTGTGTGGAAACATAAATATTAGCCTGTAGGGTGTTTAAATTGCGGATGAAGCAGATATTGCATTGTCTCCTCTCAGCAGTACATCAACACACATGAGCAAAATTTCATTAGCAGTTGATAACAGTTTGACATATTTGATATGTTTTGGGTTGTGAATCTCCATGAATGAAGTCAATAGGGGTGATCTGATTATGATACAATTAGAAACACAAAGTTCTTTTGCTCATCCTCAGCTCTTGTTTTAAACTGGAACCAAATGTGAGCTAAACTCATCTTGGAAGCTGTTGCTTATTTTGAAAGAATCTGTTTCAGTTTTTAGAACAGCAGCTCAATTTGCAAATAGAGGTAGAAATCCCATGAAAAACTGTGATTATCAGGGATATGTGTTCCAGGTTTGAAGACACAGTAGTTGATGTCCATCCAAAACACATCAGAATGCTTCCTCCCTTTAGATTTCTTCATTACTAGCATGAAAATAGATTTTATTTCCCATGTCCATTCTTGGACAGAGATTACCAGAAAAGTTGGATAAAATACTTCTCTCTTAACTTCAGAAATTTATTTCCAATTATGGCTAATATCAGCAGGCATATACCATAGTCCAAGGACACTTGAAATTTGAAGAAAAAATTGTTTGCCCCCAGGAAATTTTTTTCAATTAACCAATTAACCAATTAAAGGTTATTTTTTTACATGAACTTTCCCAAAGTCTTGCTGTTCAATATTTTATGATAATTTCATTGTTGGATTTACTTTTTTTTTTTTTTTTTCAGATAAAAAAGTAAAAGAAGAACCTAGAACTTTATATCAAATCAATTGCCTAACATTATTCAATATAAGGTATTTTATTTGTGAAGATAAAGACATCTTTATAACAGATAACATCCTTATCTGAAAATACTTCAAAAATCTTCTGAAAAGATACATCCTATTCTATTTCATGAAAATTTTCCTAAACATTAGTGAATATTCACATGCAAAATTTGTTTTATTTGGCAGATAATTATTGGACATTTATCTGAATAACAGTCTTCATTGCCTCCTTAATCCACTGCAGGTTATTGCAGAATTATGATAATTCAGACAATTCAATTTGATTTATTTATTTATTTTTAACATTGTAATAATTATTCTACTTTTTTTTTTTTTTTTTTTTTTTTTTTTTTTAAAAAAAAAATAATTTTTATGTATTTTTTTTTTTTTTTTTTTTTTTTTTTTTTCCCAGACATAAACGCTTAGGAGGAAGTAATTTTTGTAAGTTCTAGTTTTTAACCAAAATTGGTTAAACATTTTCTTTTAAAACAACAGAGCAGGGTTTAGCAAATTCATTTGCCCTAGCAATTTTAGCATTTATTTTGTGTATAATTTGCTTTTTTCCCTCAACTTGTTCCTATTTCCCTCACAAAGAAGTCTTGAAATAAAGCTGTTTTGCAAGACTGACTCTGGCGGCCTTGGGATCCCTGACTGAGCTGACTGGGAAATATCTATGCTTTCCATACTAATAAGACTTGGCTTTTTTCCTTGGGTTCTGTGACAAACAAACATAATCGACTATAGAAAAAAATGTGAGTTAATCGAGATTCCAGTCAAAAGTTCATTATAATACTGCTGTTATTCTACAAAGAACAGAAGTTTATGGGAAAGTTTAGTCAAGAAGTTTGTTATAATGTTATGGGTGTAATATACTAATTCATAAACAACAAAATGCTATGTAGTTATATTGCCAGTCATTAATGTGCTTGAGATGAAAACTGTAGAATACATTTAACTCACAGACTGTCTCTAATGATTTATCTCACCCCTGTACAGAATGAAAACTACTCATGGTGATAATACCAGTCATTGTCTATCGAACTGCATAAATTTTGAATAACTGACATTTATTAACTTTTAGTGGAAAAAAAAGCTATGGATGAATTTTTGAGACTAATTATATATCATAGTTTATAATAAATATGATAAAGCTTCAGATTTGGTAGCCCAAAATATACAGATGTGGAGTCATGTTTTCTAGATTGATGACTGGCTTTCCAGCCAGCTGGAATGTAGGAGTAGTTAATATGTTGACCAGCTGAAGTGTTGCACTGGTCATTTTTCAAGGCCTTTCTGCAAGGATATAAAAATTAATTGTTGTGCCCTGCAGACATATCAAAAAGTTGTTGCACCAAAAACCACAAAATAAATCATCAATATATTTACAAATAAACTTTTAATCCACACATGTCATAATTTTGTTACATTATTATAGCTAATTGATACAATTTTTCTGATTCATACAAAAATTATGCAAATTAATACAAAAATGCTGATACAGCATTTATCTCTTATAATATTAAGTTATAAATTCAAATAACATTGAGAAAAACATTTGTTTATTTATTTTTCACTTTATCAAATACTACACATGACTCAGGAACCTTTCTTTTTTTTTGAGCATAAATGTCAAAGAACATTTTAAGCCATGTTTTATAGAGGCAAGACCAACATCTGAAGATTGAAAAAATAAAAACAAAAATAAAATCAATGTATTCTCCTGATATTTGGCTAGAATATGCAAGTCTGATTGATGTATCAGACTTATGAGATAACTAAATTAATATAGTCTTTAAAATTGTGTCACTTTAGTTCAAAAAAATAAATAAAATAAAAGAGGCAGAAAGTATTGGAGGAAAGTAATACGGCATTAAAAAAAAAAAAAAAAAGAAATAAACAAACAAACAAAAACCTTCAGGTTAATGATCTAACCTAAAAAAAAAAAATCCAAAACATTCCATCTTGTGCCTGCAATACAATCATATAATATGTGAGTTGGAAGGGTCCCACAAGGATCATCAAGTCCAACTCCTAGGTCCCCAAAGGACCACCCAAAAAATCAGTTCATATTTCTGAGAGTATTCAGATCATATTTCTGAGAGTATTCTCCAAACACTAGTTGAACTCTGGCAGGCTTGGTGCCGTAATCACTTCCCTGGGGAACATGTCCCAGTGCCCGACCACCCTCTCAGTGAAGAATCTTTTCCTGATATCCATCCTGAACTGTCCCTGTCACACCTTCAAGCCATTTGCTTGGGTCCTGTCACTGGTCACCAAAAGAGAAAAGATCAACACCTGCCTCTCCACTCTCCCTAACAAGGAAGATGTAGACCGCAATGAGGTCTCTCCTAACTCTCCTCCAGGCTGAACAATCCAAGCGACTTCAGCTACTTCTCATACATCTTTCCCTCTAGGGAAAAGGGAAATCTTTGTACCTTTCTCTGGACACTCTCTAACAGTTTTATATGTTACTGTGGCACCCAACACTGCACACAGTACTCAAGGTGAGGCCTCACCAGTGCAGTGTAGAGTGGGACAATCACTTCCCTTGACCAGCTAGCAATGACATTCTTGATGCATCCCAGGATATATCTGAACCTCCTGGCTGCCAAGGCACACTGCTGGCTCATTTTCAGCTTTCTGTCAGTCAAAACCCCCAGATCCCATTCTGTAGGGCTGCACTCTGTCTGCACATATAACCAGGGTTACTTCTTCACAGGTGCAGAAGCTGGCACTTACGCTTGTTAAAATTCATATTATTGGTGACTGCACAGCTCTCTAATCAAGATCTTTCTGCAAGGCCTCAACTCCCTCGACTGTGTCAACAGCTCTACCCAATTTGGTATTATCTGCAAACGTGCTAAACAAAAACTTCAAGTCCTTCATCCAAATTGTTTATGAAAACATTGAAAAGTTCTAAAAAGTAACCCTGCAGAACCCCACTAGTGAAAGCCCCATTTACAAGAACCCTCTGGGCCTGACCAGTCAACCAATTGATCACCCATCTTATTATGCTTTTATCTAACTGTATTCTCGTCATTTTGTCCAGAAGGATACTGTGAGAGACAGTATCAAGAGCTTTACTGAAACCCAGAAAGATTAAATCAACTGACTTCCTTTGGTCAACAAGCTGGCTGATCTTGTCATAGAAGGAAATTAAATTTGTTAGACATGACCTTCCCCTAGTTAGCCCATGTTGTCTCTGACCAATGACTATGTTGTCTTCTAGGTGCTTTTCAATAACTCCTAGAATAATCTTCATAATTTTACCAGGCACTCAAGTGAGACTGACAGGTCTGTAATTGCCAGGATCTTCCTTCTTGCCTTCTTGAAAATTAGGACCACATTTTCCAGTTTCCAGTCAGATGGGATCCCTCTGGACTCCCAAGGCCATTGAAAAATAATTGAGAGATCTTGTGATGATATCAGCCAGCTCTCTGAGTACTCTGGGATGTATTCCGCCAGGTCTCATGGACTTGTATGCATACAGGTGGAGCAGCAAATCCTGCGCAAGTTTGGGGTTAACTGGGTTATCATTCTCACAGTCACAGTCCTCCAATTACAGGCAGCTGGGGTCCCAGAGCTCATCACTGGAGTTAAAGACAGAGGCAAAAAATGCATTAAATGTGTCTGCTATGTCTAGTTTGGACAAATTATATGTGTCATTAATAATTAGGTTAATCATCACAATGAACATTGACATTCACTCAGACATTGATTAATCTATGTAGAGTACTGAAGGTTGTTTTTTTTTTTTTTTTTTTTTTTTCAACACTGTTTCAACAAACAAGAAATTAAGATGCATCTGCATAAATCTACTGTTATTAACAAATTTTCATGGCTCCAGAAGATTCTTGTCCTTTTTTTTTTTTTGTTTTTTCCCACAAGTGGGAAGTATCACTATTTCAATGTAACAAATTGAGAGTTTCAGATCCTGAAGATTAAATTATAATATTATTCCATTGTATCTGATGACAGCTTTTCCGGTAGAAACCAGGTGGCAACAGGTACATGCAGGTTGCTTTGTGTTATAAAATCATGGTCAGAAGAAAAGTAGAACTCAGATTCTAATAGATCATATCCTGATTCAGTATTCTTAAATGCAAGGTTATCTTTCTCTTATTGGCAGAATAAAAATTTGAACTTGAAGTGAATTTTTAGATTAATTAAAATTACTTTAACTTCACTTAGTAATATAGATATCCTATTTCTGGAAAAATATATATGGAAAATTTATTTTAGAGTTTAATTAATTTTGAGAGAGCTTCATTAATTTGATGTACAAATTACTAAAGTTTCCACAGCAGTCAGAGCAGAAGAATCAAAATACACTGGCTCACAAACTTCTATCTTTCCTAAAGATAGCCCTGTCTCTCTGACATTCAAAAAAATAATCTCAGATCTTTATTTCAAAAACATTTACACTTTAGTTTCACTTAAATAAAAAATCTCTAATTTCACTGTCCCACGTGTATCCTAGTTATGATTAAATGTATGCATGAATTCAGATTTGCAGGATGAGATATCCTCCAGGATGAGATAGAGTCTTCTATTTATTAAGAAAAAAAATATTAGTTTTCATACTAAGTGCAGCATAATGATATTAGAGTCAGACAATCGCACTCTCTGTCATTGTGTTATCTTTGCACATTAATATGGATGTAAAGCATTCCTAATTTAGTACAGTGCAAGCCAAACCTTACACATTACAAATACATCTGGTAGTTTTGTGATGCATAGAAATAGGTGAAGTTGAAAATGAAACACAACAAAATAAAATTTCAGATTTATTTTTACTTGATAAAATATCAGAACTTTATATTGGTAAGATATGGGGCCAGATCCCTAGAAGCAAAATTGTATTGCATACACATATTGTATCCCATACAATCCTGGTTCATCATTTGCAAATTCTTTGTGATGCCTGCTTTCTCGCCTCTAATGAGATATGTCATTGTAGATATTTCAGGCCACATCTTCTCTGCTGGTGCAAATTAGCATTGCATCATCCAAGCAGTATTGTTTATATAAAGTGAAGATCTGACATTAACTTTTAGCTCCTGAACCGAGCACAATTTTGACAACATCTGTTGTGCAGATGAACATGAAAGATAAAAAGGGAACATTTTCTTGCTTCCAATGTTACACTCTACTGCTATAGTGCACAAATGAAAACAGAATTTTGTTTTGTTTAAAGTTCAACTTCAATAAATAAATCAGAAAGAAAAATCATGAGAAGCCCAAGGAAGAAGTACAGAAGTACAGCCCCCCCGCCTTTTTTTTTTTTTTTAATAAAAAGTAATGTATGTTTTTATTCAAAATCTCAGTCTGGGTCAAAAAGATTAAACAATAGGCTAAGGTTTTTTTGTTTTTATTTTTGTTTTTATTTTAGCTGTAATAGCCATCTTGTGGACAGATATGCAGCAATGTACATTGATTTTACATTTCTTTTGGACTTCAGAGAAAGGCAAGAAGTAGTAACAACGATAAACAGGGAATTCTAAGACCCTGTATCAGGCATTTCTGATTTCTTCCAGGAATACGGAAGTTATCAAGGCCAAAGTTCAACCTTTACTTACTCTTTCTTCATCGATTCTATTTCTTGATATTTACTGTTCAGCAGGGATGGTCAGAGAATGTGTACATTAGGGTGAGTGTGAACCTGCAGTTCAGATTGCCCAGAACATCATGGCTCAGCTCTGCTTTTTTTTGGTATCTTCTCCGTTGTCTAGTCTTTCAGATTCAAGTGAACTATTGGATTTATGCCATAAAAACAGAGGTCAACACTAAATTAATGGACGTTTGTTTAGTCCATTAACTTATGAAGAGGTTAATTAATTTAAAAATAAAACAACAAACAAACAAACAAAAACAAAAAATCCCACTTGTTTCTGAATACATTTATTTAAATAAAAGCTGAAATTACCTGTTACAGAAAGACCAGTCAATTACATTTGTGCAACTAAGGAAAGAGAATGACCTATTATAGATCTTAGTATTAATGGTGCTTATTATGAAAGGACTTAAAGTCCAATGAAGAATGGAACTACATTATGCCATGCAATATAAGAGAAATTCCTTTTGTATAGTATTCATCATAATTTAACAAGTACACAGCATGTGGGACATTCTTAATAGCACCAAGATAAAACCATGACAGAAAGAATGAAGTAATCTCCCATTTGCTTTTTCTAGTATATACTTGCTAATGAAAAGTAAAATTCACAGTAAGAAGAGAGAAAGTAAGGAGCAAGGTTGCAGATATGATGCATATAAAATAGAAGTCCATTGAAGGAAATTAAGAGATTGTGGGTGGAGAGAAAGAAAGAGTTTGTAGTAAGTAGCTTCATACTCTTTTGTAACAAATAGCTCCATCAGAAGATGCCTTTCAGAAACGCAAGGGAGTTCTCTGACTACCCAGCCAAACTTGGAGTTTCTCCTTTTGCAGCAGCTACACTTACAGGCCTAAAACTAGTCTGTACTATCATCTGCAACAGAAAAACATAGTGCTGAGAACTATCAAGCATGTGATGTGATACCATAGACACATATATGGCTTATGAAAGAAACATGTTTTACACAGGAATAAAATGAGTTGTTTATTCATTATTCAGTTTACTATGTTGGTAGGCCCTTCCATTTGTTGTTATTGTTGTTTTCCTTTGACTTTTTACCTGCCAACACTTTATTTTATTTTATTTTATTTTATTTTTTCCATAGAACTATGGAACTATGGTGTTTTAGGTATATATTGTTACAGTATATCTTCATTTGTGTTTCTTCTGTTAAATAACACTAGAATGAAAAACAAAGTGAGGATTCAATTAAAGTAATCCCAGAAGTAAAATCTTCAAATCAGGCTTTAATTTCATAAAGTCTGGGATAATCCAAGAAATCTTTTATATAAGCTTTACTTAATATATACCTATTTCAAGGTTCTTTTATTTTTTATTTTATTTTATTTTATTTTATTTTATTTTTTTTAGGAAAATAAAATATTGGAATTATTGGGTAACTGTACAGGTTTAAAACTGCATATTACATACACTGTGCACACAATATTTTCTTTAGCAAATACAGATTAGAAATAGACTGCAGCAAATCTAATAAATCACATGAATGGTATCACAACTGACATGTCTTAGAGTCATTATGTGTAATTGGCTAATGGTGTATTTATTGTTGTGCTATTGGATCACCCTCAGGGATAATTCCAATAAGTTTTGAATCTCCAGAAGGACTTCTCTACAGAAGTAAAATAATAGTAGTAGTAGTAGTAGAAGAAGAAGAAGAAGTAATAGTAGCAGCAGTGGTAAATAATGCTTAGTAATTATTTTTATTTAAATTCATTTCAAAGTAATCAGTCTGTCTTGAAGTTTCACTGCAGTTTCAAAAAGTGATGAATTTGATGTTCTCTGATGCCTTGAATTCCCCTCTCGAGCCAAGAAAAGTGATTAGAAAAGGAAATGAAGCTCCAAAATTCAGAGTTCATGAAACACTCAGTATTAAAAACATATGTGGTGTACACAAAGAGGATCTCAGCCAGTGCCCTCTAGACGTGCGTGACTATAAATGATTAAAATTCTTATTCTCAGGAAAAAGAATCAGCTTAGTATACTGAAAGCATAGAAGACTGCTCTGTAAATGTAAAAGATAGCAGATACTGGGATGCAATTGTCAGGTATGTAGTGAGTCTCATTTACTGAGGGGAAAAAATAAAACAAACAAACAAAAAAACTTCTATATTTTATCCATGGATTTGTACATGTACCTTGAAATATATTTTCCTTATTTCTTGTCCAAAAATTCAGAATTTACAGAAATGAATTGGTCTATTGGGGAACTTGAAAATTTCTGAACTCATTTGCTGGACAATGGACACATAATAATAATAATAATAACCAAGAAAGCCCTGATGAAGGGAAAGGAAGGGAAAGGAAGGGAAGGGAAGGGAAGGGAAGGGAAGGGAAGGGAAGGGAAGAGAAGGGAAGGGAAGGGAAGGGAAGGGAAGGGAAGGGAAGGGAAGGGAAGGGAAGGGAAGGGAAGGGACCCAAGCCCTTTGAAGAAGTTTTTCAAAAGTAGATGTTTTCAGAAACCAGATACATTTAGGTTCAGGGTAATTATTAGTAAGCTAGAGAAAAAGATATTTAGAAAATAATTTAGAAAAGTAAAAACAAAAACAAAAGAGGACAATCAAAGAAAACAAAAACCAAGCCAAAAAAAAAAAAAATGCACAACACCATTGCTCACTACTAGCTGTCAGATAACTATCTAGTCCCCAAGCAATGAAGCAATGGCAGTTTTATTGTTGAGCATGATCTCATACAACATAGAATATTCCTTTGGTTGACTGGGGTCTGCTGTCGTAGCTGTGTCCTCTCTCAGGTTCTTGTTGACAGGACAACATAAGCAAAACAGTCCTTGGCTGTGTAAACACTGCTCACTTTAAACTAAAAAATTCAGTTTTCATTACAAATCCAAAACTTAGTACCATTCAAGCTAGAATGTATGACATCTCTCTGGCTTCTACGTTTGGACATGGAAGGAAATGCAACACAAGATAAAGTGTCTTATATCTGATCTGGCTTTAGATAAATAATAAATATCACAAGGGGATTTTTGTCCTCATGGATACAGGAAAATGTATCAGGAGAAAATCCAGTGAACTGGACTGAAAAGACCAAGACAAGTTAGATTACCACATTTTATTGTTATTTCACTTTGTTATTACACCACGAAATTAGAGTGCTGTGAATAAATAAATAAATAAAAATGATGATTTGTTTATTCTTGTATAAATTTCTGTTTTTTCCTCTTCTTCCTAGGCATGTTTTACTTCTGTAAAACCTTGACCAAATATATCAGACCTGAATATATAATCTGTGAAGTTTATTCAAAAAATCGTGTTATTTACAGTGCTTTCTGAGAAAAAAAAATAAAAAATAAAAAATCTAAAAGCTTATAGATTCTATCACAGATCACCTACAAACAAGTTAATCAGGCTTCTAATGACTCGTTTGGCATTCAGTAGTGTGAGGAATTAGAAATTAGAAATAGTAAAAGGCTGGGTTAGTAAGACTTTAAAATAAATTATATTAAAATTGTTCTACTGTCCGTAAGGCACAAAATAGAAACAGAACAGAAGTGGTGTTTAGAATATTTAAACTTCTCTGTCTTGTCACATTAGTCCATCCAATATTGAAAGATGTTTTCAGTGAGGATTTTCTTAGTTCCTAGAGATAAGACATTATCTGATCCTTCAATTATCTGATCCTTATAGACAAGACTTTTCTGTCCAAAATTTCAGGGAGTCAGAAAATTGAATCCATAATTGTGAAAACAAAACAAAACAAAAACCCTGCTGTAATGTACTTATGAAACTCTTTTTGAAACTTAAGATCTGCTAAAGAACTAGAGGGATTGTCATGAATTTGGGCTAGTAGAACTTGAAGGTGTCTGTTTTTTTTTTTTTTTAATTTTTTATTCCAGACCAACCAGAAATGATGGCACTGATTAATTATTCTTTAAAGAATTAAGTGATATCTCTAGATCTGCTATCCTTGTCCTTATGGGTGACTTCAAATTCCCAGACTTTAACTGGGAATATCTCACAGGTGATGCAAACATCTTCAGGAAATTCCTAAAGAATGTTGATGATAACTGCTTGGTACAGATACTAAGGGAAATGACAAGGAAAGGTGCCTTCCCAGGTTTATTGCTTATAAATAGAGAGGGTCTCATAGGTGAAGTGGGAATTGGTGACAATTTTGGCCACAGTGAGCATGAAGCAGTCAAGTTTAAAATCTTTGGTGATAGGAGAAAAACTGTTACCAAACTTCAACCCTGAATATGGGGAGAGCAGACTTCAGGCTGCTCAGAGAACTAGTCAGTAAGGTCCCCTGGGATTCTGCTTTTAAAGTGTTGGAGTCCATCTGTGCTGGTCAATTTTAAAGGCTATCTCAATATATAAATAAATAAATAATTAAATAAAAGTAGCAAGCAATTCCAAAGTGCCAGAAATCAAGTGCCACAAAGTGGGACAGAGGGCTGGCTTGGCTGAACAGGAATCTTCTAGAGCTTAAGTGAAAAAAATCAGTTTGTGGACACTGGAAACAACGTCAGACAACATGATAGCACTGCTCTCCATTGCAAGGAGAAAATTTATATGGCCAAAGGTCAATTAGAATTGAAGCTAGATAGTACTTTGGGAGACAACAAAAAGGGATTTTTTAAGTATGTTAACAGCAAAAGGATGACCAGAGATGGTCCATTACTTGATGAGGTTGGTCACCTCACAAATAGGGATGCCAATAAACAGAGATGTTTAATGCATTCTTCACCTTTGTCTTTATGACTGATGATGGGTCCTGGGCATCTTCATAATGAGAGCTCCCCTCCTCCTTCCTCTTTCTTACCTTATATTGCTGAGTATAACATTGTATGGTATGGAATATCACTTTGATAGGTTTAGGTCAGTTACCCTGATGATTTCGCCTCTACATGTCTTGCCCACCCCCCAATGTACTGGCTTTAGGTAGGTTTGGGGACAGTCTTGATGCTGTGCCAGCATTGCTCATAGACGAAGCATTGCCATGCTACCAATGTTCTTGTAGCTACAAGTGCAGAGCAGAATGCTGTATGGGATGTTGCAGGGAAAATTCACTTCATTCCAGCCAGCCCCAGAACAACAGGCCAGGCTCCAAGGCTTATAGGAAACATGGTTTCCTTGAGCTGGCTACAAGTCACTTAGTGGGGTTCCCCAGGGCTCCACTTTGGGGCCAGTTCTCTTCAATGTTTTCATAAATAACTTGGATATAGGACTTGAAAATGTACTGAGCAAGCTTGCAGATGATACTAAATTAGGGGCAACTGTTGACACTCTCAAGGGCAGAGAGAGATCTTGGTAGACTAGAGACTGGGCAATCACCAGCTTCTTTTTGTTGACCAGTTATAAGACCCAAGGGAACAGAATGAAGATACTTCAGGGTAGGTTCAGACTAGATATTAGAAAAGGCTCTTCACTGAGAGGGCGGTTCAACACTGGAACAGGCTCCCCAGGGAAGTGGTCGCAGCACCAAGCCTACCAGATTTCAAGAAGTGTTTGGACAATGCTCTCAGAACCATGGTTTGACTTTTATGTAGTCCTGTGTGGAGCCAGGAGTTGGACTCGATGATCCCTGGGGGTCCCTTCCAACTAAGGGTATTCTATGGCTGTGTAATTTTATGAGCTGTAATGTTCATAAATGAAAAATTCCTTTTAAAAATAATTACTCCAATGATGTTCTGACAAGCCTTATGAAAATAAATTCACAGAGGATTTTTAATTCTTCCAAACTGTAAGACTTTGATTTATCTTTGCAACCCAGGCTGGAAGTTTTTTGTCCATAGTAATTGCTTGCTTACTTGTCTCTCTCTTTTTTTTTTTTTTTTCCAAGAAAATGGAAAAAAATTGAAAATGTTATTTTATACTTGTGGTTTGTGTTCCTCCAGCTGATCATTATAAGCCAGTCTCCCCATTCTCTTCACCCCCTAAACAAACAAAACCCCCTCATCACTCTGTTCAAACTACCTAGTTAGAAAAAATAGATAGTGTGCACTTTTGTCAACAGGGAACAACGTAGAAAACAATTAGCTCTATAAAGTTCCATATTTTAGCGAATAACAAGTATATGGTAATAAAATTACAATGGCCTGTTAAATTGCTTTTTCTCATGATAATTTCTTTTTAAATTAACATGATATCTAAAATTCCAAGATGCATTTTTTAACCTTTAGAGGAAGGAAAATAAGTTTAACATGTAAAGAGATCATCAAATCAAATTGGAAAGTGTGGTTCACTTGCTACAATTTTTAATGCTGACGCACAAATAAAATCTGCAACAAAGCCTCATGTCTTAATTAAAATCACACATTTCCAATAAAACTCTCCAAAGGCAGCAACTTAAGCAACATAATTAACAGAAAACAGTAATTCTGGAGCTTAATTTTATGGTCCTAAAATGTGTTCTCATTGTTTTTTGCTTTTGCTTTCAGTTTTGCTTTCATTATGCTTTCCTATTACTTAAAAGTGGTTTATTTTTAATTTGAAATAAACATCCAAATGATGTAATGGATACATAAAAGAATTATTATTATTATCATCATCATCATAATTATCACTATGGTTATTATTATTTAGAAAATTAAATTACAGGGAGGATTTTGCCCTGGTGAGAAGCAACTGACTGGACCAGTGGTATTTCAGCTCTTCCTATGACAACTGATATCACTGCAATGTGAATAAGAGGTCAGAAAGATGGCAGGATTCAACACTAAGTTAATAGGCATATTTGAGGATTTTTCTATAAATCTGTGTTTGCTAAACAAAAGCGCACTTCCCTCTAACAAAGTGGAGGTAACTTAGATTCTTCTCAGTCAATACATTCTTAACAGGGAGAGCAAACCCTTTAAATGGCACCTCTTAAAAAACAAATAATTCTGAAAAAAAATATATATATATACAAATCAGATCCATTCCAGATTTGTTCCTAGATTTGTTTAGGCATACCAAAAGTAAAAGTAACAGAAGGAACCAAAGAAACTTATGACTCTTAAGATGGGAGAGGGAGAGGGACAGAGAGAGGGAGAAAGAGAAGGAGTGAAAGAGGAATGGAAAGAAAGGATTGTAATCTTGAAAAGTTACAACTGGAATGATTGAGATATAATTATTGGAACTGTAAAAATGCATTTTTTACATTACTGTTCTTATTTATGGTGAATTCAGTGATATCAGGTGCTAGACAGATGCACCTTCCTACTTTGCTAGACAGTTGTAATGAACTGACGCAATTATCCTATCCTCCTTCAAGCCTTGCCTTCAAGCTTCCTAAAGTCCAAAGATGCTGTGTCATTCTCATAAGCAAAGAAAGAAGCAGAAGACATTTGTATAAGTGTAGCTTGTAAATTCCCAAGGAATCATTGGTATCATAATATTGTCAAGAAGTTAGTGTAAACTCAGTTTGGCACCCACTGTGATACTTTTTGCTTTGAGAGATGGCTTATCCTAGACATAGAGAATCACAAATATGAGGAGCATGTTACAGGATAGCTTTTCTGCCTTTCTAAACTATGTCCTGTGTTAATCTGTCTGGCCCATCTGGTAACTTTCAAAAGCAGTACTAAAAAGGCAATTCTATGCAGCAAAAGTGTGAGAAAGAAATTCAGAAGCACCGTCCCTCTTTTTACAGACAGAGAAAATTACTAGAGTGCAGTTGGTATTTTTCATTATTGAGAACATACAGCAGCTTACTTTCACCAAGGCTAATTGATTTTCACAGCTGGTGCATGAAAAGCTAAAGATGATATGAAATTTGAAATGGACCCTTGTCTAGCCCCTGAAGCTTTTGGTATCTGTGGAGACAACAACAACAACAACAACAAAAATAATTTGGAATTGGAGATCCTAACGCATCCAAGAATAACTTCAGGTCTGTGGGATGTTTAAGATATCTATTAGTTTGTCCATGTTGCAGGTAGTTTACAAGGAAATAAGGTTGAAATCCTTTACAAGGATTTCATTTAGGAACATAATTTTTCTCATGGATTTGCTAAAAAGATTAATAGGATTTTGACACGTGACATAATTGTCTACAGTGTGCAACATCTTACAGAAGAAAAGTTTTGTTATTCATTACAGTCAAAAACAGATCACATAGCTGAGAAGTCTGCTATAGCTATCCCATCATTAAGAGGAGGGTTTGTCTGCAAAAGAAAAGACCTTTCAACTGTGGAAGGAATAAATCAGGTACTTCTGTAAAAGTCATTCTTTCATATCACTTAATCTTGTTCAGTATATCAGATTTCTTTATGTGTGGTCAATCTTCCTTACCACTGACAAAGAAATCAGTGGTATACACACATGCAGACTGCTGGAGTTTAAGTATGTACCCCCATCTATTATTTAATGGTAAAGAATTTATTATCATTAGTAATTCAAAATCAGTTCTCTCTTGATCCATATGATATTTGTTTTCTACGTGATCTACACAATGGAAATAAATATCTTTTACCCTTTAGATTTAAGAGAGTGGAAGGGCACTACTTAAACTGTCACAACATCCTCAGCTTGTAGCTGTGCCATGACTTCACATGAGCAACTTTAAACCAGAACTCATCTCTACTTGACTCACTAGTAAATAATTCATAATTAATCTTGCATTTTCCTCTTTGGGAATTCATTATTATGCTTCAACATGAAATAGCTCCTGAAAAATAATTCAAATTAAATGAGATCACAGAATCACAGAATGGTTGAGGTAGGAAAGGACCTCTGGTGATCATCTAGTCCAAATCCCCTGCCAAGCAGGGTCACCTAGAGCACATTGCACAGTATGACATCCAGGCGGGTTTTGAATATCTCCAAAGAAGGAGACTCCACAACCTCTCTGGGCAAGATGTTCCAATGCTCTGTCACCTTTACAATAAAGAAATGTCCTCTCATATTCAGATGGAACTTCCTGTGCTTCATTTTGTACCTGTTGCCTCTTGTCCTGTTGCTGGGCACTATTGAGGAGTCCATCCTCATTCTCTTGACATTCTCTCCTCAGATATTTGTACACAGTAATAAGATCTCTTCTCAAACTTCTCTTCTGCAAGCTAAACAGGCCTAGCTCTCTCAGCCTCTCCTTGTATGAGAGGAGATCTTATAAGAATTCATATGTTGACAAACACTATCAAGAGACAAATTGGAGGAAGAGTGCAAACATTTAGACAATGGCTTATAAAACATTTAGTACTCAAAATGCACCAGTGATTTTATTATAGAAATGTAACACAATTTTGCCATATATATTGATCTTCTGCACAGATGTTTTACCTCTTAGTGTAAGAAATTCAGATGTTCTCTACTAACCTTTTTTTTTTTTTTTTTTTTTTTTTCCCATTGTGGGTAAATATGGCTTACTGTGTTACCGTGTCCTGTGAGCCCCTTCACAGCTGGCTTCTCTTTCTCTTAGACAAAAGAATCAGATGTAGTTTGATGGTGGCCGTGTCAGAAATCTGTAGCATCAAATTGGGATCTAGCCTGGATTACTCCTCCTGGGATCCAGCCAGAATGTTCATGAGATTAACTCTGTGCTAGTTAGACAGTTACCAGGTCCAGTGCAAAAGGGAGTCCCAGATGAAAATGAATAGGCTAATTGTAATACCTAAGTTATAATTTATAATAAATATGGCTTTTGGAAATAGGATCTGATCATTTGACTGGCACCTTTGTAATAAAGAATCTTGTATTCATTCTGTGCCACCAAGTTCACCTGATTCACTTCACATTTGAACCCTAGTAAAGACCAGTATCATATTGAAGCATCACATACAGGGATCACAAAAAACTGAAATCACAAAAAATAGCTGTTGTTATGGGAGGTGAGGGAAAAATCTCAGACACTCCCCTAGAGTAAAGGGAAGAGGACAGGGAGGGAGGAATCCAGTTTCTTCTTTCTCTGATAGACAGTGGAAGGGAAAGAGAGGTCTGGAAAACATTTATACACAAAACAGCAGTGAAGTAACACTTTTAACAAGGTTGAATTGGGTGGGAAAGGTGAATATATGAGATTGCAAACATTTTGAGAATATAAATCTTGGAATAATTAATGATTGACTTCCTCTTCTCAACAAAGCCATGTTTTTTTCTCATGCTCCATTTCCTTTCAGCTAACATACTCTAATGAAATACCAGTGCCTTTCTATTTCTGTGTTGTACAGATGTCCTTTCTCACTTTGACTCCTCTTGTGGCTAATTTGTCTTTCTGATTATACAATTATAGGAACATTGCACTTATCCTTGTTTCACCACTTTCATTTATTTCTTTCTGTCTATAAGACCTGTCTTTTTTTCTCTTTTCTCTCTCTCACTCTTTTTTTTTTTTTTTTTTTTTAATTGACTCCTATGAAAATATATTACAGACACAATATAAACGAAGGTTAGGGGGGTTTAGACACTGTCTCAATTAAAATGTTAGACACACAAGTTAATCACAAGAACACAAAATGGGTCTTTTGACCCTTTGAGGCCCGATAAATAGATTTATAGTTTTGATTCCTTATTTTCTTCATCTCCTAAGGAGACTTTAGTTAGAAGCACTTCCTTGAAAGTAGATGATGGCTGTACAGCAAAAAAAAAATCACCTATTAGGCTAATGTGTATAGCCCAAGTAGATACAGAAGTGTAATAAAGTCCAATGAAAGAAAAAAAAAATCCATTTAGCATCATTTTAAAATATGGAGAGGGAATATGGGAAAATTTGATGAGAAGTTGGCCTTGATGATCCTTGTGGACTCGATCATCCTTGTAGATCCCTTCCAACTTGGGATATTCTATGATTCTATGAAGAGATTACTTGTAATAGATAATTTCCATCATTATGATCAATACCTGCACAATTGCAGCTGCAGCTAACAGGACAACTGAGTTGTAAGTTTACTGAGCAAGTAAATGTATGAATGTGAATACTGATACTCAGAGGAATTTTGTTCCGAACAGCACCATTATAACTGAGATAGAACTTTTCAACACTATAAATCTGACTGTTTTGCAAATGATCTCGGCACAAGTTATGCGTATTCCATACAGGAAGGCTAGGGGGCTGAGTGTATCATAGAAGTAACACTGATAAAGACAGATGGAAGCTAAAGATCTGAATTTAAGTGTTATTACACACGGAGAATTTTCATTTCAAGCTGTTGTCACTTAGTGAATTGATGTACCGTGTAAGATTTCTCAACCTTCTGAGGGCTAAAAATGATAACATGAAAAAGTTATGTAATTCCAATGAAGGTTGCAAACTGCTCAAATATATATATATGTATCATTATATAGAAAGGAAAATGTCTGATAGTATGCTGTATCTTTCAGCTGCTTTCAGTATTTTCTTTGAGTGGTTAAAAATCCCGTTTTTCTTTTGTTTTCCTGCTCTCTGTGCACCTTTTCTTCTGTCATCACATGGGTATCTTTGCCTTGAGAGATTTTGAAGAAATCCTTATATTGTAACTGCTCTTCTTTAGGAAGCAAATATTTGTTACTTCCTGGCCCTCAGATTCTCTCTTTCTGAAACAAAATATTTCCAGTTACTGTTATCTGATATTAGGACAGAGATGAAAATCTTCATTTGCTTTTTCAACACTACAACTGCTCTAAATTTGACTTATTTTCATTCACATAGACTTAGAAGCAAACTTTATACTATTCAAACTTTATACATTCAAAGAGCAATTCCAAAGTAGGCAAAAGCTGAGGACCTTCTGTATCTTTCCCATACTACATCAATGTGTTTATGTCATAGGCATTCTGTGGTTGATCTGTATTAGTGTGCCTGGTAATTCATTAAGATGTTGGAAATCTCAAGTTTGTTGGGTCCCACAGCCTCTAAAGAATAGCCCTTGGCTATGCTCCAGCTGTATCATATAATCATTCAGATGTGATCACAGATTTGCAATGTGAGAGGAACTGAGACTTTAAAGTTATCAATGAATCTATTATAAAAAAAAAAAAAAAAAAAAAAAAAAAAGTTAATAGTAATTCTGGAGCAATTTCTATACTCCAAAGGCATAAACGGCTTATCTCTTGTAATTGTTCTGGTGGAGGGTATAGTCTTATACTCTTACTATGTATGAGGGTATATATAAAGTATAGAAAAAACTTTAGAATATGCTGATCCTGAAGCTAAACTACCATTACGACAAGGAAGCTTCACCTAGATTGCAAATGGAGTAATATTCATCCAACAGTCCTGTTTCAACTTTGCATATGAGAAATGACACAAACTGCTGCTTTTTCTATATTGTAGATATGCAGTCACCCCAGTCTCCCTTTATAGCCACAGAAGATGAAAGTAGACAGACTAGAGGATACCACCCATATGAATGACAGTCCAAGAAAGAGAAATCCTCTCATGGATTATAGGAATTGTTTGGATACTTCACTTAAATGTAAAAATTGTGGTTCTCTGCAATTTAAGTTTTTAGATTTTCTGCCTTCATCAGTGACCTGGGAATTCTAAAAATCATCAATTCTTTGTTTTGTTTCCGTGTAAAGATTTTTCTCTAACTTAGTTGTTCTGGACAATCAGAAAATTGCTTCATTCACAGTTTCAAATGAACATACCTTCCCCTCCCCTCATTGCCTTATTCATTCAAGATTCTATTATTTATAATTATGGAAGGAGAAACATTCTGGTGTGATTCAATGCAATAAATGAATAGTTAGACTTTCTTAAACAGCATATCTGAATTTGGATTTATCTAAGGGAATCTGGGAATCTAACTTGCTAAACTTTGTATGTTAGGATTAGGTAAGAAGACTGCAGCAAGAACAACCAGCATACGCTTATATATATATATATATATATAACACGTGTACATATATTTATATACTATTAATTCTTGCTGCTGTAATTAAAAAAAAAAAAGGAAAAAAAAAACAGTAATATATTGTAATTATAAACATCTCTTTAAATACTTATGTCAGGTCATTAATATAGCACCTGAGTTTGGTGCAACATGTCCCCACAAAGCAGATGGGACCCTGTCAGTTTGGCAATAGACCAATGAAATCTGCTGTTAGGCATTATCATAGCCTCCATGTTATTACTATTAGTTTACCTTCAGTGAGGGAGATAGCACGAGACAGATGGTAATTAATTCTGGACAGGTCAAAAGGAATTACTGTGAAAAGAAGAGAGAAACGTTCTGGACACTAGGGCTCCTGACTTCTGTTGCTCAATGCCTCTGGATCTTAGGAGGGAAAAGTCACCGAATATATAGGCCTCCGTTTAGCTACATGTAAACTGGATGTGACACAACCCACCTTACAGCAGGTTTAATATTACAGTAGCAGTAAGTATAGGACATTGATAAACCAGTTTAAAATATAATGCTTTGAAATTTTTGAAGTTTAAACACATCTTGTGAATATATTTAATATTATTTGATAGCACACTTGTTTGTTTGTTTGTTTGAAAGTGTTTGCCTTACCTCTAACTTCAGTTGTAAATTTTGTCTTATCATCTTCCTAAAGTCTACTTCTCCTTTTTGCTGCATCTGCTTCACTGTAACTGTCACTGGGGCACTGAGAAAGGACCAGATTATGAGCTATGAACTTTAAATGTTACTATGAATATAATATAAAGAAGTGCTTGTTTTGTTTTGTTTTGTTTCATTTTCCTCAGCTGTATAATGTCTGGCTGACTCACTTTTTTCTGTATAAGGTGGAACACCAGTCACTTTTAAATACCAAGATAGTATGTTACATAACTGTATATGAGCTGCTATGCTTTTTGACCTTAGAGTAGAAAAACACAGAAAAGCTTTTTCCAGAGGGGGTATCTAAAGTAATTTCAAACTCCTTTTGGTAATGTGACTGTTGACACAGTAAGACTAATCACCAAAAGCATCACCTCAGTTCTTCATTAAAGCACCTTTACTGAAATCAGATGCATTCTTGACTTTTAGCAGAGAAGTAGAGATATACTTCAAAACTTCACTTTTAGATTTTTTTGAGGTTTTACTCTCATTAATATGTGAGTGAGTGCTTTTGATGACAAGAGAAATCACTGAGGTCTACAAAAGAGGACCTAAAGGGCATGACCTAAGAGAACTGAAGAGCTTCCCTTACACATCTCTTTCCTAAACAGAGGATTTTTATTATTTTTTTAATGGTTTTTTGTTTGTTTGTGTTTTTTTTGTTTGTTTGTTTTTTCTTGGTTGGTTGGTTTATTTTTTTCCCCTCCAAATACACTACCATCAAATTCTATTAATCCAACGTATAGTTCCAAAAATGTCTCAGATTGTGTCAATACACAATTGTATATCTGACTGATTTTCAGTTTTATTTTTTTGTTATTTTAACTTGAAAATGAACCTTATCTTAATAAAACTGATTAAAGATTGCTACAACTATTAGAGATTGGAAGATGATTTTGCTTAAACAATGATAATACTTCATCCTCACTAATCCTGAAAAGAACTCCTGGAATATAACTGTAAAACAGTCATGAGGCCTGGACACCTTTGCTCTGCTAGAGCTTAAGCACAAGCTTGACATTGTGATTCAGTCACTAATTGATGTGAAAGGATTGGCTATTCCAGCTTTTTAGCTCCTATGAATCTTTGCTGACACTTCTTAATCCTGACTTCAAACATTCCACTCACTGCACTCTTTTGATCAGAAAACAGTAATCAAAGCAAATTGCTTGCTAGCTTTACAGTACTAACAGCTACCCAAAATATACCAACAGAGCCATCAAATTACTACATTTCCTAATTTGCACTATGACCTGGACTGTGAAAAGGAACATACATATGTGGTTTTGGCTTATTTGGGGAAGTTGTTCTTATTTAAATTTATCTAGCTGTGTTGTTTCTGTGGGAGAGGAAAAAATTATTTTCAGCATGAGTTATTCACAATGTCAAATTTAACTGAAAACTAGGCAAAACATGATTCTTGCATGATTCACATATTCAATTAAAGACTACAGGGAAGTTTTCACTTTTCCTTCACCTGCTATCATTTTTGTAATGAAAACTGTTAACTTCTTCATCTGCATTGGAGTTTAATTTCAAGGTACCTAACTCAAGAGTATATATTTTTGTAAGTGGTGACAAGGCTTTTGATTGGATGAAGAAAATAAGTGTTGCAAATTCTTGCTACAAAAAGGTAATTTTCATAGCTTGTTTTTTGGCACACCAATAGTCACCAAAGACGTGGCAAAAGTTCTGTAAATAGCTCATAGTTATACAAGCTCATGGAGCTCATATCATGCAGCAAAATATGCAACAGTTTAAATTTAAAAAGTTATATACTAAAGCATTAATTGAAACTTAGATCTCAAACACTTATATATGTGATAATAAGATAAAATAGTGATCTCATCTGACATTGCAACTTAAAACAAGTCTTTATGGTGGACTCATGCTATGAATAAGATATAAAAGAGTTTTTTCTCCCAGGTATATTACTCTATTAGTTACTATGGGACTAGATTGATTAGATCTAAAGATAATACTGCTACTTATTTAGACAAATAAAGGCCTAATTTGAAAGTAGTAAGTGAACAAGGAAAGCAAGTTAGAAAAGGAAAGATCAAAGCACTGTAGACAAGAATGCAATTTCAAAGTTCAGTTAGGGCATTCTTTTTTTTTTTTTTTTTTTTTTTTTTAGTCACACATCCTATATGACCAAGTGTATGACTGTTAACAGCAGGCATGTTAACGCAAGCTTTCTGGGTTACCGAGGCTACAAACTGCAGATCTCAGCAAAGCTGTGCATTTAGGGCATTGAAATGAGCCCTTTTTCCCTTGGGAGACCAACCTCTAGCCCTATAGCAAGAAAGTCAAAAGCTTGATGAGCTCATCTGAGACAACTGTGAGGCAACAGTGATCACATATGGCAGTTTGAAGTGGGAACATTTGAGTTATTTCAACTGTTAGTGGTATTTCAAGGAAATTACAACAGGCTGCTCTGTATAAACATCGTAAATTGGTCACAATAGCAAGAAGAAAAGGAATGTGTTGTCTCTTTCTCTTCCCTCACTCTAGACTGTTCCTCCAAACGCTGTATTACTTTCCCGTCATTTCACAAATTGAGATGCCAACAAACAAACAAACAAATCTACTATCAGTAGTCTATAAGTATCCTTTTTTGACAAGAAACCAAACCTTTCTCTTCTGTCTCCATATTACAAAAGAATGCTGCATAGTTGTTGACTTTTCAGTGGACTTTTAAAGCAGCATCAATCAATATATCCTTGGATCTTCCAGGCTAGATCAAAGTGCAAAATTATTCTATTTCTCAGCACTGTTAAGTTTCCAATTGTTTGTGTGGTCAGCAGCATACAAGTTTTTGCCAACTATGTTGAGACATGAATTCATCTAAAATTATGGTATAGTCATAGTTTCCAACTTACTTTTGAGATATAATTGAGTGATTGAATAACATAAGTATACATCTAAAAAAAAATAATGTTTAGACATATACATAAACAGTTTCTGTTAAATTACTTAATACCTCAGTAACACATGGAAACTTCAGATGAGTTAAGCATTACAAGAAATTCTCTGTCCAGTATTTTCCACAGAATAATAAGTGAGATCTAACAATGTGTATATGATACAAACAGTAGGATTCAATCATGTGTTTTAAGATTATCAGCCTTTTCACAAAGCAAAGAGAGAAAGCATGTTTATGTTTTATTGACATAAGTTAAAGGGAAAATGTAGGTTTGGCTTTGACTGTGGACTGAAGGGTATTTCATGTGACTGAATATTGCTTATACATTTGTAACTACATCAATTACCAAATTTAGTTTTAGGAAGGTCTAAGATGAATGGCTTATATTACTGTTTCTCCTTTAGCTTTTTTTTTTTTTATGTAAGTTTAAAAATCATCTAGGAATTTCTGCAAATAAAATTGCCTTTCTTGGCATTTAGGAAAGGCACTGATGTTAGTTAATGACTGATAAGAGATCTCTCCTTCTCCATAATTTCATGACAATACAGTCATGGATTTTGATCATTTGTTATCTACATGAAGTTCATAAAAGGCTTCTGGATAACTGCATGTTTGTTGTTGTTTTTATGTGATGTGTGGTTGCATATGAAATACATCTCACATAGACTGTTCTGTGTTAACTCATTATTTTAACCATGGGAAACAGGACAGATTGACCTTGGTTGTCCTCTAGAGAATTTTACTCCTAATTTGATTTGTTTTATTTTAGCTAATTCAGCAGTTCCCCAGGTTTATTTATTTATTTATTTAAAATTCCCAAATCTATTCTACTTGATTTATATGTTCTATTATGTTAATCTCTAAAAACAGTGTAACATTAATGGCATAGACATCACAATAATCGCAGAGATACCAAGGTACCACCAAGGGTTCCCAATGTAAGAACTGTCATTGCTTAGTATGAAGATGAACTTGAATGTTTTTCTTCCAAGAGTCCCTGTGACATTTTTGGAAGGGGAATATGACAGTATCAGTGACTATTCAAAACAAGAACCCATGGAAGAATCAAAAGAGAGAAGTTTTTATTGGTCATGGGGTTCAGAACATTCTGCTGCAGCTTAGCATGAGACAGCAGGTTCCTTTGTATGCTGACTGTCAGTAGTATTTTTAGAAAAATCTCATTTTCAAATGTTTCTTTTAAGAGAAAAAAGAGTTTTATCTTTTCTGTGGAAATTTCTTATTTCTGTAACCTCTGTCTTCCTTCTCTTTCTTGAATCCATGTCCTTTTCTTTTTTGCTTACCTGTTCTTGAAATAGTTTCCATAAGAAATTTGCCAAGACCTATTCATTACATTTATAAAGAGCCATCAAGTGTCAAAAGTCCAGCAAAGTGTCTGCAACTTGTAGTGAAGTCATAGGCAGAGCAGGCCTCATGAGTCAGAAGAAGAGTACAGGCTTTACTGATAAAGATGTTGGATGTCTCCAAGTGACAAAACTCTGGATTGTTAATGGGCCATTGGCTGGTAAGGATGAGCAATAAATACACATTGTCCTATTCTTGATTAGCTGATATGTTCTGAGTTTTTTTGTTGTTGTTGTTTTGTTTATTTTTTTTTAAGATGCATTCTGATAGAAGAAATGGTGATATAGGTAAGACTAGTAATATCCAAATAAAGGAACAAGAAAAAAGTAAAGCTTTCATTTTTTTTTTTTTAATTTTTTTATTTTATTTATTTTTTTTACTTCTGAATTTTACTTTTGCCCAGCTGAATACCTGAAAATTATTTCAGTATATCTGCTCTTACAACTTATTTTTCCAAATGTGCTTCTGGGTAGACATGTGTATGTTTTAGATAAGAATGATTTCTAATGTCATACTTGAGATGCTGAGTAGAAGTTGTTTAGTCATTTGTGAATCATCCATTTGAAAAGAACATTGGAAGCAAAGAATGGGGTAAGATTTGGGGTACTGTGGCTCTCGAATCTCTCTTTACAATGGAGGATTATCTGGTCTGATATTTGACTGCTAACCTAATTATTCTTCTAAACAGGTATTATTCAAAACTTTGGATTTAAGCCTCCCATTTAAATACACTAACCTGCAGTCAAATTCACTTAATTGGATAAATCACAAAAATAGTCAAGCGCATGTACAGCAGTGATGGATAAAATGAGTCAAATCACCTCAGCAGTTCTTAGAGGTAGTCACCCCTGCAAAGTTATAGATTCTATGATTGCTCCTTTCCTGAGGAGGGATGCCAACACAATTTTTTAAAATAGTAACAAATGAAGACATCAAAATTCAACATTGCACCATATTTCACCAACAGAAGATGCCATGTTTTGTGTTCAGTTCTCCACTTTTTGAGCTGAACTTCATTTACAATCTGAAAGCATGATACATCCATAGGATTAAAAATAATAACACTAAAATAAAATAAATAAATACAACCAACAAAAAACACACAAACCAACATTTAAATCTATGAATTTTCCAAACTAAAGAGCACACATTAACAAAATGTGCGCTCAATTATATAAGAATAATTTCCTTATGTTGGAGTCTATTAGATTGTGGAATTGTTTCTCAAGGGAAACTGTGGAATCCTAATAGCTGGAGGTAGTTTAAGCTGTGGGAAGGAAATTTTAACTGGTTAATAGGGCTGGACAATGATTTTAAACATTGTTTTTGTACTCTAATTTATGTGTAGTAAGGAGGGGGATATTCCATGTTGTACTGCTGTGACAAATTGCCTTGTGAGCTTCAAAATTCAGTGGGCAAAATGTGAGCAAACTGGGTAAACAGCACTGAAGGCAGATGTGAATATTTTACAGTGAATGTTTGTTCAGTATAAATATTTCATACAGGATAGCTACAGACATGCAATTCATACAGTGAAAGTTTATTTTAGATAGAACACTGAGCCTGCAAAATCTACTGCAGTAAAATAGTAATGCAATGATCTTTAACTGACAATCCTACTTCAATTAACAAAACATTCAGTATTCTTTTCTTTCACTTTCCCTTCTTCCTCCCCTGTATATTCCTTGGATATTTAATGCCTTACTTAGTGGCCTAGTGAGCATATGTTCTTGGTTAGGGACCATTGTTTATGAAATTGTTACAGGTTTCAGATTTCTATGTGGCAAGCAGAACACCCAGGCCCCTGGCTGGTAGCAATTGGAGCCATTCAGAGGTAAGTAAACATTAGAGTGAGGAATTTATGGGTCTACAGTTCAGCTCTATAGTACAGTTCTCAACATGTTTTTTTTTGTTGTTGTTTTGGTTTGGTTTGGTTTTCCTCTTTTGTGTGTGTGAATATATTGCTTGACTTCAAACACAGCTGAGCAGTACCTGGCTGTAGGTAGAAAAGAACAACATCTGGAAATAATAACTGCTTAGCCATTAGTCTAAAGCCTATAGTAAGCCCTAAAAGAATATTCAAGTTTAAATCAAGAAAGTTGTTCTAAGTGAATTGTCCAGAGCATCTCACCCTAAGCAAATAACTAGGATAAAAGAAACAAGGTGGAAGGAGACATAATTAGAGGACTGCAGTACAGCATTTCAGTTACTTAATGAATATGTGAAAAGGAAAGAAAATATATTTTTCTGGTCAGCCAAAAAGCCTATGAGTGGCAATTGGGATTATGTTAACAAAATTACACAGAAATGCACACACATAAAATAATATCCTTCCTTTGCCATGCCGTGTATCCTCTAGTATCACAGAATAATGTGGGAAATTTTCCCATGATATTAAGTTAATTGTCATTCATTTTTGAGAAATATCTTATTCTGGATGTTAGGGGAAAAATCCACAAAATCAAAGCTCCTTTCAACTTTCTTTATCACTTCCCTCTTCCTGAATGTACTGCACCTTTTAAGCTTATCTAACTGTCTTAAATGAGACAAGAAATAGATATAGGTTTTGCAAGCATGAATAAGAATGGTTCAGTGGATTTGTCATCATTAGTGACAGAAAAGTAATTATCAAGGCCACATACATATAAAACAATGGTGTCTGAAGACAATTATGCAGTCAACTTCACCATTATTTAGGCATACCCTGAGGCTAAAGAATCAAGATCTCAGAGAGTTCTCTTCTGAAAAGCTCTGATAGCTGTTTTTCATAGTTTTGGCTGGGATAGAGTTAATTTTCTTGGAGGCTTGTATGATCACAGTATACTGTGGTATGAATTTTTGATGAAAATAGCTGTGTTAAGATACCTATGTTTCCCGTTGTTGCAGGGCAGTACTTACACAGAGCCAAGGACTTCCTTATAGTAGGACTTTCTACTTCTCGTGACCCACGAGCATCGCCAACAGGACGTGCTAACAGGACAGACTTTTGCAGTTAGCGCAGGCAGTTTGCACAGGGCAGTTCAGGCAGGACAGGGAGGTGTGCAGGGAGGATCATCTCCTCCCTTTCATATGTCTTCATATGTCCCTTTCTCTTCCTCTCCTCGCCTCTGGGAACTCTACCTTTTATAATTCACCATAGTGGGCACTTGTCGCAGTGGCTGGGCTGAGGTAGCAACCCAAATTGAGGGGACACGGCCTTTTTGGGCTCATGTGGGCAACCAGGTGGATCCCCTGAGGGGCGAAGTAGCAGTCCAGTCTGGTGACTGTGGGGAGCTCTGGAATCTGGAGGTCCCCCTGGGTCCTGAGGGAAGAGAGGGCTGTCGTGGGTGCAGGTGTGCCCTACTTGAGAAGATGGCCAGGCTGCAGTGAGAAATCGGTAGCCTGAGGGGCTCCTGGGAGACTCTGAGGGAGACAGATAGGAAGTGTTAACCTGTCCCTACTGAGGCCCGGCAGCCCCTTCCCAAGTGCAAGGGGTAGTAGCCAATCCAACTGCTTACCTGCGGCACAACTCTTGCTTCTACTAATAAAGTGAAGAAAGAGTGGCTCCCATTTCACCTTTATTGGGTTACAGATGCTGAGGAAGAGAGATTAACTGTGGATTAACTCTTGTCGTTCTGATGGGCTGTGGAAGACCCATCTGAGGCACAACAGAAACTTGACTGGTGCTGGACAAATAAGTATTCAAAATTTCACTTTTTTGTTTGTTTTTTTCTTAAATCATCTGTTAGTTTATTCTGACACACAGAATCTCCTATTTATCTGTATAAAGAATAAGTATTTAAAAAAAAAAAAAAAAAAGTTGGTACTTTGGCTTCTTACCTGAAAAAAAACAAAACAAAACAAACAAAAACCAACCAACCAAACAAAAAACTGTTAAATCTCTTGGACCGTACAGCTGTGAAAATATTCCTGATACAAAAATATACTATTCACACACAATGAAATTTTACAACAAATGAAAGAGGGCACAGTATCAGTACCAATTCAACATGAAACAAGTTTCATCCTAGTCAGTATTTTATATGGTTTACCTCACTGTAGTACATAGAAGCACTCCAGAAATATATTAAAGAAGATGAACAGTAATATTTACAAAACAAATATGTATCAGGGAATTGCTACTTTTATTTTGAAAAGGAACTCAGTAAAAATTCAGAAAAAAAAAAAAAAAAAAAAAGTGCCAATCCAATTATTTGTGTTTGCTTGTTTATTTAGGCTGGAGAAGTAGAAAGTTCTAAGTTCTTCATAAGAGGATGAAAGGAGGATAATCACAGTAGTCATTTAAACAGTCATATCATTAACAGGATAAAGTTAACTCATTAATTTTACAGGAGACCTCTTGGTTGTTCAGGAAAATTTCATCCTTTTTCAAGCAGACTTTGCTTTACCTGAATTGGTATGTTGGGTTCTAGGCTCTTCTCTGACATGAGTAATTGAAAAAGCAGCATATTGATATGACACTTAATCTGTATGTTTCTTATTCCCTACACACTAAGCCTAACAGTACATCATACTGAAATGATCTACTTGACATTGCGTAACTCAGAAAAGAGTGAATGGTCTTTGCCTCTTTTAAATAAGGAGAAATTATGTAGTAGTCTAAATTTCTAAGTGAAAAATAGGATTGAAAAAGCATTTCTTCTAAACCAGACAAATATGCATTTATGTGTATCTTTATATGCCCCCACAGTATAATTATCGTAAGTTTATTACCTATCATTATGAATAGCTAAGAGAACAAAGCCCTATTAATTTCTATCTTCTCAAGAACTTTATCATAACGGACCAGTAAAGTACCTGACCTAAAACATTCTTTATTGGTCATATCCTTTCTCTCTGACATTGTTTCTGAGCTCTTGAACCAAAAGACAATTGTTTTCACTTACCCTTTACACAGGCACAACTTTCATTTACTTTAATGGGAGTTTTGCTTGGTCTGATTCTCTGACACCCATATGATGCAGAGGAGTAGATTGCAGAGATGTTTGTAATGGCCTTTAAAGCTGTCAAGAGCCCAAATGAAAATGATGTTATCTCAGAGAGAGCTTTTGTGCAGCATTTTATTTAGAGCATTGTCTGTGTGTTAACTCTCTCTCTAGTACACACATGAGCTAAATTCCTCTGCATATTCTGTATTTTCCTCCCTACTGCTAGTATATGCATCTGTGTTGCTGCTTTGAGTTTCTGTTCCTGATTTGAAAACAAAGGGATGTTGTTAGATGATTCAAAATCCTTCACCACAGCAGGATCCTCTGCACCGGACAGTTCAATTGGCCTATCAGCTTTGAGGGGACATATTCTTATGCAGTCCATAATGCTGACCATGCATTGAACTTTCAGTTTAGTAGTAATATCCAAAGCTATTTAATGATTACAGTCCCCCTTACCCTCAAGCACTAATTATAAAGTCAAATGGAAGGACAAACAAATTCCTATGACAAACACGGTTTAGACAAGAGCAGTATAGGTCCAGAAAGGTACAATTAACAAACAGGTATTCAGGACTTGTGCAAAGCATTTTACACTGTCCTGCTTGATATCCTTGTCTCTAAATTGGAGAGACATGGACTTGATGGATGGACCACTCCATAGGTAAGGAATTGGCTGGATGGTTGCACTCAAAGAGTTGTGGTCAATGGCTCAATGTCTAAGTGATCAGTAATGAGCGGTGTTCCTTAGGGTATTAGGACCAGCACTGTTTAATTTCTTTGTTGGTGATGTGACAGTGGGATCGAATGCACCCTTAGCAAGTCTGCTGATGATATCTAGCTGTGTGGTGTAGTTGACATGCTGGAGAGAAGGGATGCCATCCAGAGGGACCTTGAGAAGCTTGAGAGGTGGGTTTCTGAAAAACTCATGAAGTTCAATATGGCCAAATGCAAGGTCCTGCACCTGGGTCAGGGCAATCCCAAGCACAAGTACAGGCTGGGCAGAGAATGGATTGAGAGCAGACCTGAGGAGGAGGACTTGGAGATGTTGGTTGATGAGAAGCTCATCATGACCCAGCAATATGAACTTGCAGCGCAGAAAGCCAACTGTATCCTGGGCTGCACCAAAAGAAGTGTGACCAGCAAGATGAAGAAGGTGATTCTTGTGATTCTCCCCTTTGTCAGGGAGTGCAGTGATATGACAAGGAGTAATGGTTTTAAACTAAAAAAAAAAAAAAAAAAAAAAAAAAAAAGTAGATTTAGATTAGATATAGGGAATAAATTATTATTTACTATGAAGGTGGTGAGGCACTGGAACAGGTTGCCCAGAGAAGCTGTGGATGCCCCAACCCTGGAAGTGTTCAAGGAAAGCTTGCATGGGGCTTTGATCAACCTGGTCTAGTAGAAGGTTTCCCTGCCCATGGCAGGGAGTTTGGAACTAGATGATTTTTAAGGTACCTTCCAATACAAGTCATTCTATGATTCATTCTATGATTCTTCTGGAAAGAAGCCAGTAAAATCTAAAATGATTTTCTAAGTAACAAAATGGCCTATTGAAAGTCTAAACAAATTTTCAGTCTTCAGAAGGAGTGAATATCGTGAATGCTACTGTACTGCTAGTGTACTGTACTAAGGTTTTTTTTTGCCTTCTGCTACAGGGTTTCTTACAGTGAGCACTCTATAATCAAACTCTACAGGAGAATATATTTGGACACTGTTTCTTCTATGCGACTAAATCAAAGCCTTTCAATGTTTTTAGTGTATGGCATTACTGAATGAAAAAATGTGAAAACTTATTTTTAAGCTGTCATAGTGTATTAAATGAAATTTTGTATATAAAATCAAGGACTTCCATACATTATAGAAACTACCAAAAAACTCAATGATTTGTCCCAGTCACCTTCAGTATTCATGACATTGTTATATATTCCAAGTATGGTGCCACTGCAGAATGGCATCAAAGGCTGAAGGCTTTAATTCATCCACTGTTTCACAGGAGATATGAGACTTCATAAAATTTGGAACTAAGCAGAAATAACAATGCATGCTATTTTTAAGTTTCTAAAGTATAATAAGACCTTATAGAATGACTTAAGAATTACACAGTTGAGAAAATTCAAAATGTCTATGTAAATATGTCATTAAAAATTAAGGAACTCAAGATTTTTTTGTATAAATATTTTTCAGCATTTGTTCAAACACAACCATATCTGGTATCATAAACAAATGCCAACAAAGTGCTATGCATCTGGGTTTAATTGTCATTCCTGAGAAGTTTTTCAATGATAACAGCCAGAATTAATGTTGAGAAACCTTCATGAATTTGGAGTTGAATAAAATTTTAAATCTAAATGATCCAATATCCTGACAAAATAATTTATTTCAATATCAGACACAGGAATCTGGGCTGCAAAATCAGAAATGAACACTAAACATGGAGAAACTTTAATCACAAATAGAGTATTTTCTCACTACAATGATGTCTGGTTAGAATCTGTTTAGTTACCTAATTCCTTGCTTTGGACACATAGAAAGAAACAGTTTTATAGCATGGCAATTTTAGTGCGATGCTTGTGACCAAAAAAAAATGTGTGACTTCTATGAAGATCAAAATAATATGACTTTGATTGTGTACTGTTTAGTCAGAATTTACATTTTATAGTGTAATTAATTCAAAAAATGACTAAATCTGGTACAGGCATATAGATTAAGAACTGGCATATAGATGAGCTGAACATTACAGAGTTAGCAAGTAATAACAACCACTCTGATACAGGAGAAAATGCCAAATAAAACAAGGTAAAATCAACGCTTCCTTTATTCCCATCACATGCAGAACCTACAGAGAACTTGGTGATTATTTGTTTCATTGCGGTCAGGAGTGGAAAACCACAATTAAACATTAACATTTGAGAAAAAAAAAAAAAGGTTACAAATGTTTATGATATTTATTGTTATAAATAGGAAATGGTAAAAACATAGATTTTTTTTTGTATTGATCTTACTACATTGACTCATAAAGACCTGTGTGCGGGTGTCAGTGTAGATGTGAGTTTGTGTGTGCACTCTCCTCAGGAACTTTCCCTTCTCAGAGGTTCTGTTCCATTGTTGTCATCAGTAAATGTGTTCTCAGAGCATTCTTATTTTGTTGTTCCATAAAAAAGTATCTTCTTGTCAGCTTGGATAACAGATCTAAGTAAATCAAGGTCAGTTTACATCAACTTCTGTCTCCTTTATAATGAAAAGTGAGAGCAGATTCACATCTTTTAAAAACAACAATTTATGTTGCCATAGGAATATCATAATCTGAAAGACAAGTCAGTAAATACCTGTGATATGTAAGGCATTAATATTTACCTGGAAATTATATATAAATGCTCCAACCTGGTTATTCTTGTCTTCACAGTCATATGTACCAGCAGGAATTATAAATTGTTGTGTGATTTGGTCTAAAGGTAATGGAACTAGGGTGAGGTGTGGGACAGAACACTTATTTTCCTTCAAGATCTGTAAGCATCCATGGAAATAAAGAAATTTATGTGTTTGACACAGGATCTGCCAGTTAACATAACTCTATTTCTTTGAAGTTAAATTTTGATCAAAGGATGAAATCATTTCTGGATTTTAGTCCCAATAATTTAATAGATGCTTTTTTGTATTTTAGAAGTAATCTTCATGTAAAATTATCCATACTTCCAGAAGTTCCAATAATTTGTTGTCAGCATATACTTTCATATCAATGTCTTTATCTCTGTGATAGATAGCCAGGATTCAGCTAAAATTTTCAAAAATCGGTATTTACAGTGAACATCAGCTAAAACAAACAAACAAGAACATTTATGAGAATTAGTTTGTCCTCTGTGCAAACAACATATTTTTCTAAAATATGATGGTACCATCTTTTGATTAGAATAGACAAAGAATGCAAGTACTCTAAGCAATAATCCACCATTACTGAAAGAGTAACTATTTCTAACACAAAAGTTCTCTACTTAATCCTTTCTCCAAATAAATAACTGAATAAATAAGTAAATAAATTCTGTAGTTTCTTTACATCTGTCCTTATTTATTGTGTTCAAACCACCTGTGAGAATATTAAGAAACTGATGTCTCTTAGTGTTACCTGCTTTTTGTTTTTCATCCAGGAACCTCAGTAAATGCCTGTGAAGGGCTGTAGGCCTGGGAGTGAGAGTAGGATTCACCTGGAATTGCCTGGATTGTGAATTGTCTAGATGGTTTTTTAGCACAATGATTTGTTCAGAGTTTGCCAACTGTCCTCTTTAAACACTGTCCTTTTCAACTTATTATTAAGAGTTTTCTTTTTAGTATCATAACCTCTCCACTGTGGGCTAGGAAATCTTTGTCATCGTTGTATCATTCTACTCTGGACAAAAGAAAATCAGGCATGTAAGTGTATATAGTGAGAAATGGAAAGTTCCTTCAGGCAAGTGTTGCAACTGTCCATAATTCAAACAATTTAATTGGTAAAATAAAGACTGGATTGAAAAAATATATGGAGAAATTCCTGTATCTCACTAAATGGCAGGTATTTCTACAAGAACTGAGGATTTTTATTTTATTTTATTTTATTTTTTAATTGAAAAGAGCAATGAAAAAATCACCTTTCAAATGCAAATTATTGTTATTTGCTAAGTCTAGTATAATAGTGACTAGTATAATAGAGAAGGAAGCAACAGTGTTCCTGTCATAGAATGTATTTACTTTGGCATGTTAGTAAATTTGACAGATAACTTTATCACCAAAACAGGAGAAAGTATCTTTAAGTGAAAGCTGTATCTTGGGTGCAACCTGAACCTATTATGATCATGCCATAATTACAATGAAAAAAATTGAGCTTTTTACCGACATGCCCCATAAGTTTGATCTGTTTCAGTGGCTACTGAATGCTGTTTTTCAAGATATAAATTGATAAAGTAAGTGACAAATTATATTTCCTTTCTCTGATAAAATTACTAGCTTTACTAGATTAAATTACTAGATTAAATTACTAGATTAAATGTACATTTGGGTACATTTAGAGTTACATTAAAGATACATTTAGGTTTTATGTTCTTTCACTCTAGACTTATATCAGAACCTGATCAGATTGATCACAATTTGTGATTAAAGAGCAGTATAGAATGATAGAATCATTCAGGTTGGAAAAGACTTCTAAGATCATATATTGCAACCATTAACCTAGCACTACCAAGTCTACCACTGAACCATGTTTCTAAGCACTTCATCTACACATCTTTTGAATACTTCTGGGAATGGTGACTCAGACACTTCCCTGGTGAGCCTGCTCCAATGGTTCACAACCCTTTCAGTGAAGAAATGTTTCCTAATATCCAACCTAAACCTCCCCTGGTGAAACTTGAGGCCATTTCCTCTTGTCCTGTCACTTGTTGCCTGGGAGAAGAGACCAACCCCCACCCACTACAACCTCCTCTGAGGTAGTTGTTGAGAGAGATAAGGTCTCCCTTTAGCCTCCTTTTCTCTAGGCTCAATAATCCCATTTCTCTCAACCATTCCTCATAACACTTATTCTCTAGACCCTTCACCAGCTTCATTGCCCTTCTTTGGACATGCTCCTGCATCTTAATCTCTTTCTCACAGTGAAGGTCCCAAGACTGAACACAGTATTTGAGGTGCGGCATCACCAGAGCTGATTACAGGGGGAAAAGAACTTACCCAGTCCTGCTGTGACCTCCCTGGCCCCACTGTTTCTGATACTGTTGGACTTCTTGGCCATATGCAGCATGGTTCAACATTCACAACTTATTATGTTGGCATAATGATGATAGTTTTCTGAACAAGGGACTAGGCCATTTTGTATTGGGATTGTCTTCCACCTGTATGTCAATGCATAAAAAGAAAGGTAAAACAAAGAAGAGAAAGAAGTTATACTTCGGCATATATTAAAATGATTCACACACAAGGACAACAGGTAACCAACAGGACTACCGTGGCTTAAGTTCAGTTCTTGTTTTATTTCAATGTTGGCACTCCAAATGAAGGTTTGCAACAAAATCATAGTAGAACTCACTGTATTAAATGATTACTGCAATCTATAACAAAACTTCAAATCTATTTTCACTTCTAAAGTTGGTCCAGCTAAAACTGATTTCATAATTTTCTAAGATTCCTGTACTATTGTCATCTTAATTAAAGCTACTTTTCTTTGTGGGTTGCCAGAGGTCTGAAAGCCTGAACAAGGGTATATCATTTCATCACTAAAAGTACATTAAGCCCAATTTTTCTGGAACTGTCAATATAACTTGCATACAGAGCAAAACATAGCTGTACAGTACTTTGTCAGAAAACCCGATGAGAAAAATCCTGTCAGTAGTCAAGGAGCCACAGAAAGAATTAGAGGCTGCATTTGGAACAGCATTTGAGTCTGGAAGCTATTTTAGAAAGTTGGAATTGTAAAAGTGGGACATGGAAAAATGTATTCAGTCATTCAGTTTCTTTTTGTTGATGCAAGATTGTTGCCTATGGCTATCTTTATTTTAGGGCTTTATCCACCCTACTTTGAATTTCTTGGTGCTGAAAAACTACATATGAGTTCCAGCAAAGACTTTTCTTTTTACAGTATTTCCATACCTCTTTGCACCATAGCTTTCTGAGAAGTTGTATTTGTTGATGGAAGTGAAAAGTGCAGAGGTAGCAATGAACATGGAAGTTATAATGACAGTAGCTAGCACTTCACAGAGATACCCCAAATGATCAGTTCATTGTCCATTCTTTCTCCATGTTTCTAATGCAAATAATGAATAAAACTGGTCCCATCTCCACACTAAATTAACGGTAAAATCCTATCCTTTTCTTTCTACTCTTTAACCAACCTTCAGTGCATAAAACAAACTTTTACTAATCCTATGTCAATACAGGAATTTTTTGTTTGTTTGTTTTGTTTTTCTTAACAGCCTTTGGTGAGATCAAAGGCTTTTTGAAAATACAAACACATTGGACCAACTTTATCTTATTAGTACCTATGTTTATTGGCATTCTTAAAGAACTGCAGCAGGTGAGAGAGAGTGGATTTCTCTTTACAGAAGTTATTACAAAATAATGGAATATCCCGAGTTGGAAAGGACCTGCAAGGATCATTGTATCCAAACCCTGGGTCCCCAAAGGACCACCCAAAAATCAGACAATGTGTCAGAGTTGTTCAAATGCTTCTTGAATACCGGCAGGCCTGGTGTTGTGACTACTTTCCTTGGAAACCTGTTCCAGTGCCTGACTACCGTCTCAGTGAAGAACCTTTTCCTGATATCCAGCCTGAACTGTCCATTGCAGCTTCAAGTCCTTTCCTCAGGTCCTATCACTGGTCACCACAGAGCAAAGATCAGCACCTGCCCCTCCACGCCCCCTCTTGAGGAAGCTGTAGGCCACAATGAAGTCTCTCCTCAGTCTTCTCTTCTCCAGGCTGAAGATATGCTGAATCTTTCCCAACAAACTTCATGTATCAATGTGCTCAAAGATTTTTTTGTTGTTATTCTTCAGGGTAGAAGTTGGAACTATTGCTCTCTAATAGCCATGATCTTAGCTAGATCTCTTTCCACAGATAGGATTCACCTTGACAATCTTCCTGTCCTGTAAGCAGTGTCCTCATAACCACAGAATCATAGAATCATAGAATCATCATAGAATCATAGGATAGTTTGTGTTGGAAGGGAATTTAGCTCCAACCACAATGACATGGGTAGGAATACCTTCCACTAGATCATGTTACCCAAAGCACCATCCTACATGGCCTTGAACACGTGGTGAAATATCATCTGATCCTGGTGAATGATGAACATCTATTTTTTTTTTTTTCAAATATATCCTGTTCATTGCTCAGAAATTATTAAATTTCTCTGACCTATGTGTTACATAAAGAGCTTGAGACTGGGGAGTGTGTCCAAAGCCTTTAGTGGTGAAGACCATCTCAAACAATTCATTGAGCTTATCTGCTATGGTCTTACCATAACTGATCGCTTTTTCACAATTTTGCCTCCATGTGGTCTCATCAGACCTCATGCTTTTGGTATGCTTAGAGAAAGTTTTACTGTCAGTATGAGGTATAAGCATATTTTGCCAGGTGCTCTACAAATTCTGTTCGAGTTTTCTTTATTTCCTGCTTACGTATGAGTTCAAGTTTTTTCTTGACTCTGCAGTTCTTCATAATTGGAATGCTTTCTTATATATTGACCTTTTCTCTGTGATAATCTTAACTTTCCTTCTGGACTATTGTCCTAATGTAGGATTTTGAGGTCTTTTAGTTATTTTGCTTTCTTTTTAAATTTGATATTCATTTTAATTGGACTTCCAATGAAACTTGTTCTAGGTAGTGTCTGGTGGATTCTCCTGTGGTTCGGTGGTTCCTCCTGTCAAAAGAGCTTCTACACTTCTTAACATACCTGAAACCCTTCTGTCTATTCAACCCTCTTCAACATTCAGTTCCTCCAAATATCCAAACTCTAGTCTTCTACCTCTATGTAGAATTAAATGGGTTTTCGGAGTTCAAGGAGAGTTTTTCAGCCAGAAAAAATAAGCTTAATAAAGAATGAAAGCAGTTGTGGTTAAAAGTGGACAAAGCAGTAGATTGTCATCTGAAGAAAAATGGAAGTTTCTTGAAGCCTTGAAGTCTCATAATGACCTTCAGTGCAGTAAGCATGAGTCAGAGAAATACCCATGAAAAGCTGATGTTATACCTTGCACGGCTGGCCTAACTAGATTATTCTAAACCCAGGAGTTTTAAGAGTATCAGAAATGAGAACAATGGCATCTTTTCAACAGACAATTTTATTTATTTATTTTTTATTTATACCCCAGAAAGCATCTCTTTAAACCCATCTTCACAGTCTTTGGTTAGTGGTGCCCTCAATTCCCAGACTATGTACTGTTGAAAATACTCTCCTGAAAATGTCAGAAAATATTATTCCAATTTTCTGCCTTTCACAGTCATCAGTAGTATATCTTTTCCTGTCCTTAAGATATGTGGTTTACGGAACAAGTTTATACAAACCATTCACTGATTGAAAAATCAGTTTTTAAAGCAGCATTAAGTAGCAAGTTAAAAACAAACAAGCAAGAAAACAAACAACAACAACAACAACAAAAATAAAAACAACCAAAATAACTAGAAGAAAGTCTTAAAGAGTACTCCTTTGTTCTGTGGCAACATAAAAAGGTAGCTAACTTCTCAATATTTCATGGGAAAAGGTAGAAAGGGGAGAAAATGTATTTTTAAACTTGGGAATGATTTTATTTGATTGACATGTAAAATACAGTCTAAATTCTAAAGAACTTAATAGGCTACAAGTACAAGTAGGAATTGAATTCATTTCTGTGTTCTATCACATCTCTAGGAAAATCATATGTTCATTCTTATATAAGCAGGAAGATGAAGAAAGCACTTGTTTAGGGAAGTTGGAAAAAAACCAGGTTCATCCATTATATTGTTATTATTATTATGTGTAAGTAGAAAAAGAATTCATCATCATATTGTTCCTAAATGATATATCCCCTATATACATAGCAGTTGCTCTTGAGAGAAACTGAAAACAAAAATTACAGATGCTTATCAGTCCCCTCACCCCCAAAGTGAGTCAGTATAGTTCAATTTTTATGAGAAATACCACAGGTTGGTAATTTGAAATTTGTTTCTTCTCATTCATGAAAAAGACTTTTTTTTTTTTTTGCTAACTATTTTGTAGGTCTAGATTAACCCCTGATCCTCTTTGCTTCTGATTCCTTTGAGCCCTCTTCGTCCAACTTACTATAGGGAAATATTAGGTTTCCAAGAAGTAAAGTAGAATAGATTTTAATGTTAGATAATTCTTAAAACTATTAATATGTTATTTTTTAAAGCCACAGTCAATAGGTCTTTGGCCACAATCATTTTAGTCTTGTTTAGTAAAGTAACTATCATTGCTTGTCTTATAAATATTCAAGTAAAAAGTCCCATTTAGCACTAAGCCCAGAAGCAGAAAAGTCTAATTTTCTGAGTTAATATTTGCAACTTTCAGTGAAAGAAGTGAGTTATGCATACTTAACACATCATCACGATCCATCAGATATGTTCATCACATCTATCCAAGTTGTCTCTTTTTGACACTTATAGCTTTAAAATTTATTTTTGTGAAGATTATAGTATTTTCTTTGTATTACAAAGACTTTTTCTGACCCCAGGAAATGGTTCTGCACCAGAAGCTAAAGTGAACTTGAAAGCTCTTGTGAAGGTTAAACTGTTCAGAAAATGTTTCTGTTGCTTTCAGGATTTCATCACGGCAATGATGATGGCCCAAACAAGACCTTCAGTCATTGATACCAATTTATTACTTTTGTAGGTAGTTTTGGACAAGCTGCCCATATGAAGACAACCAAAGTCCCATGTTAACTATATCCACTCACTCTCTGCTATTTTTAACTTAATGTATTTATTTTTTTATTTTTTATTTTTTTATTATTTTTTTACCAACTAAATCAGTGTGGACACAACAGAGGTTAGCATGGTTTTCATCAGCATTATAAATTCAGCTTGCAATAATATTCATTAGACAATGCTGTTGTGATCCTGGACTGTGAAGGATTCTCAGTGGTGCTGACAGTAGCACGCAGATATCTTAACTGACCCACAGCCCAACTACCCACAGCTACCAAAATTATAGACATGCTTTCCTGAACCACAGCTGAAAAGTCTGGAGAGGAACCACTTCTGATTTAGGAAATCCATGTTTAATGGAGTTACCTGCTAGAAAAATACTAGGATCCAGAATGAATATGGAAATGTTTAGGGAAAGAGCTTGGATTCCACTGTTGAAAGTTGTTTTACATGCAAACACAAGATGCCTCACAGCCTTGCTCCACTGGGCTCCCTTTAGGACTGAGAGCTGGCAATATCATCCAAGATACTATATCCTCCCAGTCATCCAGGTGGGTGAGAAAGAACGTGAATGTCAATACATATCAACTCCCACATGATATAACTCCCACTAGAGCTTTTCGGCATTTTCAATCCACTTTCTCGTAAGACAGCAGGAATGCTAAGGTGTAAGTGCTCCCCTGCTAAGGGCCCGAGATTCCACCACCCTTACTCAGGCTAGTCAGTACTCTGCCATGAATAATAAGAGTGATCCCCATGTTACAGGGTAATTCAGTGCCAATGAACATCGTGGATTTTGGTCTTATAATTTTTCTCATCCCCTATTCTTCTAACTTAATGTCCACTTCTGACAGGTTGCAAGGAGACTTGTACCAATGTATCTTTATGTCACTCTGGTACAGGGACAGCAAATCAAATTCCAGTCTCGGCTGTTTTTTGTTTGTTTGATTGTTATTTGGTTTAATTTGGTTTAATTTTTGTTTGTTTGTTTTGCTTTTTGAATTAATTTTATGTCTAATTTCAGTCAAGTAACATTTGCCATTGCAGAGAGTCCATCGCTGAATGTTCCCATGATTAATTTTCCTTCAACCCATAAAGGCAAACAAGACTTGATTTCCTGGTATACTCATTTCTGCAGATTGGTGTGTCCAAATTCTTCGATTTCTTTATTCAGGTAAAGTTTCCTTGGAAACAGCAGCCCACATGCTTCACATGGCTTAATGTATGTTCTACCAATTGAGAAACAGGAATTGCAAACAAGCATTATTTAATGATTTGTTAATGTTTAAATATACAGGTAATTACTTTAGCAGTTTTTTCTTACTTCTATCTCATAGCCTACACATTGAGGAATCATTTAAAAGACAAGTATCAAAGTAATTATATAATTAGGAGTCAGGCCAGTAGGTTTGTTTGAAGAAAACACATCTACGAAATCAATACTACAAGATTCAAATTTACTGATGAGATCCTCAATATGGTTTAATATTGAACAAGTCTGTAAAAGTCTGTGGTAGTTCAGGAAACATGAGATGAAGAAAAGTTTCAGAGATGTTTTCAATTATTTTGCTCCTAGAAGAGATTCCCTAGAAAAGATCCCCTCCCCCCACCCAGCCCCCCACCCTCCCCCCTCCCAGGTAAAAATAGGTACAAATACTCTGGACATTTAAACTTTTATTGTCAAGCAAAGATGAACCATACAGTCTTGCCAGTTTTGCCTAGGAAACTGATTGACTCACCATCCCTAGGGGTCTTTAAAAGACGTTTAGATGTAGAGCTTAGTGATATGGTTTAGTGGAGGACTTGTTAGTGTTAGGTCAGAGGTTGGACTAGGTGATCTTGGAGGTCTCTTCCAACCTAGATGATTCTATGATTCTGTGATTCTGTCTGATACTTTAATGTTTTGTTTTTTTTTTACTTCTGTAGAACAACATAAGTGTTATTAAAATTTTAATGAGAAGGACATGAACAATAAAAATAAAAAGCTCTATGAATTCATTTGTACATGTTTCTATTGTGGCAAGAAGATACATCAATTTCTTTTCTCTCTGGCCTGCCATAGAATCATTTCAGTCAGTTTATATGTTTGTTTCTTTCCCAAAACTGTTTTCCTAGACTAATGTTTTTTCCATTCATTAGTTCATGAATGTCCCAAAGAACTCCATTGCAAGGACAAAAACATTGCTGGTGATTAGATGTCTGAATTCAGGCTTGGGGGATTCTACATCACATACATAATATGTCTGGACAAACTGAACAAAAAGTAGATTTGCTTTATATGTATAAAGGGTGCTTGCTCATGATTTCTTAGTATAATACCAACATTTTCTCTAATATTTTTAAAGCCCTTCTCTTATGTCCTATTCTACTTGCCTTGACTACTTTATACAGTTTTTAGAGTAGAATTGCATGACTCTCCCACCAAAATTAGCCAAGTAAAAAACAACTTATGTCAGTCAAAACATCCTCTGCCAGATCCTAGAATCAAAACATAGAAAGACAACAAAAGTCCATCCTGAGTCCTTTATATAAATCTTATCTAATTCTTCATCTTCCTTTCAGAATAAATATATATATATTATATTTATTATTATATATATATAATATAATATATATTACCTTTCCTCAAATACTTTAAGGTGCTAACCCAAACGAAAAACAGACTCTCAGAACTCAGAGTAAACTTGAGAAATTTAGTGACAGCTAAAAAGAGTTGGAATAAAGATAAAAGTAATTCACTCTGGTAATAATGGAATATGGAGCTTTTTATTACCTATCGCAGGTCAGTCTTCTACTTCCAGTTGAGGGTAGTAGTGGCCCTAGAGTGTTACTTTCTGACAGCTATTTAATGATCTATATAAAATGAGTTGCTCAGCTCACTGCATTTTCCAGTTCATAGGTATATAAATATACACTTTGATAAGATTTGGCACCATTTTGACAAGTCTTACTTGAGAGGCCAGGGAATGAATGTGACATATCTTGACCTAAGAATGTCTCTTCCAGATTAGGGCTGAGGTAAATAGGTAGAGAAGCTTGAATTAGGAGACCCTGTATTGATTTTGTTCAGTGATGACTTTAGTCTCTAGAATTCTTGATATTAAATTTCTCACCAACTTTAATTTAATTTAGAAGTCATTTCAAGAAATTGATTTTCTCTTTGTAAGTGATTACATTTTATCATTTGGGAACAGGGAAGGCTGGAGGTGGGAGATACTGTTAGCTGTTTTTTAAAACAGATACTTCTGTCCAGGTGAGCATTCAGGCTCTCAGATGATACCTATTCCGTCAGGGTGAAAGTTTATTATTATCAAGAAGCAAAAATCTGAATGTTTTTGCACCTCCAACCCCTGAGGGTTAAAATCGATTCTTAAGTTCAGATTTTTGCAAAACCACTCAACAGAACCATTAAATTCTTAATAATGAACTAAGCCCTTAATTATATAATTGAGAATGTACTGATGGTGCAAACGGAGGATATTCCAGACATAGCCAAACTCAAAGCTTTATGGATGGGACATAATTCATTTTGGTTCTAAAGGTCATAGCATAAAGGGGCAGTTTTCCAAGGAAGAGGTAAAGCAGGTGAAACCTTGACCATTTGTTCACAGTGGAGATCCTGCAGTATTTTCTCCTTTTTTTTTTTTTTTTTGAAGTGCATGAATATAATGCTTGATGCAAAAATGCCAGTTAGTACAACTAAGCCTAAGCTTTTGTTGAGAAACAGCTTTTCCATTATAAACCTGGAAAGGATGCACTTCTTATCAGACAGCTGTTTACTGTTTGTTTCCATTGTTTAACAATATATAAGTAGGAAAAAAAAAAAAAAAAAAAGACAGAGAAGGTTCAACATAGAACCATTTTATTTCCCTTCTGGCTGACAACAATATTGCAAACAGGTCAAATCTTGAAATAACTTGAACACCTGCAACTTGCACAAAAAGAAACAAACAACTGTTTAGCTGTATATGATTCAAATGACTTAAAATAAAATAAATATGAGATAAGAAAATTGATTTGATTCTGTAAATCTCTCTCTCTCTTCTTCTTTTTTTTTTTTTTAATCATAGAGAACTCTACGTCTAGAATATTTTTTAAGGTCACAGACATACTGGAGAGATTCCAGTCAAGGGCCATAAGGCTGACCAGGGTACTGAAGCATTTGTCATATGAGGAGAAGTAGAAAGAGACAGAATTGTTCACTATTTGAACAATGATATTTCAGCTTTTTGATTGTTTTTTTTTCTCTGTGAGGGTGGTCAAACTCTGAAACAGGTTACCCAATGTTGTGGAGTCTCCTCCTCGGAGATATTCAAAATTCAACTGGATGTAGCCTCGAATGACCTTCTTTGAGCAGGGGAATTAAACAAGACAGTCTCCCGAGATCTCTTCCCATCTCAGCCATTCTGTCATTTGTGATTTTTTGTGTGGTATCTGTAACCAGTGCACTACTGTACCAAAGCAATAAGAGAAGGAAAGGGAAAGTATTATCTTTCTCCAGTAATGGTAGATGCAGTTATAATATAGAGATAGATCTTCTGTGAATTAGTTAGCTTTAGCTGATCATGAAATGCCTTACTTGGCAAAACTCTTAATTTGTCCATTTGAGGAGTAGCTTAGTCTTGTTCCAAAGGAGGTATTTTTTCCTAAAAATAGAAATAATGCTTTTGACATCTGGATAATTTCAGACAAAAGCTAAACAGCCATAGGCTTAAAATTAGTCTGTGCATATGTGAGAGGGAGTTCAGAATCCTGATGCTAAGGCATAGACAAATTCTATCTAGGTAGTACTTTCTCAGTTATTTTAGGAATGTGATACTAAGTTCCTTGAACCCAGGTTAGTTTGAAGCAAAGGTAATGAAATGCTCTTACCATCAATTGTCCCTCACCTGTATTTTCATTGCTTTCATAGGTAGCCTAATAAAAGAGCTTTGCCTCTGTTTTTGTGTCCCACTACTACTTATACAGAACTAAAGGGCAATTCTTAAGTCCCACAATCCCACTCAAGTCCGTAAATAAAAGCTCATAATTTTGTCCTAACTAGAGTACGTACATATGTGACATCAAAAGTATGCATGAAGGTATGCACATATACATGTGCACAGTATGAGTTTAAAATAGTTTTAGAAGTTATAGGTAAAAAAAAAAAAAAGAATCTTTAGGTGTAGGCATGCAATTTTAATTTCTCAGTCACATTTGATAGCAATTTTATATACCTCTCCCTCCCCCCCCCCCCAAAAAAAAAAGTGGAAAAAATCCCCAAAGCCCTCATTTGTTTACCAAATTTTGTGAAGTGCCAGGCTCTTTTAATGATTACTGCATGCCAGACTGAAACAGAAATGTCAGTTAGCCAGCATACATGGAAAACAAGATTATACCATTTCCTCATAGCCCTGCCAAGGTCTGACACCAAAGTAATGTTTTTACATTTTATGAACATTGGCTCTGTGATAGTTAGGTATGACAATCATTTAGATACATGGTCTAACTTAAATGCAAACATTCTCATTTTTCCATTTCCACCTCCTGATCTGCTCTCACATCTGCACACCATGGTATGCCTGCTCAGAACCTGTTAATTCTGTGTCCAGCATTTTGTCTGTTGTTTGGTATTTGTTTGTTTTTGGAAGAGCAAATTTGCAAAATATTTTTTGCAGAAACAGTTCAGAAAGAAAAACATCAAATGAACAAAAGGGAAGGGGGGAAGAAATCTCCTGGTGCTACCACTTGTGGATTGGCAGTTGTCCTAGGATGCAGAATTTCTGTCTGAAATTGCCAGATGGAATTTTCAGAAGAAAAATGAAAACTGTGGCATGCTGACCAGACATACAGAAAAGAGACACACTGATTTGCCCTTTGGAAACAGAGCAAACAAAACAGGAGGGAAATTGTTTCAGTATTTTGCCCTTCAAAAGAAAATGAAAAAAAGAAGATATGAACATTGCAAAAAAAAAAATGATATAACCATCAGAAATGTAATGTGATCAACCTCTTTCATAGGATCCTTTTTCATAGGATCATGAAAAATACTGGACCAGGAAAGGGGAGAGGGAACAGTAGAAATAAGTAATATCCTTACTACAAAATATTTTGATTTGTGATCACTGGCAGTAAGTTCTCAAAAGCTTTTCTTTTCTTTTCTTTTCTTTTCTTTTCTTTTCTTTTCTTTTCTTTTC